>JAZAYU010000037.1:1682100-2282100 GCA_038501625.1 Corbicula japonica | reverse complement strand
GAACACTCATCAGAACTTTGTCCTGTGTCTTTTTCAAAACTCCCAGCTCCACTGCTTGTGCAAAGAGTTCTTCAACTCTGGCAGCATATCTAGTAAATGATTCCGTGGAACCTTGTTCACAGGCATAGAATTTCTTAAGTACTATCTCTGGTGGGTTAATCTGTCCATAAGTGCTGTGAAATTTAGCTAACACCTCGGCTATTGGAGTTCCAACACCTAAACGCCTCATTATCTCTGCAGCTTCTCCTTTTGCCGAGTTCCTTATGGCTAACAATAAAACATCTTCAGGGTATGAACGTTCCTCTATAAGACATTGTATCTCATAGCGCCATGTCAGGTAGGTAACCTCTCCTTTAGTATCATCGCCGAAGAATCTTGATATCCTGGGCACTGGTACAGGTCTTTTATCACTAGCCCCTGTTACATGTGATGACATTGGTGCCTTCTTAGACTCCTCATGCTTTGTAATAAATCCTTCCAGCTTTTCTTCCAGAGTGGCACCTTCTAAAGCCTTTAAGGCTCCTAACAGTTCGAGGTCCTCCTCTGTCACATCTTCTTTCTTAGCAGACATTGTCTTCCAAGTCTAAATATCTTCCTTCTCAGATTAAGTTTAACACAAATTACTTTCAATCACTAATTCACTTAAGTGTCACTTTCACTTTAATTTCACCAATTATAAGACAAACTATAAATATTGTCACTATCAATATTTGTCACAGTCCATATCACATTAACACAATGTTCATGTATATATCACAGAATCTAAATTCTGGTTTCACATCACATTCACGAGTTCACAATAAATCACTTTTCACCACTAACACAAATTCTTTTCAAGCACAATGCTGAATTATCACAATCTATGAACACCAAAATTCAAATTAATTCAAACACTAGGTGTTCACTTGACACTTTTCGACACAAGGTACTGTACATCCACCTTAATTTTCGTTAACTGTTTAATAAGGACTCAATCTCTTTAAAATTGTTAATTTAATCGGTTGGGTTAAGTTATACTTCTTCCTATTCCTAATAAGTTTTAAATCCTCTATACTTTATTTAATGTTATTTTGTAAATTAATTTAATTTTTTTATTTATTTATATTTTATTTATTTTAATTTCATGTAATTATTATTAATCAGTATTTCAATGTAGGTCAATACCTATGAATCACCTTAATAATTGTAAGTTTAAATCAAAAGTTCAATTAATTTTTTTTTTTAATTTATTTTTTTTTAAAATTTAAATTCAAGAGTTCTATTTTATTTAAAATAATAAATAAATATTTAATTTAATGTTTTAATTTGTAAAGATTCTTTTAAATTAATTTTATTTAATTTAAATTCTAGATTATTCTATTTGTTAAATTATTAAATTAATTTTATTTAATTTAAATTCTTAATTATTCTAATTGTTAAACACCTTATTTAATGTCTTAATAATTAACTATATTTGTTTAGTTATCGAATCACCTTAAAGCTTTTATCTTAATGAATCACCTTAAAGCTTTTATCTTAATGAATCACCTTAAAGCTTTTTTTACTTTTAAGTTACCTTAATGCTTAGTTACTATTGAGTTACTGTTAAGTCAAGTTACTATTGAGTCACCTTAAAGTTGGGTTACTATTTAGTCACCTCAAGGTTAAGTTACTATTGCGTTACCTTAAGTTAGGTTACTACTGGTAATGATGGATGTTACAAAGTGTACCACGACTTATTTATATAAAAAAAAATTTCTTTCCCAACTGCACGACGCGCAAGATATTACGACACGTTGGGCCAACCTTACTTTTGATTAATCTAATAATTAATCACTAAGTAAAGTTATAATCTCTAGCCACGAAAATAAATTTCTGAAACAAAATTCAGATTAAACAATTCATGACAGCAATATCCGTATAAAAGGATGAAAATTTTCTGTTATTAAGTTGTATTAAACCCAATAAGAAATCAAATCAATTACTATCTCAAAATAAATGTTTCCCTTTTTGATTTATTAACTTTTAATCAAAATCAAAATAATTCCCAAATTCCAGATATCAAACTGTCATGTGCAATGTTTCATATGAATAATATCTTAATTGTATAGCAATCTAATCAATAAATCACATGCTCTGCTCTGCACCTGAAAACCAAAGCTTGATACTAAATATTGATCAATACACAAAATTTCTGTTTACCTATTTTATATTTAGAACTTTGACCTTGCTACCTGTACTAAAATTATCTACACTACCAAAAATAGATACGACCTTCAATGCTAATTTTAGGAATCCAAAAATTCCACTACACTAGTACTATAAATAGGACTAATAAACCAATGGAAATTGAATGGGGATAAAGAAACTGACTACTCTAAACACAATTATTACCTAAATCCAGTCTGGGGATCTAGAAACTGTACAATGAAGAGGTTTAGAGCTACATCAACAATTAAAAGGGAGAAAACCAATTAAATTTTAGAATATAAAGATCTGAATGATTGAATCAAGCTGGCAAGCTGAAATACCTTATATATCTTGTAAAAATGAGATCTTTAAGGATAAACAATTGTTTGGACTTTGATGGCAGTCACAATTCAACAAGAATATTAATAATAGAATAGAAAAGTAAAGTAATAGGATTTAACTGTCATGCAGGAGGAAATACAGCCCTTTACCAAGAGATTAAATTTAAGTCCCAAAACCAAATGTTATTACGAAGTGCTGTGAATTTTTTTTTTTTTTTTTTTCTGTCTCACCTTACAATATCACACTGATTAGACCTAAATCACTCAAAAATATCCCACTTACTGAAATGTCAATCAAATATGCACTATAATCCCTTATTTTAGAAAAACTTTGAGTGATTTAAGTGTACATTTATAATTATTCACTCACCACCAGTTGAAACACCTTGAATACCCTGATTGACCACTGGCTACCTCAAAATGTCAGAATTAAACCATAAATGCTTCCAGGTCGTCGCTCCACTGTAGAATACATGAAGATGATCCCTCCACAATGACTCTGGTGTGATGAACGAAGATAACTGGTGGCAAGACTATCACAATGCTATCTCGGTTGTAGAATCCTCCCGGATCAATCCTAGCGGAAACCCGAGTGTTGAAATATCAATGTCCAAGGTAGTACTATCCCGACTCTACTATCTCCTCCCCGGTATTATGAAAATCTCTCCGCAGATTTTAATAATGATTCCAGTCACTTCAATGAGATCAAAAATGACCTCAAATTTGAATAACGCTTGGTGTGAAGTCCTTTTTCACAATAAATAGGTTAAAATTTAACTTTAACCTTGGATGTACACGTTGGAATACTAAAATGTCACAATCTCTACGAAAACTGAAGAATGTCCAGCACAGTTCAAATATTCAGTATACTATAGTTACACTGAAAATATGTCCAGCACAGAATTATATTAAACTAGGTGTTCAAGATGGATTTCTACATATTAATCACGGGCCCCACGTTGGGCGCCAAATGTCACAGGGTGAGAAAGAATGTGCAGCCAGACCGGGACTCGAACCCGGGACCCCTTGCTTACAGGGCGAGTGCTCTCCCGACCGAGCTATCCGTCCGCATACACATCTTCTCCCCAGATAGTGACTAGATTCGTACCGTGACAGATTGAAGAAAGAATGTACCCGAATAAAAACACACATTATATGAAAGGGACACAAACGTGAATACTAAAGACGTGGTAAACTAAAACGCAAAATAATTGTAGACGTTAAACTTATGCAAAACCGTATTTTCCAACAATGCTGAAAAACATAGACCGATCGGTAATTTAAAATGTCACATCAATATTTGTTTCAAACGCGTATCTAACATATGAAATATTCACAATGTCCGTGTGCATGATAAATTTCATTTTCTGTTCTGCGAATGATGGCGTCAAAAAGACAGAATTTAATGTAATTTTACATGTAACGTCAAGGGTCACCAGTATTCTTTGAGGTGTCTCATTGAAATCATCGTATGATAACACATGCTCGCTTTTCCTCTCCACTTCTTAACTCTGTGGGGTATAGTTATTTCTGTTGTGCTTACTTTACGTAAGTATAAGTTTATGGATAGGCATCGTTTGTCTGAGGCTGTATTTTTAAGGATATCCACTTTTACCTCACTTATTGATTGGGCTGACGGAACTCCTCACCCAGCATATTACAGTGGAAGGCTATATTGTACAATAATACTTCAGAGAAGCTGGGTAAACTTCAGATGTCCGTTCAGCAGATGTCAAATTCCATCTGGCGGCGACAGAATGAGCCATTTCCTGGACGGGTTTACCACACTTTCTTTTACTTCACCTCCTCCTCCTTTTGCATGACATGGTTACAATACACGTGTATTGCACGGCGCAGAAAAATCTGTCGTTATTCTCGCTTGAAAAAAAGTAATACTGTCAGCAGTAAGTTTTGACCATCCGTTTGTCCATGTGTTCTTGTCTTCACTTTTAGCTATTCACACAAACTTGACCCTACAAGCTAGAGTCCGGTCTTCTATCTAGCTGTTTGCAGAAAGTGGGCAACCAGCTGGACCTGGTCTCCGGTCTCAACATATGGTTGGAAGATAGAAGTGCACCATCATGCGAGGCACATCCTTTTCATAGGTTAGAATATTTTCTATAATGTAAGTTAATATATAGGTCTTTAATTGCTTTTAGAGAGTCAAGCAAATAACAGATACCTAAGTCAAACTTAAGGTACTAATTTGCCTGATTTCTTCTTAGCCGATAAATATTGTTTTTGTTTTCAATATTCTGAGTTATGTTTATTCTCACACATAGGTCTGTTTTAGCAATTTAGCCAGCGTGGCATTCTTTTCCCATTACTTCTATATAGCTTTTATAAAGGTCTGGATTGTAAATGGTGGTTTCTTATTTAAGTTTTCCATCCGAACATTTTTCTTAACCTTAAAAGGATAGACAATTGTTTTCCCGTTCTCTGTAGCATGCATTCTCTGTTGTACATCGAACACAGACCGGAGTGCCCAAGATCATAAAACTAAATCTGGAGATCAGTCTCAAATCTCAAGGATCTGATTGGCTGAAATGGCGACCAGTCGCCATTTCAGCCAATCCGATCCTTGAGATTTGAGACTGGTCTCAAAACTTAGATTATGATCTTGGACCCTGCTGATCTGTAGTCACACTTTCTAAACAATTACACCACTGACTTACATGTACCAGTAACTTGGATTTGTCACGAAATTGTCTCTCACTTTGCTGTTATACCTATATAGTGTAACTCGGACAAAAAAGTATCAAACAATAGAGCACGCAGATAACATTAAAGACCGAAAATTCGAAAACTGGGCATATCTGCCTGGTACATTTTGAAGCTGTTGAGCGTTCTTAGTAAATTTATCGGACTGTTACCATTAACACGACAGCAGAACAACGTGACCCCTAAAAAGGTTGGAATAAGTCTGGAAACAGTCATAAAGAGCAAGTTGTTGAGAAAAAATAAACAAAACGGTCGTTTATATCTTCCCAATGTTTTAAAACGTGAAGTAGATCTAATTCATTATTTTTTTCTATATATTGTAAGTATTTATAAATAGTTATGGTGATTTGAAAAGGTAAATGGGGTTATCGTGTAAAGGGGCCTGAAAATATTTAATAATTCGGAATAGAATCATGGTCGTTAAGCAGGTTAATAATGTGCGGGACTTTTCAATAGATTTTTCACCGGCCATACGAACGTCATGTTCATATTTTCATAAAATATTTCACAATGTTAGCCGGTTTTATATAATGTTGCCTAAGTTAGGTTAATTCAAATCTAAATATATCCGAACAAATCACGACAGAACGCTAAATCATGTTACGCTATTTTTATCGGTAATCCGTTTTCAGCCAGGGACCAGCGCTATCAAATCTTATTGAAATTCAGTTTTCTAAAGATCTAACAACCAAATGTATACAAAATCGATCCGAGTGTAAACAAATCATCCAGGTTAGGAACAAAGTGGTTCGGAAAGTACTCCTATTGTTTCAAAATGCCAACAGAAGAAGGTAAATATATTTAATTGTCTTAAATTTAGACAACGAGCTTGTATTTCAAATTTAAAATATCATATATCATTAACAATTAGTTTAAAGTAAGTGCTTTGCCATTGTAAATCAATTTGGATCACGAAATATTGATTTTAGAATTCATTCCTTTATTGAATAATTGTACATGATATACAAATTTGCACACTAAATAAATATACCGATAACCCATGTGCTTTAAGTTCTTAAAGTATTTTGCATTTTTTATAATAACTAATTGATTTCAAGCAATTATAAACTTGTATCATGTTTAGAATATCAGCTGAGATTTATAACATGTATTGGTGTTTTTTTCTCTGGTAATAGTAATTAAATGCTTTTAATTTCTTGTTGTACGTATACACCTATTTGGCTCTAAGTTTTCCAGCTGTCTTATAAATTACCCTAATGAATCTATCAGCGAAAAGTGTAGATCTTGATCAGGCGCGGGTGTGCCGGCCGATCTTGATCTACGCTGTTCGCCCACGAAATGAAGGTTCATATATCAGGGTCTATTAATCAATTAATAGACCCTGCATATATGAAGTAAAGGGTTAAACGTGCCGTTGTAATGCCATAATTTACCGTTGCCAGTGATATCTTGTACATCATTCTAGACCATTTAACTAACATAAACCTGCAAGTGCTAGCTTGAGAACAACGCTACTTTAATAATACCCGTTTCTTTACTTTCATAATGTTATATAGATATCCGATACGTCCGTTGTAAAGTTTTCACTTTTCACTAAACTAAAGAGTTAAGTTCTATCGATGACAAAATTGATTGTGATACTATCTTCAATATTTTTTAAGAGAAGTTACATTACTTTAAATGCCTGGAAAGAAATTGGATACAAATAAAAAGGGCGCCATCAAGGTGGACACGAGACCGAAATCTCGCGAGTCCAGTAGAATGTCGTCAAGAGGTATTCAAAGTTTCATTTCGATTCAAATGAATTAGTGGCTGTTCAAAATATTAATACATTTTAAAAATAACGTCAGTAAAAATATTATCATTAAACAATTTCCATATTGTCAAATAGGACGAGTGGACGATTTCACGCGACGTCCCATACACAAAGCGACGTTCTCCATATTAAAAGAAAAAGAACTATAGTTTAAGTAAAACAAAAACCAAACTGACAATCACTCTTTTTGTATTTTCAGCGTCCGTTACCAGCAAAGGTAAAGAGTCGATGGTATTAACAGATGGTAGCCTGGCAATATTAGCACGTGAGATTGGCGCGGAGAAGGTGAGCGGCCTGGTTCTGTGTATGTACCTCAACCTCCCAAATACCACCATCGTGAAAGCCTGTAACGAGGCATCAGAGACCGGGCTTAGAGGGGCCAACGACACACTGATCGTAGAGGCAACACAGAGGCTCCTACTCACCTGGAAGGAGCTGAGGGCCGGCTCAAAAGACAGAGATAAGGTCAAGGACTTAGAGAGAGCCCTCAAGGAAATGGGCAAATCAGAGTTTGCCGATGTGATCGCTGATAAACATGCAAATAATGTAGAATTACAATCTGATTTCTTCCAAAATCTATAAGTTATTGATCACAAAACTGAACTGTTTTGACTTCCGAATTCTGTAATAATTTAGAAACATGGACAATCGTACACAGACCAAACGTGATATAGTCTAATCATGGTGAAAATTCAGCTTGTGCACGTGAATATGGAATAAAAATGTAAGATATAAACATGTACGATTACCAAAGATATATTGTAAATTAGGTCTGCAAAATAAAAATTATACTGTGTTATATAAGTGTTATTTACAATTTAAGTTTAGAGAGTAGGGTGTGCGTACTGCTTCCAGGTTGGAAAAAAAAATAAATTGTTAATATCGATGACATTAACAACAGCAAAAACAACTGTGTCTTGTGGGTCAATGCACTGATTGGTATTTATTTCTGTTATTATTTATAACATAAAATGTTAAAATTGAATGTATTTCATATAATAATTTTGCATCAAAGTTAAGTTAGGTATAATGCTTCATAACAAGATCTCAATTAAACTGAATGGATTATATGGGGTCAACAAAAACCTAGGTTGAAGGTAATAAAACTGAGATTGGAAACCAGTCTAAAATTTCAAGGATCTGATTGGCTGAAATGGCTAATGGTTGCCATTTCAGCCATTCAAATGCTTGAGATTTGAGACTGATTTCCATGCTCAGTTTTATAACCTTAGGCACTGGTCTAGATTGATAATATGGGATTAATAAAACACGGCTATTGTTGCCCGCCTATAAATTGATTATATGGGATTGTAACAGGGATACAAAGAATAGGGCAGCTAAGCACCCCGCCCTCTCTACTACTGGCCGCCCCCTCTCTACTACTGGCAGCCCCTCTCTACTACAGGCCGCCCCCTCTCTACTACTGGCCGCCCCCCTCTCTACTACTTGCCGCCTCCCTCTCTACTACTGGCCGCCCCCCTCTCTACTACTGGCCGCCCCCCTCTCTACTACTGGCCGCCCCCCTCTCTACTACTGGCTGCCCCCCTCTCTACTACAGGCCGCCCCCCTCTCTACTACTGGCCGCCCCCCTCTCTACTACTGGCCACCACCTCTCTACTACTGGCCACCACCTCTCTACTTCTGGCCGCCCCCTCTCTACTACTGGCCGCCACATCTCTACTACTGGCAGCCCCTCTCTACTACAGGCCGCCCCCTCTCTACTACTGGCCGCCCCCCTCTCTACTACTGGCCGCCCCCTCTCTACTACTGGCCACCGCCTCTCTTCTTCTGGCCGCCCCCTCTCTACTACTGGCCGCCACATCTCTACTACTTTCCGCCCCTCTCTACTACTGGCTTATGGGATCAACAAAGACAAGGAGATAGGGCTCCTTACTGGTTTGATTATACCCGGTCAACAAAGACCACGGCGTGTTCCTTGATAACCGGTTTAATTTTATGGGATCCACAGAGACCAGGGCGGGTTGGCCTCTTACTGGTTTGATTATTTTGGGATAAACACAAACATCTTATTGATCCGGTCCAACAATGAAATGATCTATCAGATAATCAATACCACAGACCGATACAGAATTTATTATTCTGAATAAACAAGTTCAAGATTTTTATTGGGCATAAACAATACTGTTTTTTTTTCTTAACAAATGGACAAAACAGACCACGGCGGTTTTGGCCCACTATTAGATTGATTATACACCGGCTTTACTAATATTAACCAGCTGGTCTAGACCCTTACTAACATTAATTAACTGGGCTAGCAAACATCTGAGCAACTTGTGTCATAACGGTGCACTGAATGGGTGTTTATGGGCAAAAAATAAAGAGGACTTATAACAAAAAGTGACAATTAATTGAAAATAGAAAGACTATATAATTTTCAACAGTGACATATAACAATACAGCCAATGTATGTATTAAAAGGATATGATATCAATAACATAACACTGCTTAGCACATCACAGCACATCACAGCACAGTGTTTTAGCCTTAAATTACAAATGGACATTTATAGAAGTTATTACAACATACATTTATCATGAAAACTGGAAAAAAATCAATTATGTCATGGAAACCTTCTGATAATAATTTAAATATGATAAGGTGAAGAAGTCATGGTACGTGTAGTGTGTGGAGAGGGTCATGAAGTGGAGACAATCAACATGTAAAGCATGCATAGCATGCCTAGACAAGAACATAGTAAAAATAACATTATATATAAAATAACATAACAAAAACATACATAAAATAACTGATAAAACTTCATTTATAAATAAGATGGGTTTCAAAGCTATTCAAAAACTACTGTACCCATTTGTATCTTGCAACTCATTAACCGGGAACGACATATGAAATCAGTCAACAATGTTGACTCATCATGTATTATGCATCTGTTACATTTTTTTCAAGTGTTAACAATTTTTTTTTACAAGAATGATCAAGTTTAACATTTTATATCTATATTGATACAATAGTGTACTGTGAATAATCCCTGGCCCCAAGATATAATATTAAAACTGTCGACCAGTCTCAAATCTCAATGCAAATGATTGGCTGAAAGAGACTAAACAGAACAACACAATGTGGTACAATGACTGTGATATATAAAACTATTTCATCATTTAGATCAAAATAAATTACCATGAGCATTTTGGTCTGTCCTGATGCCCATATTTAACAATGAAAATGTAACAATTCTCATACAGGCGCGTAGGAGCAGGGGCCGCAGGATTGCCTCAGGGTGTTAATGCCACTTTGAGTAAGGAGCTAATCTCCGTTAAATCTGGGTCTAATATTTTAACCCAGGTTAAATGTATCGAAATTAGTATCGCGAAACAATGTCGTATTCGAAGACCATAATCAGCAAAGTTCAAGAAAGCGCTCAAAATTGTATAATATTTTATTTCATAAAATTAACATAATTTCTTAAGGAATATTCAGTAAATATGGATATGACACTATTACTGATGAATCTTTTGTTATCTGATCTTTGTACAATTATTACTTTTGCATATGAAGATCTATGTATTATTGAAAGAATAGACGTCTAATTTAAGAACCGTGATCTTACTTTTGATTGCAGTATTTCAGTGCTCGAATATGATGATTTAAACGTTTTATATACACCAATGAATATATATAATTGTTTTATAAAATAAGAAACTTATTATACAGACATATCAATGATAATATTATGCCGGCAAAATCATCTCTTCCGAGGCCCCAATGTTCAAATCGCTCCTACGCGCCTGTCATATAAAATATAAGAGAATCATGACATAGTAACTGCTCAATAGTCTGAATAAATGTGTAAACAGCAAAAAGTATACCAAGCAATTACATTTATTTCATTAAACCAACAATGGTTTCACTAAATGGGTGCTGAGCAATAACAATGGTTTATTTAGAAACACTAACAATGGCTTAGTAAAAGAGCTCTAACAATGGTTTCGGTAAAATACATTATCAATAATCACAATGAACAATGAACTTAATAAAACAAAAACAAGAGGGCCATGATGGCCCTGTATCGCTCACCTGAGTACAAAAGTACTTTCAGCTTTACCCCAGGGCCAACATTTAAATAATGCTGGTAAAGGGTCTCTTTACAATACTCAACACGAAATATCTAAGGTCTAGTCGCATTAGTTTCAGAGAACAAGGGGTGTAGTTTGACACTAGCAAACATTCTACATGTCTTCAGTTCTTACTATTTAGCTCTATGTAAAAATTGATAAGCCCCTGGGTGGGGCAAATTCGAGCCTGGGGTCATGATATGTATAAACGTGGTAAAGGTCCACAAAGTGATGTTACATGTAAAAATTCTAAGCTCTATGTGTTATGGTTCTAGAGAAGAAGACTTATACAAGATTTTTCCTATATAATTCTATGTAAAATGGGCGACCCCTGTGGCGGGGCAAATTTTGACCCCAGGGCCATAATTTGAACAACTTTGTTAGAGGTCCATTAGACAATGTTTCATGCCAAATATCTAACCTCTAGCCATTGTGGTTTTGGAGAAGAAGATTTTTTAAGTTTTTGCTATATATTGATATAAGGAAAACCCATGACCTCTGGGGCGGGGCAAATTTTGACCCCAGGGCCATAATTTGAACAACTTTGTTAGAGGTCTATTAGACAATGTTTCATGCCAAATATCTAACCTCTGGCCATTGCGGTTTCGGAGAAGAAGATTTTTAAAGTTTTTGCTATATATTGATATAAAGAAAACCCATGACCTCTGGGGCGGGGCAAATTTTGACCCCAGGGCCATAATTTGAACAACTTTGTTAGAGGTCCATTAGACAATGTTTCATGCCAAATATCTAACCTCTGGCCATTGCGGTTTCAGAGAAGAAGATTTTTTAAGTTTTTGCAATATATTGATATAAGGAAAACCCATGACCTCTGGGGCGGGGCAAATTTTGACCCCAGGGCCATAATTTGAACAACTTTGTTAGAGGTCCATTAGACAATGTTTCATGCCAAATATCTAACCTCTGGCCATTGCGGTTTCGGAGAAGAAGATTTTTTAAGTTTTTGCAATATATTGATATAAGGAAAACCCATGACCTCTGGGGCGGGGCAAATTTTGAACCCAAGGCTATAATTTTAACAATCTTAGTAGAGGACCACTAGGTGATGCTACACACCAAATATCAAAGTTCTAGGCCTTACAGTTTCAGAGAAGAAGATTTTTTAAGTTTTTGCTATATATTGATATAAGGAAAACCCCATGACCTCTGGGGCGGGGCAAATTTTGACCCCAGGGCCATAATTTGAACAACTTTGTTAGAGGTCCATTAGACAATGTTTCATGCCAAATATCTAACTTCTAGCCATTGCGGTTTTGGAGAAGAAGATTTTTTAAGTTTTTGCTATATATTTATAAGGAAAACACATGACCCCACCCGGGCGGGGCCAATTTTGACCCCAGGGCTATAATTTGAACAATCTTGGTAGAGGACCACTAGGTGATGCTACACACCAAATATCAAAGTTCTAGGCCTTACGGTTTCAGAGAAGAAGATTTTTAAAAATTTCATGTTCAAAATCTATTTTTATCCTCTGTGACCTAGATAGGCAATGGACTGGAACCATTTGAACAATTTTGGTAAAGCTTCATGCAAGTAACATTCCTGCCAAGTTTCAGCAAGATTGGTCCAGGAGTTCAGGAGAAGAAGTCGTTTGAAGAAAAAGTTGACGATGCACAGACGACGGACATCAGGCGATCACAAAAGCTCCCCATGAGCACTTCGTGCTCAGGTGAGCTAAAAATAACAATGGTTTTAATGTCAGATGCAATAATTCAATAACTTATCAGATATGTTAATGTTAATATTTGTCTGCTGAATCTTTGTTATTTCTTTATATTCTGTAAACTGACATAACTCCATTTGTATACCATTTAGTTATGTTTAAACAAATGGTCAAGAAGAGCTACAATATGTCCCTCATTAATCATCATCAGTTAACAGTGCTCTGCTTCATGATACCAGGATATAGGCACACCAGGAAGGCCAGGTTCAGAAAACACAGCCTCACCACACAGTTCAAAGTACAGATGAAAAGAAAGCATGAATTTATATTTTGATTAGTTTCTAATGCCATGAAAAACAATAATAAACAAAACTGAGATTCTATGGTAACCCTGGAATAGGCAGTGTCAAAACAATTTGCTACTAGAGATTCAAATTTCTCCCCAAATGTTCAAAAGAAGAGATGAAAAAAGGAGTTTATAATTTGATTATTTTCTAAAGATATCACAAACAATAAACAAAATTGAGATTCCAAAGTGTTTCAGCCTAGGCATAACCAACTGCAAAACATAATGCCACTGCAGGTTTAACCCTTACACCATATAAATGTATTTTTGCACGTATAATCTGGATCCTCACTGGTTGCATCTTGGTCACAAATAACCACATAAGTCTAAAAGCCAACAGTGTAGATCCTGATCAGATGGCAGAGATGTGCCAGTTGATCTGGATCTACACTATTTGCCCACATAATAAAGGCGTACTTAAGGAGTAAAGGGTTAAATTAAACAAGGTTTTTTGGTGTACAGCCTCACACATGCCCCGTCAGGTTCTCATCTGAATAAACATGTACCTGGGCCTGAGTGAATTAGCTCCAATCCCGCCCATTTTCATATATGCAAAAGCACACAAACAAAACACATAAGAAGCTTATGGCAATGTCAGATGAAATGAATAGTACCTATGACCTTACCGAGACCAGGCCCCAAGATCATAAAACTAGATCAGGAGATCAGTCTCAAATCTCAAGAATCTGATTGGCTGAAATGGCGACTGGTCCCCATTTCAGCCAATCAGATGCTTGAGATTTGAGACTGATCTCCAGATTTAGTTTTATGATCTTGGGCACAGAATACTAAAATAAATAATCAAGAACACGATGGCAGAAATGAAAGAATCAGATCAAGCTTCTAAGTTCTTTAACAAGTTTTTCCTAGAAACCTTCATGAACTCTTAAACTTCAGCTGCTGTCATGCATAAAAAGAGGTAAGCAAAGTGATCAACTGTAGATGGGTTAATCACCAAGCATGCAGAGCGCTGCAGAATATCATGCTGATAGCTTTTCTTTTTTAATTTACAGATGATCTTTATTATAATTAAGGAGAAATTGGTATTGCCTTTTATTTACTTGAATTTGTTAATTAAATATTCATCAATCACTGTTGCAGTTGTAATGTTGAATTAGTTCTGGGTACCAGAAAAAAAAATTTGCTAAAGAACTTTTCCTTGACTTTTTCAAGTTCACATGTTATGCAAAGATTTCATTCATTGAATCTCCAACGGTGTTACAACTTCTAAAAAAGCAAACAAGCTTAAAAATATGCAAAATTGAAACCTGTTGGATGTTGCACATAGGACATTACTATCCAAAAATAGAAAATGTACAATGTTGCACATAGGACATTACTATCCAAAAATAGAAAATGTACAATGTTGCACATAGAACATTACTATCAAAAAATAGAAAATGTACAATGTTGCATATTGGACAATACTATCCAAAAATAGAAAATGTACAATGTTGCACATAGGACATTACTATCCAAAAATAGAAAATGTACAGACATTACTATCCAAAAATAGAAAATGTACAATGTTGCACATAGGACATTACTATCCAAAAATAGAAAATTTACAATACTGATATAATTTACCATATACATTTGTGGTGGTTAAGTCAAAGGTCCAACTATTATTTAAAACAAATTTATGGAATTTGAGTTGAAAATCATCTTGCAGAAATCTTCTGTTAATAAATTCCCTTTCAACTGTCTACTGTATATCTTTACTGTATCTCTTCACTATGGACATGTAACTCTGGGCCTCCACTTCTGGAGAATGCATCTGTGACACATATATCAGTGCATTCTTTGTTGTCATGGCAACTTGCTCTTCATCATTCAGTAAACTCTCTGCTATGTTGAAGAATTGCTGAAATGGTCCAATAATAAAAACATTCATTTAACATGCCTTGAAAGTTATACAAACAAATTGAGCTTCAGATTTAAGACTTTTGATACAAGCAGAACTCAACAATTGCCTATAAGGCCAAAGATCATAAAACTAAGACTGGAGTCCAGTCTCAAATCTCAAGCATTGGATTGGCTGATGGGTTGACAAGTCACCATTTTTGCCAATCAGATGCTTGAGATTTCAGACTGGTCTCCAATATCATTTTTATTTTGGGACCATGTCTTGAAGAGATATTATCCTTTAAGGCATTGCTCTTTTGTCATTGCTAGCAATGGCAACTTCCACAGCACCTTATTACCAGTTACACTTATGATCATGGGTATAGTGATGATGGATCATATGAATTCATGACGACAGTTCAAATACATACAGATAACATGAATTGTCAGGTAAAAGTAGGGCAAAATGGGTGAAACTTTGCTTGATTTTTTTAAAATATGATAAATTTTGTCAGCACATTAAGTATATTAACTGACAGTTTATCAATCCTAGTTGTGACATAAACAGAATGCAGAATACAGTCTTGCCTCAGTAGTGTTAAACACAAATCCTGTGTGACCATGATTTACAATAGCTCTGTTGCCAGGGATATCCCGCACAATCACTGGTCTCATGGAACACATCGCCTGTGAATAAAACAAAATAACATACTTTGAATGCATTTATTTTCCTGGGCATAAAATTTTAAGGTTTTGGGTAGAACAGCAATTTTGCGGGTTCTTAACCATTTCCTCCATAGACACACCTTCATTGCGTGGGCGGACAGTGTAGAACCAGATTAGCCGGCACATCCGTGCTGTTTGATCAGGATCTGCACTATTTGCTTTATGATTTGTTAGGTTATTTCTGAACAAAATGCGACCAGTTCAGATCCTGATCAGATGGCATGGATGTGCATGGATCTACACTGGTCAGACATGTGTAAAAATGCATATATATGGAGGAAAGGGTAAATTGGTGGTTTTGTTTTCGAACATTTATTTACATACAATTTGATGTAATATTATATTTTGTTGTGTCTTTAAATCAATGGATTGATCTATCCACAGAATCCATTGAACATTAATACCACAGGCACAGGATAATAGGATCCCTATGTTTCTACCTGGTATCACAAGCGACACAAAAAGTCCACTCAACAGGTTCATGTAACAACAAAACTGTGCATGTTTTATTCACTGATGTTACCTCTAATATTGCAATGGCCATTCCTTCACTGTCTGACGTGTTGACAAGAGCAAAGCAGTCTCTGATCACAGCATGTGTGTCTGCTATAGCCAAGCCAGGGATATACACAGTCCCAGCATTCCTGGAAAACATATGTCAGTAATAGATTAATAAAAACAGATTCCTTATCTACCCAAAGTCGTCCATCTGTCTTAGATTTGTTGCGAGGATTGCAAGTACCCACAAATTCACAACATGAAGTCGGACAGCAACATGACTTTCAGGCAAATTGTGTAGAATCCAACCTCTTGAAATAGACAAGAATGTCAGTAACTTATGCTTCAATGCATATAAACAAGGATTCAAACTTTTGTCTTATTTATATGATAAAACAATTTTATGTTAATTACCATGTAAAATATATTAATCATGTTTGTACCTGAGGACTGCTTCTTTAAACTGTGAAAAGTACTCATCATTTTGCTGTAATGAAGATGACAAACATTCATCACTAGAATACCTCTAACTAACCGGATACAAGTAACTTACATGTTTGGAAATCTTACAAATTGAAAGTAGCATGTATACAAATATTTATTTACATTCAAAGATGACCATGATAGAGTAACCTGTGCACACCAAATAAAATGTTGTCCTTTGCAAAAGATCTGACCCCTTTACTCCATGCATGCATGTTTTATCCTATTTGCTACAAGTGTAGATCCAGATAAGCCTGCACATCCAGGTAATCTGATCAGGATCTACACTGTTCCCTTACAGATGCATTAGTTTATTTCTAAACTAAGAAGTTAACAGTGTAGATCTGATCAGGTAAATACATCTTCAATAGAAAAGGGTGGGATATTTTATTAGGGTAAATACATCTTTAATGCAAAAAGAATGGGGCTCTTTGTAGGATAAATACATCTTCAGTGGAAAAGGGTGGGACATTTATTGGGTTGATACATCTTCTACAGAAAAAAGCTGTGACATTCTTTAAGGATTATAAGTATCTTGCATGAGTGTGAGGTGAAGATGGACAAATCTGTCACCAAGGGTGAATTGTTTTTGGGAGAACAAGGCTCTGCTGAGTTCCCACCAAAATAGACTACCCAAGGTGACAGATTTTTCTATCTTTACCACATGTCTCATGCAAAATACTTTTTCTTGCATACCCTATACTGTTCATAACATTTGTGTATATGTATATAATCTAAATTCTGTTTCCTTACGCTGAAATATTGATGTAAATCCAAATCTTTTTTTCTAAATGACATCAGTGATTGTGCGGGATCTCACGGTATCTTTTCCCTAGGAGAAAATCAGATTTTCCTTCCCCGGTAAATCACACAGAAACACTTATCTGGTATGCAAGAAAAATACATCTTCAATAGAAAAATGTTGGGGCATTCATTATAGTGCTATAATATGGGTGAACATTGTACATATTTCTCAAATTATTGCTTACAACTGTTTTATGTTATGTGTAGGATATTCCAGTACTTACATTTTCTCCCAAAAACAAAAGCCAACAATGCTGTTTTTGTCTCTTACTTCTCCATGCTGAAAAGTTATGATCATGTAATTAAAATTTCAGTTTTACCAAAACAAGATACAGTCCATTAGTGATGACTTGAAATGCAAGTTGTAATTGAAGTCAGCCATTTATCCTGTGATTTTTTCTTATATGTTTAACTGAGGAAATACCTGATTTCTTGAAATGCAATAACTTGAAAAATGCAATAACACAGTGATATTTTAAAATGTCCCTGTATTGCTAAATCAGCACAATTTAAATGTGTTAACTCAAAGTATTGACAGGATTTTTATTCTTTCTGTGTTAGCTCCTGGAGCCTTTAGCATTCATGTATATTGTTTATTACCAACTTTTCCCAGGTCTGCCAAAACTTCATTATTAAAAATCCGGAGAATTTGTCTGAATATTTCAACGATGATGCTGAGGATCACCACCATCATCATCATCATCATCATCATCATCATCATCATCATCATCATCATCATGTTGTTGTTTTAATGTATTGTTGCTGCTGTTAACTATTACTGTGACTAAACCATAGCTGTGGCTATAACTGTGACTAAACAATGATGATGATGATGTTTACTCATATTCTTCTTTATAATTCAAAGAATTTTATATTATGTATTTTGTTGTTTTGTTACAAATGGTTAAAGAAACTGTTTAAACATGATTTTTAAATATTTTATTGTTCATTGTTTAACATTCTGCTAAACCTGTTCAGACCCATTTTTAACCTGCATCAAAGAAAAAAAATAAAGGCAATTGTAACATAAGAGTTCCCTGTTAAGTTTATGACACATGGTTATTGTGTAATTGTGCCAGAGGCAGCTTGTCAATGACCACGTCCTCGTTATCTCGTAATAAACAGGAAATGTGCGACGGTTCAATAGAAAAAGTATAATGTCCATAGCACAACTTTAAATTCTAAAGGTTTAATGAATCTTTTTGCATTTTTTTATACAAATCCGGAGATTTCGACTGTAAATCCGGAGATCCGGAGAAATAACTTAAAATCCTGAGTTTTCGGATAAAATCCGGAGATTTGGCAGGCCTGACTTCCAAACAAGTTGTTAGTGGCACATTTCATTGTCATTTTATAAGTGTAATTGAATAATTCAGGTGAACTTTGTCTCTCTCATCTGCAAACAAACTTTTTGGGTTGTTGTTTTGTCCTGCTTTAAAAATTTTCACTCCTGATGCTTTCATTATCAAGCTTGTATCAATCAGTAGCTTGTTAACAAGATAACCATCAGCTGTTTGTCACAGACTTCTTTTTATTTGTAGCACGCCTAGGGAAAAGCTGTTACATTTTTGATTTTACTATATTTGGAAAGAACTTAAAATTATCTATTATATTATAAATAATTTGTGCTCTTTTCACACATTTTGATTACATAATGTTATTTGTATTGTGAAATGCATAATAAACAAAGCTGTTTGCTCAACCTTATGACATTATTTCAAGGACTGCAGTGCCCAAGGTTATAAAACTGAGCATGGAAACCAGTCTCAAATTTCAAGCATCTGATTGGCTGAAATGGCGACCAGTCGCCATTTCAGCCAATCAGATGCTTGAGATTTGAGACTGGTTTCCAATCTCAGCTTTATAACCTTCAACCCATGTCAACTGTTCAAAGATACCTTTTCACACAACATGCCCTATTTCAAGGACTAAGAACATGCACTCATTTCTGTCTATCAATATTGCAAGTTCTAACAGATGCCCTTATATACATTTGGAGATATGATCTTGACAAGAAGTGTTCAGGAAAGATGGTGAGACAAATGGATCAACAAGGCAGTGATTATCCCTTTATTATATAGGTGTTTTATCAAATGTGCAAAGTGTTGATCTAGATCAGCCTGCACATCCATGCCATGTTAGCAGGATCTACAATGTTCTTGTTTTGGTCAGAAATAACCGAATGAATCAAAAAGTGAACAGTGTAGATCCTGATTAGAAGGCACAGATGGGTGATCTGGATCTACACTGTTCACCAATAAATTAACTGCCATATCCATGGAGTAAAGGTTCATGTCATTTATCAGCATAAACAAAAAGGCATACCTGTGAATTTTTCTACCAGCAGTAATGGGTTTTTGACAGGTCTTATTCCACCAACCACTGTAAAGATGCGAGCCTTCTGCTCGGCTATTTGTTTCACCAATAACTGTAGTTCAAGCCCGTATATAGGGATCTCACTATGTTGGCAGCCTGGTTGGATACTTTCACTCTCGACTTTCTCTATGTAAATTTTTATTGAAAAATCACTGGGAGAAACTTTCACGCCTGAAATGAACAAAAACAACAAAAGTGCCAAAGTGAAAAGTTGTTATGATATTTTGTTGGTCTCATTTGAAAAGGGTGCAAGTGCGCAAAAAGACAATTTTTCAGGAGAGCCAACATATCACAAATATTTTAGAAATTTTAATTCACATTTATTGTCATTATCATATCCCTCATGTGGGCATGTAAATTGATGTTTTTGTTTAATAGAATTTTAGGGAAATGTTTAGATCTACTATTTTTCTTTCCTCTTCTAACTTTTGTTAACGAATGTAAAATAAAGATACATTAATAGCATTTATTATTGCAAATTTTTATTGAACTTCATTTTGCCATTAGAGATTGTTATATTTGTTTATTGATGAAAGTCAATGACACCTGGTGTAAGCCCTGAACCAAGTAATACCTATTGTTGTGTTTAACCAAATTACTACAAATTTCAATTTCAGTTAGATTTTGGCTTGCAACCAAAACATCAAACATGATGCTTGGCGACTGATATTTTTGTTGAGAAGTAGCGCCGGAAAGTACAATTGATAGAACATTGTTCATTATTAATCACGCCTTCAGGTTGTTTTTACTTTAAGCCACACCTTTTGTTATTGTTTTAACATCTGCAAGAGTAATGAACACACAGCAACAAAAATGTGATTGACAGCAAAACCTAATTTCGGAAGTAAAATACAGATCCAGATCAGCAGGCACATCTGTCTTTTGATTTATTAGGTTTTTTTCTGACAAAAAGCGAAAAGTGCAGATACTGATCAGACAGCATGGATATAAACTAGAGCCAACTTACCTTGTGGAATGACTGATATGTTACTGCTGCTGTAATCTGGCTGAAAGGAAGAGAAAGAGCAATGTATGATGATGATGATGATGATGTTGATAATTATTATTATTATTATTTTTATTATTAAACAGAATTAACAAAATGATACATCCCAACAAAAATGTCAGAAAAACACAAAATCATGCTGTCAATGAAAAAAATGGCTTTACCCTTGACCTTTTCTCAAAATATACAGGTTTCATCATGTTTGTGACCAGTTTAGATCTATAACAGCCAACATATCCATGCTGCCTGATCTGGATCAACCTCAGTCACTTTTTGGTTATAAATAACCAAATGAATCTACAAGATTACAGTCTGGATCCTGATCAGTTAAGCATTCATAGCACCAATTAAAATCAAAGCTCATAAAGTTCAATACAGGTCAGTAGAACTTAGTTAGTTGTTTGCTCCAAAAAGGCAATAGGGGCAATAGCTATCTAGAGCAATAAGAATCATACATACCCAGCAGAGCTTGAATCTTTGGCAAACAGCTTCACTAAATGCCACAACATGTCTGAAGCAAACAATCAAACATGCAAATCTAATGTCATTTTGATCAATAGCTTTTGGACTACTGGACCCAAGATCATAACCTTAGTGTAGAGAACAGTCTCAAATCTAAAGCATCATTCTGATAGTGGAAATAGCAACTGGTCAGATGCTTGAGATTTGAGACTGGTCTCCAGTTTTAGTTTTATGATCTAGGGCCCTGAGCATCTTGAAACATTGTTTACAAAAGCAGAAAAATAAACTACAATGTCCTATAACAAAGCTTTATGTGATCATCAGATTAAACTTGAAGAAAATGACGTAACCAAATAACTAGCAGCAAACTCACCTCTGATGCAGATAAAACTTTAATAAGCAATTCTGGAACCAAATAAATTAAAAACAGATAAATAAAGACTGGTTTGCAGTTTAACTCTAAATATGAAGAGGTTTTTTATCTTCTAAATTCTAATATTGCTGGACATTACTGAGATGTATACATCTATGTTATTCTTAGCTTTGTATCATGTCACATGTCTTTATGCATCTAAACTCTCCCAAATGCAGGCTGTCAACCAGGTCATCTCCAAAATATAGGAAAAATATAGGAATATTTTTGCAACAAATATAGGAGGTTTTGGTTGATTTTGAGGCAAAATATAGGAGTTTGGAACTGATAATAGTTTTATTTACTTGCACTTATACAAATGATTTTCACATGTGCATTTACTGTTTCTACAATTATCAATGTCCAAAATGTCCACTGTAAAAATGATGGAAACCATTAACTTTAACATCAGCACCATCAAGCACATCACCAGCATCTTAATGACCATTTAAACAAGGGGGAAATGCAGAAAATGCATTAACAAAGCTGGATTTTTTAGTTTTAGTTTGTCTTCTATGATATATAGTACTGTACACAGCATCGACCCATCCACTCATAGTCATATTGCTTTGTGTGTAAAAATCTGGGTTACAATGTCCAAAAGGGTTCAGTCAAAAGTGACCCAAGGCCTTACTTTGGTCGAACTCTATCGAGAACCTGTAGGCAACACATCATACAAAATTATATGCCCCTCACTACTCTAGAAGTTCCAGAATATGATTCCATTTATTTATTTAATCAGCATGGAACAGTACTGCAGTCAAAATAGTTAGTAAACCTAAATACAAAGAATATTGCTACAAGTTTCAAGAGAAATGATAAAAACTTATCAAGTTATAACCATAACTGAACTTTAATTCAAACTGCCATTAAATTTCTATACAAAAGCAATAATTTTCAAAAGCCAAAGCCTTCTTGGGAATAGATGGACATTATTCCTTTCAGGTTAATTTAAGTTTAACAGTGATTTAACTTTTATCCATTGAGTGGTTCCATAAAACAAGAAGCTGTGTTCAGAAAACACATGAATGCCCCCGGTAGCAAAGTTTGTGTTGTTAGAAATTTTAAATGACAGCACATTGTTAAAACTGCAACTAAAATCACAAGTTTGTTTTAAATAATAAAGACATGTGAACTGTTAATTAAGTGTGTAAACTTTCAAGCCAATGTTCTTTTATAGAAATTAAGAAATATACAACTTGCCGAAACAGATTTATCTCTAAGGACAAAATGAGGAGATAATCCAAGAAATAAGGTCGCCAGAGTTACGTAACTTGTCAGGTCATGTCCTGCACACTGTTAAGTAAGTGTGTAAACTTTCATGCCAATTCTTTATGTAGGTTGAGAAATATCCAACTTGCCACAACAGGTTAGCCATTTCTTTAAGTACAAAATGGGGAGATAACCAAGGAAATATGGTACCTAGAGTTCTGCAACTTATCAAGGTCATGATCTGTGCACTTTTAAGTAAGAGTGTAAACTTTCAACCCAATGCCCCTTGTAGAAATTAAGCAATATCCAACTTGTCAAATCAGGTTAACCATTTATCTCTAAGTACAAAATGGGGAGATAACCCTAGAAATAAGGTAGCCAGAGGTATGTAACTTGTAAGGATCATGACTGGTGCACTGTTCAGTAAGTGTGTAAACTTTCATGCCAATGCTCTTTGTAGAAATTAAGAAATATCCAACTTGCCGAAACAGGATAACCATTTATCTTTAAGTACAAATGGGGGAGATAACCCAAGAAATATGGTAGCCACAGTTATGTAACTTGTTAGGGTCTAGACCTTTGCACTGTTTAGTTAGTTTGTAAACTTTCAAGCCAATGCTCTTTGTAGAAATTGAAAAATATCCAACTTGCCGAAACAGGTTAACCATTTTTCTAAGTACAAATGGGGAGATAACCCAAGAAATAAGGAAGCCAGAGTTATGCAACTTGTCAGGGTCATCAAATGTGAACTGTTAAGTTAGTATGTATGTAAACTTTCAAGCCAATGCTCTTTGTAGAAATTGAGAAATATCCAACTTGCCGAAAAAGGTTAACCGGACGGACGTATGGAAGGCCAGAGTTATGCAACTTGTCAGGGTCATCAAATGTGAACTGTTAAGTAAGTAAGTATGTAAACTTTCAAGCCAATGCTCTTTGTAGAAATTGAGAAATATCCAACTTGCCGAAAAAGGTTAACCGGACGGACGTATGGACGGTTCAATCACTAGATGCCGGGGGCATAAAAAGAATAATTTTAGAAAACTATGCAAATATTTTGCAGATTATCCTAATAAAAAAATTCTAAAGTTATCTCAATTTATTTA
Organism: Corbicula japonica; assembly: GCA_038501625.1. NCBI lineage: Eukaryota > Metazoa > Mollusca > Bivalvia > Venerida > Cyrenidae > Corbicula > Corbicula japonica. Next base: position 2,258,044 of record JAZAYU010000037.1, on the reverse strand, counting down.
ACAGACAGTTGTTGCAAATTATCAAATAATATTGTTTTATTACCTCCCTTTATTTGACTTTGCTTTTTGAAAATTATTGTTTTTGTAAAGACACCCTCTTTTGCATACACTCTTTCTTTTGCATACACTCTTTTCTAACAGAGTTTGATAACACTCTTTTCAAACTGGAAAACTAACCACAAAAGTCAGCTAAAGAATTCTTGTTCACAGTCAAGCATGTTTTTCCCAGGTGTCCATCTGGACATTTAGACAACCACATACACCATACCAAATATAAGATCTCAAACAAGGGGGAAGTCCTTGCAGTTGGTGAATAAAATTTAATGATCTTTAATATTTGTTTGCATTTGGTTGCAACTGCAACAAAAATTTCTGCATAGAAGTGAAAATTTGATTTTGTTAGGTAAGCCTTAATACACAGAAACCTGCTACAAATTTGTTAGAGAATCAGATTAAAACTTAAGTAAATGCCACCCGCCAAGTTTTCACCAATCTAAAAGTTGAGTTTTGTTCTTGAAAAAAAAGAAGAGAGCAAAAGCAGTATCAAAGCAATATTTACTCTCTTCATTCATCGGCAAAAACAAATACTAAAAAATATAGGAATACACATAAAAATATAGGAGAAATATAGGAATATAGGAGGCTTTTCAGAATATAGGATTCTGATCCAAAATATAGGAGAAATATAGGAATATAGGAATCAGTTGACAGCCAGCAAATGATATATTCTATGGTTGAACACAATCTGCTGTAAAGTAATTTCTGGGAACATCTTCAAGGCAAGTCATGTCTGTGTAAAACAAATCCATGGTTTGATAGTCTGAGTGCATGCTGACTGACATGCTGGCAGGTAAGGCCATGGTTTAAAGGGAGATGTGCAGGTAGAGCAGGTGTACTCGGTAAAATCGTAAACAGATCGATCTATGTAACACTTACGTGTACCTTTCACTAAACTCTACATTTCAAATCCTACAGGAGGAAGTTTTCGATTAATTTTACCATTTTACCGGACCTGAAAACAATCCGCTGAAAAAATCCCTATACAAAAATACATTCTATATTTAGCAATCATTCTATATTTAGCTCATCGCTGAGCTTACTATTAGTGGTGGCCCAGGCATTTTGAAACAAATGGCGAGGTCGATAGTTGGCAAGGTATTTTGCGTCGCATAGGATAGGAAACACCATTTATATATCTTTTTTTATAAAATATTGGTTTGAAATATTTCGGGTGTAAATCAATATTTGAGCTTCAAATAATGATATTCAACTGATTAATAACCCTTTTCGCAAATCTGTTCCATTCATCAATCCTGCACATCTCCCTTTAACAATGGATTCATGATGAGTGATATGCTGGTAGGTCAGGCCATGACTTGATGAGGTGAAAACATGATGTATACATGAAATAAATAGCTTTCACAGACACTGATCTATTTCAGCCAATCAGATGCTTGAGATTGGAGACTTGTCTCAAATCTCAGATTTGAAATCTTGGACCATAATTTTGGTTGACAAACCCGCTTAGTCTTGTAAACTCATGAACCTGGTGACGGCCAGAGGAAGGCATTATGTTAGACTATGACATTAGTAAACAGTAACTCACTTTGACCTGGCCACTGCCCTTGTCATGATGGACATTTGGTCCTGGTTATTGCAGGCTTCATTGACATCTGTTCCTCCCAGGATGATGATATATGGGGTTTTAATGTCTGTCACAATATGCAAATAAACACATTATAAAATCACAATAATTTATAGAGTACAAATAACTATTTACTAAATATGTATCTATAAATCATTATTTATGAGAATTCCTGAGTTAAAGGTTGTTAAAATTAGCCTCATTCACCAAATAGCAGTTATACTGATCACACAGTGTGTGGCTTCCATTTTTCTTGGTCTACACCTGACACAGATGTCAGGACAAGCAATCTGTTTTATATACAACTTTGTATCAATGCTTTTCATTTGGTCTACACTAGACCTTGTGTCAATCTTTGTAATCTCCATCAATACTAGATGGTATGTCTATTCTAGTAATCTAGTAATCTGTGTCTACACTAAACTTTGTGTCAATGCTAGTATCAGGGTCTACACTAGACTGAATGCTGATGTTAATAATCTGTGTCTACACTTGATTACTTATATCAATACTGGATCTGAGCCTACACTAGACTTTGTTTTGATACTAGTAATTTGGTTCTGTGTGTCTGAGCTAGTAATCTGTGTCCAGCCTAGACTCTATGTTCATGCTAGTGACCTAGACTGTATGTTCATGCTTGTTATCTGGTTTTAATCTACAATTCATGATCATGATGGTGCTAGTTATCTAGATATTCACTAGACCACATATCTGTGTTTGCAATCGGGATCTACACTAGACTGTATTTTTGTGCAAGTAATTTTGTCTACACTAAACTGTTTGTTAGTACTAGAAATCAAACTGTGTGATGGAACTAGTTATCTGGGTTTATACTAGATGACATGATGGTGCATGGTATCTGGGTCTACACTAGACTGTTAGATGGTGCTAGTTATCTGGGTCTACACAAGACTGTCCGATGCGCTCGTTATCTGGGTCTACACTATAATATATAATAATATTATTATAGGTGTGTGTATGTTAACATTAGTTATCTGGGTCTACATTAACTGAATAATCTAGTGCAATTTGATCCCACTCCATTTGAATAAATTAATTAACATACCTATGAGATATTTTCCAGTTTTATAAGCATGGACAGCAATGATCAAAGTGATCTCATATTCCTCCACATAGGAGAGTACAGGTTTCTCCTCTGTTAACTGTTGTGGACTAAGTAAGAAACATGCTACATCTAGCTTCTCTAACTCTTCTCTGAAAGTAAATAAGGAGCAGGATATAACATTATTTTAACTTTGAGTTTGAGTTTGGCAGTTTTGGGAGGGTGGCACGAAATACCCAAATCTACCCAAATCCACCCAAATCTACCCAAATCTTAGTAGTTTCAGATAAATCTTGACAAATTCTATGTATTTCTTAGCTATCTTTTATTGATACTGAATAAAACAATCAAACTTTATATTCGCAGAATTTATATTTATTGAAATATTGATCCATTTTACAATGTTAAAGTACAGTTATATCCCTCTCCATATTGCTTATATGTTGCTTATTAATAGCTTCAAAAATCTTAAAAGTTAATTTATCAACATTTAATAATTATTGTAGTCATCATCATCATCATCATCATCAGCAGCAGCATTATCATCAGTGTACAACTACTTTGTTTTTTTATGTTTGGTGAAACATAACAGTTGCTAATAATGTTTAGAAAGATTTGGGTAGATGAAAATAAGTATTTTGATGATTAAAACTTATATGAAGTTAACTGTGTACTCACTTTTTTGTTCAATTTGACCTATTCAATCATGAAATATGTAGATTTGAGTAATATTCACCAACAGCAACTATAAAATTGGTAGATTTGGGTAGATTTGTGTATTTGGGTAGATTTGGGTATTTCGTGCTGCCGGTTTTGGGATGAAAGGAGTAGCCTTGACCAAGACTCCAACTATGATCATGCCAACATTTTATTGAGGTCTCAAGGACGAGCAATTTAAATGCTTTTAAAGTCCTCCCCAGTCACACAAGAATTGTCCAATTTACTTTGCAAATGTCCGCATGTGACTTTGATTTCCCATTGCGTTCTTAGACCTGCCAATAACTCAAATGTGCCATTATGTGACCAGCACAAAAACCTCTGGCATGATGTGCTGAAATTCTAACAATTGATCTACCACGGCTGTCTGATTCGAAGAGTACACATAGGAAAAACTGTAAAAGTAAATTTGATAAAGTGTTCTCATGCTCTCGTCTCTACTTTCGGTTTCGATTTGTTCCTGCTGTAGGCCTAAATAACATTTATCAATGTTTTTCATTTTTCTAGGCTTAGAAGAAATACATTTAAACATTACTTGATTCTCAAAATGGTAGTTCGATTTCCAGTTCCTTTACCTAGAGGTGAAAATAAAAGAATTTTATGCATAATGTGTAGTGTTTAACATCATGGTAACACTCCCGGTAACATATTACAATGGTGCCTTCAATAAAAGGGAGGTAACTTGAACAATAGAGCTCAACTGACAAAAGATGTAATGATAAGATATCATATTTCAGAACATGAAAACCGGTTGTTTTAAGTAAAAATCAACGATAAAAACGTATCTTTCTGAAAAGAGAAAAAAAAAACAGGACTAAATCAAAGGATCTAAAGAATCGTTTCGGGTTCCGGGTTTTATGCTATCAAAGAAATTATCAAAGAGATAAAATGCACGAAGTAAAATTCATATAAAAACCGTTTGCCAACTTACTTCCGGATTTTGCGATTGTGTAAATAAAACATTCTGAAATGTGAAGAAGTGTTTGTGAATATTGCAAGACCGTTTCAATTAATTGAGATAAAAGAGGAAAATGTCGTCGAGACACCTTCCAAGGGTTATTGGACAACGTGGAAAAACAGCAGGGGAGATAGAAAGAGAGCATTTTGAGAAAAACCAGGTAGGCCCTATGTCAAACATGGATTAATTTTTGCTGGGCTGAAATAATAAGCTGAAATTTAATTGGACATCAACTTACCATAAACTACCTAGGCAGTGCTATTACTGGTATATCACTAAAGAACCAGTTCTAGATTTTTACTAATACAGTTGTTTGCCTGGTTCCGGAGGATTTGCTAGTTCCGGTGGATTCCAAATATTACTCAAGTATTTCCGGTTGGCGCCTGTTGGCGGCAAAATGTATCTTGACAATTATTTAAGTCAAACATTGAGTTACATTTGTGGTGATTTTCAGAAACATTGATAAACATTAAGTTTATGAAATAGAAATTCAAAACGTGCCAGATATGGTAATTTTGCATGAGTGAGTCGTGTTGGAAAACCGCGTTCTATAAATAATCGAGAGACCAACATTCCAAACGTCAATTATGTTTCAAAAGCTGAATCAATTTTTAATGTGCAATCATTACAGATGGTATTAATACAAATATTGGCTGGATGAAATTGTTTATTTGTACAGAATTTTCTGTGCAAGGAGGGTGACCCCCTTTGACCAGTTCTGGTGGATCATTCACATTTATTCATGATTTTTCTTGACGAGGCCCCAAATGGAGGAGCTTCTTGCAAACACGCTTGTCATTATAGAAAATAAAGAGGAAACAATTTTAATAATTTGTGAATATGTTTGATCAGAAAATATCCCAAAAAGAAGTGTTTCCAACACGACTCACTCATACAATATTACCATACCTGGCATGTTTTGATTTTTTATTTAATTAACTTATTTAATTATCAATGTTTCTGAAAAACGCTACAAATATAAATCGATGTTTGATTAAAATAATTGTCAACAAACCTTTCGCCGCCAAAAGGCGCCAACCAGAAATACGTGAGTAATATTCGGAATCCCCCAGAACTAGCAAATCCTCTGGAAACGGGCAACCTTCAGAAAGCGCCCTGAGTCGCTGGTAACATTGTGTAGCTCTGTAGGCAGTTCCTTTAATGCTGGAATCCACGCAAGAGCTGCATTTACATGCACATTGGTATATTCAAGATCAACTTCCAAGGAAACATCCATTGGAGGTTTGATTTTGAAGTGATGTTAGCCTTTAATTACCGAGTGTTGTACATTAATTCTAAGCTATTCATTGCGATATTTAATACAGATGTTGACCTTTTGGTATTTTACTTCACGAAAAAAAGTTCATAATATGAATTACAAGGTATTGCAGCTGAACCAATGAAAAGAAATCCTCTTTGGCGCCCCTAGCTATGATTTTTACATATGACTCATTTTCCACCGGAAGTAACAAATGCTCGTCGGAACTAGCTAAATGACATCAGCGATAAGTCAACAATTTGCAGACGATTTTCAAATGAAACGTAAAAAACAAATTCTATTTTATAGAGGAGATATTTTTCTACTTAAATGCACAAAGCATCACTCCTAGATTGACCGTATAAAACAGTTTATGTACAAAATATGAAAAACCCACCGGGACCGGACAACTAACTGTAGCACTGATCAGCCATTCATAATTTAGTATGGAACGCCATTGCTACCTTTTTATCGGTACTATGAATGTGCGCAGTACATTCATCATTATGTTCTGTCCAATGGTCTTAACACACAATACTTATAATGTAACTAAAATAATGTAATAATGTAACTAATACACTAAATGATGTTTCTGCTGCTTACATGTAATAATGTTTCTACTGCAATTTTTATCTAACAGCTGCACATAACAATATTACTCAGGGTTTTTTTTCCTTAACAAACTGACGCTGGTAGTCAGCGTCTTCCCCTAGAAAAAAAATTCCCCACAGAAAATTTTTTCCCCAACAAAAATCAATTTCCCCCTTGTAAAGTGATATTTTTTATCAAAACGTAAACAGAAGCTTAATTTATAGTTATGTTTAATCTATTTCAGCTAAAATCTGCACAATTTTCACGAATATTTGATAGAAATTAGGTACTAACGGAACCGAGTACGCACACACATTATGGATAAATTTTAAGCAGGCTCAGAAAGTGAGCAAATATAAATCAACTTATTCTTGTACTGTTTAAAAACAGATAACAAAGAGACATGCCTCTGTAAGCTAAATAGACTGTTTGGCAATGAAAGCAAAATTAAAAAAAGAATAACAGAAGCATAAACTTGAGTATAAACATTCACTCTAGCTAATACAAGCAAGAGTGTATAATTAACTAGATTTTCCCCAATTTTGTATTTTTCACGCTATTTTCCCCTTTTGACCAGCGTCCAGCGTCTTCCCCTCTTCCTTAAAAAAACCCCTGTTACTACTGTAAATAATGATGTTTCTACTGAACGTTAAATGAATGTAATTACAGAACATAGAGATGTTACTACTCTAGTGTTGTATCTATAGCGTGATAGCGGGGCACGGCGCCCTGCCCTTTTTGAAGAGCGCTTCTCTGCCCTAAATCTCAAACACTCTGCCCGTTTCCCTATAAACGCCCTTCTGTCTTCAATAATTAATGTCAACCACCACAAATTCTGCCTTTGTTTATTCAATGCCTGTGTTTTCCCAAGTTACCTTGTGTATTCTAATTAATAGAAACGCAGCGATGCATGCAGACTTCCTGAAAGTCGCCGGACCGCCGGACCTGTCCGGTAAAATTTGGACTGGTCTGATGTGATTTCCAATGTTGTAGGACCGAGTGTCTGGCAAAAATTTGATCTGCATATTCAAATTTTACTCGCTAAATTACAATTTTACTTGCTGTTTTGATTCGAGACTGTTCCGAGGGAATTGAGTGAGGATATCCGAATGAAATATTTTACGTATTCATCATAATGACAATTCGTACCACTAAAAAAAAAACACCCTTAATACTGTGTTTTGCTTATTTAATGTGTTAAATGTTTCAGTCAGACAGAATTTGATTCGGTCAGAAGACAGATTTTCTCATCTTGTCTGACCACATGTCTGACACTTTTTTACAACTTTCGGGAAGTCTGGCATGTATACGTACCCTACAGCGACCATCTGAAATCTAGTCCCAGACAAGTCGTTAATCGATATCTGGATAAGTGGAAAATACAGAGAAACCTAGTGTCAAAAAATTTGATAGTCATAAACAGCTGATTAGCCTAATCCACAGCATGTGCCCGAGTGCGGCGTATCAAACGTCCCGACTGACCCCCCTTGAAGTCAATTAATTGTCGCATCACTTGCTTAGAATTATACTCCAATAAACTGTCTAGCATATTGGTACAGTATATATTTTTTAAAATTAAAACCAGGTTATCTGATAATGTTTAAATAACAAAAATAAAGCAAAACATTGTTACTTTTATACAGTAATTCGCTTGTCCCGTTATTTAGAATTTGCCGGTATCACTCATTTTTAACAAAGTACTCTTTACAACAAGCATTCATATTGGGAAAGGAAACTTGTTTACACTGAAGATGACTCTATTTCAGTGGTTGAAGCCATAGAAAACAGGAACTTTTAAAAAATTATAAAAAAATGCTCATTTTCAAAACGGAAATTGTACGACTTTTTGCCAATGTTTCGATTATCTAGTAAGTTGGACTTTGATACCCTGATGTCTTAAAACTGCTCAAATTTCATTGAAAACTGAAGGAAACATCTAGTTCTATTGATAAAATTTCATTTTCATCATGTACAATCTAAACTTAATTAGAAATTACAACCAGCGAAAGTTTAAGCAATTTCGGACTGCAATAATTTCGGATACATTTTTTCCACAATTATTCTAAGGTTTTATTATTTTTGTAAGTAACTTATAAATTTTGACTATCAATCAATATCACAAAGTATCACTAAGTGACAGACAGACCTAAGGATACACTTTCAATTTAAACAAGATTGTTCTCTGGCTGTTCTGTGTCAGATTAAATCTCATGATAATTCATTAATTCAGATTTGTTTGAAAAAGCATATTCACCAACCCCTGCCACACCCAAAAACAAACAACAAAACACTACAACAACAACTTAAGTTTAAGTGTGCTGAAAAGTGCCCTTTTGCCAGTAAACACACCTATTTGCCCTTGTCCATTTTTGACAGCACCCTGCCCTTTTTTCACAGCACCATGCTCTTTTTTAATCCTGGATACAACACTATACTGCATGTAATGATGTTTCAACTGCACATAATATTAATGTCACTACTGAGCATAAAGAATTAAAGATGTTACAACTGCAGGTTAAGACCGATTGACAGAACGAATCTATGAATGTACTAGGCACATGCACAATACTCATAAGAAGGCAGTAATGAGGTTCCATAATTCAGATCTATATCTACAAATGATTACAAATTTGCAAAACTGAATAAAACATTTATAGTGAAAATACCACAGTTTTAACTTATAAAAGTGAATGAACAAATCAGTTACATTTATTTGAGAACCAAAAAAATGTATTTATTTCTTTATTGCACAACAGCTCATTGCAACAGTCTTGTCTGAGATTGGCCATAGTTGGGGAAAGATTGAGATTTTGTCATAGTTGGGGAAAGATTGAGATTTTGCCATAGTTGGGGAAAGATTGAGATTTTGTCATAGAACTTGGGAAAAATCTGCTACAAATGCCATTTCTTTTCACAATTGGTAATCTTGTTTTTCAGACAGTAGCAATCAGCAAAGCAATAAACACACAAGAAACACCTGTGAAAGAGAAACATCTGAGAAGTATCCTTTTCCAGTAATTGTGTTGATAAAGGTTTTAACCCACTGTGCCAGGAACTAAAATAAAGTAAAAATGATACACAGGTCGCATGTATAAGATAGGCAATGACTTCATTAGTGAATTTAGTCCAGATGTACAGAGTAAACATTGTCAATAAAAATCATGAATGCATGGAGTAAATAAAGTCTATGGTGGGGTGAGTGTTGTCTTTACTGAAACTAATTGTATGGAATGAGCATATTCTACACCACTTCAAGATGTAACAGCTCAACAGAGTCTATGATGGTCCCAAAACCAGATTGGTCCCAGATGGTGGAGTGAGCACATTCTGACTTCATAGTCATACGTATTAAGACTAGATGAATGAAGGAATGTCTTTATTTATAGAGGGTAACCCAATTAGTCAAAATAACTAATCTCCCTTGGGGCCCTCTTAATAATTATGATTGGCCCCAGATGGTGGGGAGACCATAATTTTACTCTGGTCCAAAGCAGTTTAAACTTAAGACGGTGGGGTGAGCATGTACAGATTTCAGGGTTGGGCGCCCCTGGTATTTACCGCCCCAGAAAATACTAGTTAAGTGGCAATTATTGGCAAAGACTGAAAAATACTTGCCACCTGAATATGTTTGCTGGAAAATACTGTAGATATCTTAACTTCAATTATTTTAAATAATGTTTAATTCATATAATAACTAAATCACTTTGATATTTTTATTAATTTTTATATAAGGTAATTGCTATAAGCAAATAACTCACATCTGAAATATTTTAAGCATGTTGAAACTGCCAAAAAAATTAGTTGAACTCCAAGCTTTAAAAAAAAACAAATACATAAAGTTAAACTTTAAAAGATTAACTAACCTATTATTATTTTTTTACTTAGAAGCTACCTTAGAAATTTGAAATTAATGTGCATTTCTTCAGGATTATCCGCTTGGGTTACTTTAAGCAGATTTATGTGCCCTTACTCATTTGGTTTGCTTAACTTCTATATTTAGTGAGGGATTTACATCAAACTTTAAATATGTGTTCCTTATCATCACTCACATTATTCCTTATCATCACCCACGTCATATGTGGTAAGGTCCAAACTCTAATTATCATATTTCCAGGATATTCTCCCCTTTAATCTTAGAATTTTTCAAAAAAAATTGTAATATTAAATATTTAACTTGTTTATTACTCGAGATATTTACTACAGACTTTAAACAAATGATCCTTTTCATTTTTCACATTATATGCAGCATGGATTTCAATAGTTTTGACTCCTATTGAGATTTTTTAAGGGGTCATAATCAAAATTCAAATACCGGTAGTTGCAAGTCATATCTTGTATTCATTGAACTTAACTACTTATAAAAGTGCTTCATTTTAATATAATAATGTTTAGGAGTCAAATAAGTATTAACTTCATAATTGAAATGCAATAGACACAATATTTATCATTATTCTTGCAAAGTTTGACCATGTAAACTTCCTAAATTCACATCAAAATGACCCCAAGCGCAGAATCAGGTGGGGTCAAATGTGGAAAAAAAATTTGCTTGCATCAAAATGCAAGAACCTGCATCTATTGAAATCACTGTATGCTGTATGCTTCATCTCTTCCACTGGCATATTTTTTATAATATATGTATACCAATTTGATTTCAAAGCTGCATTTCAAGGGCATATGTTAATTACCAGTGACAGCTCTTGTTATTATATTTAAAACTTGTGGATTTGACAGATTTTGATATAAGTAAAGTGCATAATGATGGGTTTATAGAATTATTAAACTCAGGCAATGTAAATACATGTATGTGACACTAAGAACTGTTCATAATCCGTAATCTCTTAATAAATAGCATTTTGTTTACATACCCCTTAAGCATTGTACATGTATGTGGTTGATGTTTACAGTCATAACTCATAACTTTGTATTGCAGGTTATTCACATACTGATCTACTTTCAGCTTATTACAGTTTTGATAACTGTTGATCAGATAAGAAAATTTTTATATATCTATTTACTCCATATTAAATGGGTTTTATGACAGGTGCAACAAGTTAAATCAAGATCCAGTGATTTCAATTGATGCAGATTCTTGTATTTTTATGCAAGCAAATTTGAATTTTTCCACTTTTGACCCCACCTTATTCTGAGATGAGGTCATCTTGATGCAGGAGAATTTAGGAAGAGTGGTAAAATTTTTCAATAATAAAGATAGATATTGTGTCTTTTGAATTTTAAATATGAAGTAAATATAAATTTGAACTGTGAAAATAAGTTAAAATGAAATTAAAGCAATTTTACAAGAAGTAAAGTTCATTGAAAACGAGATTTGAATCTTGATCATCTGATAATGACCCCTTGAAAATTCCAAACAGGGGTCAGATGATCCCTGGTTTTCAAAAGCTATTGAAATCCCTGAGATCAGTTGGCACATCTGTGCCAACTGATCTTCATCTACACTAGTTGCTCTTTGATCAGAAATAACATAATAAATCTAGAGATGCACCTTCTGATCTGGATGTTGTTGTTGTTGTGGTTGTACTTCCCAGTTTTATGTCCCTCCCCCCTCTTAACGAAGACATTATGGTGTGGACATTTCAGCTTTTGCATGGTGGAGGAAGACCCCAGGTGCCCCTCCGGGCATTTTTCAGGCTCCAGCGGGCACCTAGGTAGAACCACCAACGTTCCGCAAGCTAGCTGGTTAGCTTCCTCACATTAGAGATCTTGACCCTGGTAGGTCTCGAACTCACAGCGGTGAAGGGCAAGTGATTCTCAGTTAGAAACCTTAACCACTCGGCCACGGACGCCCCCTTCTGTTCTGGATCTACACTGGTTGCTTTTTGGTCAGAAATACCATAATCTAGAGATGTGCCTGCTTATCTGGATCTACACTGGTTGCATTTTGGTCAGAAATACCATAATCTAGAGATGTGCCTGCTTATCTGGATCTACACTGGTTGCATTTTGGTCAGAAATACCATAATCTAGAGATGTGCCTGCTTATCTGGATCTACACTGGTTGCATTTTGGTCAGAAATACCATAATCTAGAGATCAGCCTGCTGATCTGGATCTACACTGGTTGCTCCTTGGTCAGAAATAACATAATAAATCTATAGATGTGCCTGCTGATTTGGATCTGCATTGTTCACCAAGAGATAATACACAACCTTATACTGCAGATCATTTAGAAACTCAACCACTGTCAGCTATCATAGATTCATAAACTGAAGATCAGATTAGAAAATTCAAGTATTATTATTATTATGTTTTAGTCACCTTTATAACCTTACTCCATATATACTGGTTTTATTAAATATAGGTCATGTAGATCCAGATCAGCCAGCACACAATCATGTGTTGTCTGATTTTGATCTAAACTTGTTGCTTCTTGGTCAGAAACAAACAAATGAATCTCACTTTGAAAAGTGCAAATCCTGATCAGATGACTTAGATTTGCTGGCTGATCTGGATTTAGACTATTCGTCCATGCAGTAATGGTAATATGAGTTAAGGGTTAATCGAGTGTTCAGTTGCAACTAGCACTTATCCTCTCCACATACTCCAGTCATTTCCTCTACTTAATAGGCAATTATTATTGTTTTGAGGTACTTATTGCAGTTTAAGTGCCTGGAAACTACTGTCAATTATACAAGTTAAAATACAAGGAAGTACTTATATTATTTATAAGGCTTGATAATTATGCTAGCAATTAGTGACTTAGTCATTGTTATTCATTAGTGTATACATGTATAGATAATTAATTGTTCACCACTTCATCTTTGTGAAGTCGGAATATTAATTATTATCAGTATATCATTACAAATTTACATGATAACAAACTTGAAATTTATGTTTGCCTGGAGAAATGTTTTTGCTTAAGTGCAAATAAATGTTGTTGTTGTTATAAATGAACACTATATGTCATAATGGTCTATGTTTATTTCTTGATATAATTTTTCTTACTTCCTAGACTGTCAAAAGTCTGTCGAAAATTGGTTATTTTTGTAACCTAAGGGTATTTGTTCAGCCTGTTTTATGGTATCTTTCTATTAAAAATGTAATGATCATCCAGATAGGTGGATGTGAAATGACCATGTCAAACATACTAAATCATATCAGTCATTTATGCCCAAGGTTTTAAAATTGGGAATGGAGACCAGTCTCAAATCTGACCTCAAGCATCAGATTAGCTGAAATGGCAAACATTCACCATTTTAGTCAATCAGATGCTTGAGATTGGATATTGGTCTCCAATCTTAGTTTTATAATCTTCAGCCTTAACTCATTACTGTTGAATTTGAGTATAAACAACCCCAAAGTAAGACTGCAAGGTCTGGTAGTAGATTTCCAGAAAGGGTTTTCGTTTAGGGCAATCTTAGGGTAATAATATATTACCCATTATTTTGCCAAAATCTCCATGAAAATTAAATTTTGTTGCCCTAAAAGGAGGTTCAAGCAACCCTACTGAACACCCTCTGGATGCCCTCTGGATTGTAATATATGCACAAAATCTTTTCTCGTTGTTAACCTTGGACTTGCTTATGATATATTTCCCTGATTGGTAAAACTTGTTTATGGGAATTGTTTACAGTAAACCTTATTTCACAGTCAATATCCTATGAACACAATTTTCTCCCAGTTCAAAACAGAATAACCCTTTACTCCATATATACAGCTGTGAATGTGTGCAATCTAATCTGGATCTACACTGGTTGCAACTTGGTCAGAAATAACCATATGAATCTAAAAGTGAAGAGTATAGATCCTGATCAGAGGGCAAGGATGTTCCAGCTGATCTGGATCTTCGCTATTTGTCCACACAATAAAGGTGTGTTTTAAGAGTAAAGGGATAAAAAAAAAGTTGATGCGATATTCGACTGTGACTGTAGAATTGCATTGAAACCTTAACACATGTTAGACACTATCCTGGGAACATTTACAGACCACGGTGGCGGGTTGTTTTGGCATGTGACCACTAAGCAGATGCAGCTTCAGGCTCACCCAATCCTGTGCTGGAAATTCTGTCATGTGCTGCACAAGTTGCTGAGAGAAGGACATGAGAATGTGTTTGCTGATTCAATGAAATATAAAACATATCTGGAGGAACTGGGTAAACTTTGGGTAAGTTGTTTGCTCAGAATTGTAAAGCTAAGACTGGAAACCAGTCTCCAGTGCTGAGCAGTTGATCGGCTTAAACTTAGACCAATCTCTAAACTGACCAATCACAAGGTTGTGTTTGGATACTGGTTTCCAATCCCATTAATATGTCTTTGGTCCTGGTATTGAGTTAAGTTAATACAATCTTTATATCTTCTTTTGAAGAACTTACTTAAAATATGCGATTCAGGTGAAGATACAGGATTGATCTGGTAAATACATGTAGGAGCACATAGATAAATATTTACAGCTCATACATTACTTGACCTTAAGCTTGGCCAGTAATTTTGGTGCAGACTTAACAACTGTGTTATTTTGTTTTTATTGCAGGGACACCTGAAAGATGGGTATGGAAGGCTGATAGCTGCTTACACCACTTTACTCAATCAGAAACTAACCTTTCATAAAAAAGTGAGACTTTTTTTATTTTTATGCCCCCACAAAGTGGGAGGCATATAGAGTTGCACTCGTCCGTCCGTCCGTACGTACGTCCGTACGTCCCCAAATCTTGTGGCATCAACTCCTCCTAAACTATAAGGCGGATTTCTTTCAAACTTGCACAGATGATCAAGCAGGATGTGTAGATGATCGTAAAGAAAGGATTTTTTCCTGCGACCATTTTTACCAGAGTTATGGCCCTTTGTTAATTTCAGTTATTAAATCTTGTGGCGTCAACTCCTCCTAAACTATAAGGCGGATTTCTTTCAAACTTGCACAGATGATCAAGCAGGATGTGTAGATGATCGTAAAGAAAGGATATTTTCCTGCGACCATTTTTACCAGAGTTATGGCCCTTTGTTAATTTCAATTATTAAATCTTGTGGCGTCAACTCCTCCTAAACTATAAGGCGGATTTCTTTCAAACTTGCACAGATGATCAAGCAGGATGTGTAGATGATCGTAAAGAAAGGATTTTTTCCTGCGACCATTTTTACCAGAGTTATGGCCCTTTGTTAATTTCAGTTATTAAATCTTGTGGCGTCAACTCCTCCTAAACTATAAGGCGGATTTCTTTCAAACTTGCACAGATGATCAAGCAGGATGTGTAGATGATCGTAAAGAAAGGATATTTTCCTGCGACCATTTTTACCAGAGTTATGGCCCTTTGTTAATTTCAATTATTAAATCTTGTGGCGTCAACTCCTCCTAAACTATAAGGCGGATTTCTTTCAAACTTGCACAGATGATCAAGCAGGATGTGTAGATGATCGTAAAGAAAGGATTTTTTCCTGCGACCATTTTTACCAGAGTTATGGCCCTTTGTTAATTTCAGTTATTAAATCTTGTGGCGTCAACTCCTCCTAAACTATAAGGCGGATTTCTTTCAAACTTGCACAGATGATCAAGCAGGATGTGTAGATGATCGTAAAGAAAGGATTTTTTCCTGCGACCATTTTTACCAGAGTTATGGCCCTTTGTTAATTTCAGTTATTAAATCTTGTGGCGTCAACTCCTCCTAAACTATAAGGCAGATTTCTTTCAAACTTGCACAGATGATCAAGCAGGATGTGTAGATGATCGTAAAGAAAGGATTTTTTCCTGCGACAATTTTTACTAGAGTTATGGCCCTTTGTAAATTTCAGTAATTAAATCTTGTGGCGTCAACTCCTCCTAAACTATAAAGCGGATTTCTCTCAAACTTGCACAGATGATTAAGCAGAATGTGTAGATGATCGTAAAGAAAGGATTTTTTCCTGCGACTATTTTTACCAGAGTTATGACCCTTTGTTAATTTCAGTAATTAAATCTTGTAGCATCAACTCCTCATTAACTATCTAAGGGATTTCTTTCAAATTTGCACAGATGATCAAGCAGGTTGTGTAGATGATTGTAAAGAAAGGGTTTTTCTTACGGCCATTTTTGCCAGAGTTATGGCCCTTTGTTAATTTCAGTGATTTAATCTTGTGGCATCAACTCCTCGTTTACTATTGGATGGATTTCTTTCAAACTTGCTCACATGATCAAGGTGGACGTGCAGATGATCATAAAGAAAGGATTTTTTCCTGCGGCCATATTTACCAGAGTTATGGCCCTTTGTTAATTTCACTTACAAAATTTTGTGGCATCAACTCCACATTTTTTATTTGGCTGATTTCTTCCAAACTTACACAGATGATTAGACATGATGTCTTAATTGCTGTAAAGGACATTGCCTTGCAACCATTTTCACCAAAGTTATGGCCCTTTGTTTATGTTAGTCATTAAATTTTGTGGCTCTTACTCCTCATTCACCACATATTGTTAATACCTAGTACACAATTTTGTTACAAATGTACTTGCAGCAGTGGGGGCATCAGTGTCCTGAGGACACAGTCTAGTTTCATAATGCATTTATTTTGATTAAGTGTTAAGATATATGCCTTATGACCACAAACACCTTGAAAAGTATTTAAACTAATTATATATACAACTATGCTGTATTTGTGTTTTTAGTATCCACACATCCCTGGTAATTTGCTAATGACAGATGAGGTCTTTGCCAGAATCTGCGGATCTGATGTGAATAGCTAGTAAGTACATGTATTATTGTTTTATATCGGCTGGATCATCATTTGTCTTGTGAATTAATCCTTTACTCCATATCTGTGCCATCTGATCAGGATCAACACTCTTCACTTTATAGTCAGAAAACCAAATAAATAGTAAAGCAAACAGTGAAGATCCTGATCAGACAGCACAGATATGCCGGCTGATCTGGTCTGATCTACACAGATATCCCTCGCCATTAAGGTGTAACTGAAGTAAAGGGTGAAATAATGTAAATCACTGGTATCTGTCACTATTCTTACCAGATTCTTCTAAAGGTACTTAAAGTTTACCTTAAATCCAATGGTCTGTCCTTTCTTGCAGTAACACTAAAACAACTGATGTTATAGCTTTATGAAATTTCTCATGCTGAGTAAGAATAACTAAAAGTAATCCACATACAAAAAGAGATTCATTATGATCAAGGTAACATTTATTTAAAATGGAACTATGATTTTCAGTCAATAACTTTTGTAAGTATTGCTGTATGATAACTTAACTTGGTGTAAAGCTTGTGTACCTATGTCTGGTGGTAGGTTGGATTCATTATGAGTAAATGGACATTTCTACTGAAATAAGAAATATGATTTCTGGATCTACAAGGTGTGTTTCTTGGTTAGAAATAATCTAATAAATCTATTAGCACAATGTGTAGATCCTGATCAGACTGCATGGATGTGCAAGCTGATCTGGATAATACTCTGTTTGTTTGGTATACTTGTATATTTGCATTCAAAGGTTAGAGTAAAAGCCTAGATTGGGATCATTCTGGTTAAGGGAAGGCATTTGTTACTTGAAAAAAGAACATTGATCCAGTCAGTGCTATCCTTCATAAGGAAAAGCATACTGTTATCAAACTTGTTACCTAACTAAAATCTTCTGTGTATTGTTTTCAGTTTTGAAATCAGTGTAGATATGCTGGACTATATGGATGAGGTCCTGACTCTTCAGCAACATGGTAAATCACTCAATCCTAGCAGCTTTTTATGCCAGCTTTTAAAATCAAGTCTAGGGCCCAAGATAATAAAACTAAGATTTGAGACCAGTCTCAAATCTGAAGCATCTTATTGGTTGAAAGGGCGACCAGTTGCCATTTCAGCAAATCAGATGCTTGAGATTGAGACTGGTCTCCAGATTTAGTTGTATGATCTGTAGACTGTAACAAAACTTATAACATGTCTTCATTATACTCTCATTAAATACATATATTCAAGAACAGTAATAACAAAAAACAACAACAAGCCAATAAGCTAACAGTATTCAATATTTTACAGGAAATATAATTCATGCCATTTTATTGAAAGTTCTAGTCTAAAAAAGTATGTGAATTCTTGAAATGTTTTTATAAGTTTATCACATTTACTTGTTAAAAAAGATCTTTTCAAATATAGTAAGAACAAAAATGTCCTAAACTTTCTCTGAAGACACCTTTCTCTATAATGTGCTCCATATTATCAACAGGATTTTGATGTTCTGTTTTCAGTGTTCAGTTCATTAGACAGAGCTCGTGCAAACTCCATGACCAACTCGGGTCAGTGCCGACTTGCACCACTTATATTGTGTATACAGGACTCTTGCCAGCTGTATGATTACATTGTGAAAATCCTCTTCAAGTTACATTCTAGTAAGTCACTTAGAAGAAGTTAGTTTGTTTGGGGCTAGTGTATTGTCTGTTATCTACACTGTCCATGTTAATCCTTTACTTCGTATGATGTGGCCTCTACCCCATGGGTGAACAGTGTAGGTCCAGGGCCCAAGATCATAAAACTAAGATTTGAGATCGATCTCAAATCTCAAGGATCTGATTGGCTGAAATTGCGACTGGTCGCCATTTCAGCCAATCAGATCCTTGAGATTTGAGACTAATCTCCAGATTTAGTTGTATGATCTTGGGCACAGATAAGCCAGCACATCCTTGCTGTCTGAATAGAATCTGCACTGTTCACTTTTTGATTCGTTTTGTAGATTCTGATCAGATGGCATGGATGTGCCAGCTTATCTGGATCAACACTGGTCGCTCACATAATAAAACCTGTATGTATGGAGTAAAGGGTTAACTTTAAGGGTTAATGCAAACTTAAGGGATTATACCCGCTTAAAGTCAAGTGTTGGCTGAAAGTAATGAATGATGATCACAAGGTATTCAAGCAATGCATTGGATTAAAAGTGGTCAGTGAGAACTTGGTCATTTGCATTTAGCAGATTTCAACTTCTGCTGAATCTGAACGGTCTAGTTTTATGAAATCTTAAGGGATTCTGCCAATTAATAGCCAAAATACACCTTCTTTTAAAATGAACCTTCAGAAGATGAACCTTCAGAAGGGGTTCCACTAAGGCCAAAGAAAATAAATTATTAGATTCTCATCCGGATTTTGGAAAAAAAGGGGCGGGTGGACACTTTTTAATTTTTATTTTTTATTTACGAAGTACCTGAGAACAGAAGTAAAAACTAACTTAAAATTTTGAGAAAATGGCATTAATAGTTACCAGAACCTTACATGTAGAATATTAGTCAATCTTTTCAATTGCTTTCAAAAAATCATGATAGTTAACAACTTACAAAAGTAGCAGGTTGGTGCCTAATCTTGCTTGAAAAGCCATACCAGTCTTTAATAGTGACACTATCACTTTTGGTAAGCTTTGAAATGAATTGTCCATTTTCGAGGTATTCCCTCAATTATAAGCCATAAACACTCCTAATTTAAGGAAAAAATGACCCTTCAGCTAAAATTATAGGGGTCAAAATAAGGCTTTTTGGAAATTCCAAGGGTCAAAGGGTCATCTCCCGGGTGAAAATGAACCCCTACTTCAGCTAACACTAGGGGTCAAATGAGGCTATCTGGAAATTTCAAGAGTCAAAGGGTCATCTCCTGGATCAAATAAAACCCCTGATCTAGTACTGTGGAAAAGTCTTTCTCTCTTGAGCAGAATACATGTATTGGCTTTACTATAAAATTACATTTGCATCATTTCTTGGGATATCTGGATTCTTAGTTGAGAAATGCATATTACAGGACAATCTTCTCAGTAAACCGCTTGATCCTTTTACTCCAAAAATACAGGTTTTATCTCAGGTGTTAGTGGTGTAAATCCAGATCAGCCAACACATTTGTGCCATCTGATCTAGGTCTACACTGGTTGCTTCTTGGTCAGAAATACACTAATGAATCAAAAACCAATGTAGATTTTGATCATGGATGTGCCGACTGATCAGGGCCTTCACTGTTGGCACATGCAGCAAATGTTGTATCTATGAAGTGAAGTTTTAAATAGATTATGAATTCCTGTGCAACAATGGAGCTAATAAGAACTAATGTATTTATCAGTTTAGGTAGGTTTCTAATTTTTCTAACAATCAGTATGTACAATCATAAGTTTCAGATGTATGTGAAAGTTCTTTAGTTGAAAAAAGAAGAGGAGGTTATTACATTTTTATATTATTTGTAAAACAAATGTTTGTGTTGTCTCAAATAATGAGAGATGTTTAGAGATTTATAGGTACCAGTACCTATAACTATGTATTTAACCCTTTACTTCATATACATGTACACATGTTTTATTGCATATTAGGTGTAGATCCAGATCAGATAGCACATCCATGTCATTTGATCAGGATCTATGCTGTTTGCTTCTTTCTCAGAAATAACCTAATGAATAAAAAAACAAACATATTCATGCTATTTTATCAGGATCTAAACTGTTTGCCCATGGTTAACAGCCATTTTCCATGGAATAAAGAGTTAACCTGTTTGTTGCTTAAACTACTCTGCTGCAGAATATTTCAAAATATACTTTTGATTGCCTCCCCGTCTGTATTGGCATGAATAATTGATAAGATTATTTGTTTGAATATAACTATGCTATTGACTTGACTTTTACATGCAGCATACAGAGGTAGGGGTTTTATTGGAGGTGATGGTTTAAAATAACAACAGTAACATAGGCACCTTGGTGTATGGAAATCCATTTGCTCAACAAGGCTTCTGTTCAATTTCAGCTATGCTTTTCTTTAACCCTTTCCTAATACACTTTTATGTTTGTGCAAACAGTGTAGATCCAGATCAGGATCTAAGCTGTTTGCTTTTGATTTATAATTTTATGTCTGACCAATAAAGGGAACAGTGCAGATCCTAACAAGATGGCACTAATGTGCCAGCTGATCTGGATCTGCACTGGTAACACATGCTATAAAATAAAAAAATGTGTTTATATGGAGTAAAGGATTTATTCAAAGATCAGTTTGGAAGTTGAAAAGTTGTTGGTTCTAATAAATCTTCCCATTGTTATTTCATACTTGTTTCTGACATTTCTGATAAAAATTGTTACTACTTTCTAACTTGATGGAATATGGCTTATATGCAATTGGTGACAGGTGTAGATCCAGGTCAGCCTGCCCAACATCTGTGCAGTCTGATCTGGATTTACAGCATTCACTTCTTAGTTGGAAATATTCCAAACAAACTTTTAAGCAAACAGTCTAGATCCTAATCTGTGTTGATGTGCAGGTAGATCTGGATCACATAGGATCTAAGCCATATCTATAGAGTGAAAGGTTTACACATTTGTGTTACTTTAGTGCTAATCCTTTTTCATTTTGCTTTAAACTGACAAGTTGTGTAATACTTGGCCCAAGATCATAAACCTTTTCTCAAATCTTAGTTTAATGATCTTATGCCCTTGGTTTGCTATCTTATCACCCTCCTTTCTGAAGGCTTGTTATAACAACCAGTGTTCATGTCACCGAAAATATCTTCGGTTATCATTGGGTGTTGCTTTCTGTTCTTTATATTTCTTGAGCAATAATATTTTAGTTTGTCTATATCTAAGATATCTTAAATGACATTGACATATACTTAAATGTGCATAATTAACCTTTTACTCCAGATATATTCCCTTTTATCGCATGTGTGAACAGTGTAGATCCAGATCAGCTGGCACATTGTAGATCCAGATCAGCTGGCACATCTATATTGTCTGTTTAGGATCTACAATGCTCGCTTTTTTTATTTATTATGTTATTTCCCTACCAAAAAGCGAACAATGCAGATCCTGATCTGCGATAAAATGCATATATCTGGAAGAAAGGGTTAGGTATTGGTGCATTATTAAGTATCAGTTGTACATTGTTGGGAGACAGTATTTTGTGTTTGTGATCAAACATGTCTTGTTTTTTTATTTTTATTCAGTAACACTAGGGGTATGACGTTTAATAAAAATAACTATTTTCTGCTGTAATTACAGGTCTGCCCCCTGACACCCTGTCTGGTCACAGAGATAGGTTCCTGACACAATACAAAAAGTGAGTGGCTGTAGAACAGTTTATTCCATTTATATACCAGTTTTATTGCCTGTGCCAGCAGTGTAGGTCAAGATCAGCCGGCACATTCAAACAGTCTGATCAGGATCTACAATGTTTGTTTCTTGGTAAGAAATATGTTAATGAAGCTAAAAGTGAACAGTGCAGATCTTGATCAAACGGCACGGATCCTTCAGCTGATCTTGATCTAAACTATTTGCCCAGACCATAAAAATCCTATGTATGGAGTAAGGGGATAATGTGTGTCAGACTTTGTAAAAGTTAACACTTAAAACCTGGATTTGTGTAATCCTTTTCAATGTTGCAGGTTAAACAGTTCAGTCCTTCTACAGCGTTAGAGTTCATTTTATCAAATTAATTGAATATCAAACAGTGTAGACCATGATCAGGCTTGTGTGTGGACAGGCTAATCTGAATTTCTAATGGTAAGCAGTGGATCAGATGATACATGTATACATGTACTTTGCTCAGTACAATTAGTGCTCAGAAAACCTGTGCCTGAGGATATAAAAAGGAGCATAGAAACCAGTCTCAAATCTCAAGCATCTGATTGGCTGAAATGGCGACCAGTCGCCCTTTCAGCCGATCAGATGCTAGAGATTTGAAACTGGTTTCCAATCTCAGTTTTACAGCCTTATTCTCATAGGAAGATAAGTGTAACATGAAGAATTTTAAACCCATTGGAAGCTGTATATATACACTGTTTTGCATAAACTTAAATTTAATTATTTTAGAGCTTGACCTGATAATCAGTTATTGATCTTGCTTTACTCCGATAATTTGAATTTGGTCTGATTATTTTATCTACATTTCTTATCTATCCCAATGATTGAAAATATAAACAGACAAGATAGAGTTGTCTTCTCTTGCAGGTTAAAAGAATTCTACTTCCAGAGCAGCAATCTCCAGTATTTTAAAAATCTAGTCACTGTTCCTTTTCTACCAGAAGTAAGTATTTACAATATTTGTTCCAAATCTAGTCTACCATATGTGGTTTTTCTCACTACATAAAATCACTTGCTTTACCTCTTATACCAGATGTTAGTGTTTCCAACATATAAAAAAGGAGTCACCATTGCTCCTTCAAAAAATTTGTTTCCCTCATTTTTAAAGTTATGTGACTAAACCTCTTCTACCAGATGTGTTTCCAGTGTATTTAAAATGTAGTTACTGGTACTATTCTACTAGAATTAAGTGTTTCCAAAATATAATTTATTATTAATCTGTAAAGAAATTTCCTTTGATTGGAAAAAATGCCATTGATCTATGTCTGTATTTAGAAGAGATATGAAATGCATGCGCCTGACTTCCCCCCTCTGGTCTCTCACCTTTTGTTGTTGTCTGCCCTTTTTTTTGATATTTGGTAAAACTGCATATAGTTAAGGCAGTCTCATATTTTATTAAGCTGTATGTGTAGGGATAACTTAAACTGTTACAGAAAATAATTGTTTGAGCTTTCAAAAATTGAAAAAGATCAGATTATTCTCAAATTTTCAAAAGAAATACCGAATCAATAGTTCATTGAAGATCTATAGTAGTGATGTCATGCAGGTAAAATATATGACGTCGTACATGTAATGTCGAGGTCCTCAGCAGTGAAAAAAGCCATTTGGAATTAAATGAGCTAAAAAATAAATTACGACTCGAATAATATGATGCACAGGCTGGCAATATATCCTCACATACCCTGTCAAGAAACCAAATAACTATATAATATTGGTTTAATGTTAGAAACTCTGATTGAAGGCACTAGTTTCTCAAAAATAAGGTAACAGTCATTCCTCTCACTTCCCTCATTGCTGGGAAGTGTGTGTTGTTTAAGCATTCATTTCATATATATGCCCAATATCACATTGGTGACCAGTTTAGATCCGGATCACACAGCACATCTTCTGTTTGATCTGGATTTACAGTCTTCATCTCATGGTAAAAAATAACTGCATCTGTATCTTTACTGGTTGCCCATGAGATGGAAGCCATAGCTATTGTGTAAATGGTTAAATATCAAACAAGAAGTAGTTTTAAAGGATGGATCAAAGATAATATTGAGTCTATTTATTGTAGGAGCCACCAAACTTCCTGATACAGTCTGATTTCAACAAGCATGTGAAGCCGGTAGCTGTTGTACCAAATGAACCAGAACCAGAGCCAGAACGGGAGTCACTGACACCGGAACCGGAGGCCGTTGGTGACCTTATCGATACTTCAGTAAGATATCTATTATGATATATTACTCTGTGATTGTTTTCTATATATGTGACATTGTTTTAGAATACCTCATGATGAGCTAAACTTCTGGGTAAAATGTGTCTATGATGATTTTTGTCTTGAAGTGAGCTAGATTTAGTTGTCAGATTGGCAGTCCGGTGTATGTGCATGTGTTTATGTGTGCATCCATCTGGGTTTTTCCGGCCCATAACTTTAACATGCATTGGGCAATCTTGTTTATATTTAGCATGAGTGTTTACCTCAATGTCACAGGCAAACCCCAGGTTCCCATCTCAAATGTGAATGTCACAGTTAGTGTCAAAGGTCATGTCAAAGCTGACTCAACATGTTGCCAACAGGCATCTAGTTTTTTTAGACATTTCTGACAATTTCATATATAATAATTATGTGATATTGTTACATATTCATAACAGCTAATGACTTTTTCCAAAATAAACATCAGTTTTTAGATTGGGTTTGTCATTGGGAGGGTGGCATTGTGTAAAGGGGTTTGTCATTGGGAGGGCGGCATTGTGTAAAGGCCATAACTTGGACATTCAATCATGCAGATTTCAAAATAACTTGGCACAAATGTTCATCATGACAAGGCGGCGTGTTGCATATGGTATCGATGCTTGTAGGTCCAAGGTGTGTCGAATCTCCAGTATTTTAATTATAGTCAAGCCAAAGGAGGGATGATTATATGTCAAATCATTGTAAAAAGATAACTTATCCTGAATTTGCTTAAACCCTTTCTTATATGTGAACCTAATTAACAGTGGTGATACATTTTGAACTGATTCAAAATGTAGAATTTTAGTTTTTGTGCAAACTTTGGCATAAATGTATCAAGAATAATATTGTTAATGTCTATTAAGAGTACTTCTGGTATGGTAATAAACAAGTATCAACAGAGCATAAGTGGCACACAACTTGTTTTTTATTTTGAAAATACATGGTTTTTATGCCTCAACAATCTTGTGACATCAACTCCTCATTAACTATTGGGCGAATTTCTTTTAAACTTGCACATATGATCAAGCAGGATGTGTAGATTATTTCCTTTTACCAGAGTTATGGCCCTCAGTGTTGCAAATGTGTGGTAGCAGTGGGGGCATCAGTGTCCCACAAAAACATCATAGATTATTACTTGTTAAATTCCATAAGTTTATTTTTTAGGAAGATGTATTTGATGCAGCATTTAGCAGTCAGCAAGGGAACTTCAACTTTAATGGTGGACCACCAGAAGTGGATGAAAGGTTTGTTATTATCCAATCTACTCTTTGATAGTTCATCATAATACAGTTTGTACATAGACCATTCTTTCATTATAAAATAGTTTAGCTGGAATGTTGTTTTCTTTGTCAGTTTTTTGACAGTTTAGCTATGCATTATTTTTATGATGCCCATGAAATTAATGAACTGAGCTTTAAACAAAACGCTTTTTTGACATAAATAGATAAATGTTTAATTTTATGTTACCAAGTAGATGCTAAATGCAACATATGGCCTGTCAATACCCAAAAGGTAGAGGTCAAAAATACTGTTTAACATGTAATGTCAAGTGCTTAAACCATTTCAAGTTTCAGTCAGACATGAGGTAATAGTTAAGTGTAATTGTGATCAGCTGTAATTGATTACATGATGCCAAATAATCAGATGTAATCATTTATCATAGAAATTCTGATTGCATTTTAATTTATTCTTCTGGTCACAATTGGGGACTTTGAAGAGTTGTCTACCTTGTAAGGTGTATTATTTGCTGATCAGGCAGGTTTTCAAGTCTACAGTCTTTCTTTTCCTTGCAGAGATTTACTCATCGAGAGATTAAATAAAGAAATCCAGCGTCTGCGAGCCGAGTTGGAACAAGTGAAAGCTGAGGTATATTGAATATCACTTGATATCATAGTCACTTTCTAAAGTACAAATAATCCCCTAGAAAGCTGATGACACTGTTCACTAATATAGTAGGCACTTGTTCATTGTTAGATGTTAAAAAGTAATTTATTTGTTGCAGTAATATTTAAACTTTCATTTTAACATTTACTCAGTCCAGCGACTATTCTATTCTGTTCGTATAACATAGTATTATCTGTTATGAGATATTGGCCCTACTGGGCAACGAACAATGCCTAGCCATGCAGTTCCGATTGAGCTAGCCAAGACAACTCCAAAAAGATTTATCTGATCACCCTGATAAATGTTATCTTCACCTTATGACATTGGTAACTGATTATTTACTGATAACAGTACTGAATTATGAATTTGTCTAGGACCAGAAAGCAATATCAACTTTACGAGATGAGATAGCCAAGTTAAAGAAGATCCTATCCGAGCTGAGGTTGTCAGCTGATAAAGCCCTACAGGATAATGAAAGTCTCAAATCCGAGCTGGCTAAAGCAAAGGTCCATGCCGGTGCAGCTGTCAAACTCACTGAAGCTGAAAGTAAGTTTTTGTTTTCTGTTGGAATTTTAGGTTTGGTCCTTATCAAAAATTAATATCAATAACAGTAACCAAAAATTTTGTGTTTGTTGAATGGAACATTATAACAGCCTGTGGCGTGGTCTGATGATCTCAATCTACGTCTTGGTACTAGCTCAGATAATAATTCAGTCAAATATGCCGGTGCTTTTCCCTTTGAGCAATTAAACATGACAGTCAAGAGCTTGAATTCAATTCTTGCTTTGATTGGAAGCCAGTGAAGTTGCAACAATGCTTGTTTTGAACTGTCATACTTGCTAAGTTTTAGGACAAGTTTTGCACACATATTTTGTATCCTTTGCATCTTCTGAATATCACAATCAGGAATGCCAAACAGAATTGCATTACAATAATCCAGATGGGAAATAACAAGTGACAATACTAGTATTTCAGTAGCATCTTTGGTAAGGTATTTTCTAATGTTTTTTATTCTAAGATAATTAAACATTGCAGTTTGACATTTCCTCTTGACATGATCTTTAAAAGTGAGGTTTTCATCCAAGAATGCCCCGGTATTATAATCCTGTATTAGGTGTTAGAAATGCATTTGAATAGCCCAAAAAGACCTTTATATGAAGGAAAGGGTTGAAACAATTATTTTGTATGTGGAATGTTATGTTTTTGTGTTTGCAGAGCAGAGTAAGGCTAGTGAGGAAAAGTTCAAGAAGATGAAAGATGTATATCAGAAACTGCGAGATGAACATGTCACTCTTCTCAGACAGGTAGGTGGGGTACCTGTTAGCAAGTCTCTGACAGGTAGATATGGGTGCCTTTGAACAAGCATCTAGCAGCAATTGATGTGATAAAAACATTGTTATAAAGTTGACATTATTTATTATTACATTGAAATACTGCTGGATAGTGTTGTCTAAGTCATTTACTCCATATACAGAGACAGTGCCCAAGGTTATAAAACTGAGCATGGAAACCAGTCTCAAATCTCAAGCATCTGATTGGCTGAAATGGCGACTGGTCGCCATTTCAGCCAATCAGATGCTTGAGATTTGAGACTGGTTTCCAATCTCAGCTTTATAACCTCCAACCCAGGTTTTATTGCTTATGCGGCTAGTGTATGTCCTTATCAGACAGCACATCCATGCCTTTAGATCTGGATCTACACTGCTTGCTTCTTGGTCAGAATTAAACAGATAAGTCAAAAGCAAACAGTGTAGATCCTGATCTGAAAGCATAGATGTGCCAGCTGATTTTATTTTGCACTTCTTGTTAATGAGATAACAGTGATATGCCATGGAGTAAGGGTGAATTTTTTTTAGGAGAAAATAACCAAGTAGATAGCATTTTAATGCAAAAAGGGCCATAACTGTCAAGGACAGAGGTTATCTAAGATGATGAGACTGCAGTTAAATGTGACCTCGGCTTTCTCGTTTTTTTTTAGAAAGAAATGGTGTTACTTATTTATATGGTGATTAGGAAAAGGAACTAAACTTAATTATAAGGAATGTGTCCAGCAGAGGTGGGTCTTCAGTCTGGCTCAATTTTATCCCTTCTTCCTGAGAATATCTATTTAATATGCCTCGAAGTTTAACCCTTTCCTCCATTTACACACATTTTATCATGTGTGAAAAGTATAGAACCAGATCATCTGATCAGGATCGGCACTGTTTGTTTTTTGGTTAGAAATAAAAATAAACAAAGCAAACAGTTTAGATCCTGATCAGACAGCACATATATGCCAGCTAATCTGCATCTACACTGTTCCCTTACATTATGAAGGCAAATATATGAAGGAAAGGGTTTAGTTATAAACTGTAACTGTAGATTGATTTCCTCTGTTGACAGCATGGTGAGGTATCTAAGCAACTTGCTACTGAAAAGAAGATACTGGAAGAAAAGGAACAAGTCATCAAGGTACAATAACAAACCAAATAATCATTTTCTTTAAGTAAATTATTGTTATATGCATGTTTACATAGAGTGTTTGTTAATGGATGACTTTGTCTGATTATTTCTATTGATGACTCCAACAATCATTCGTAATACTGTAATGGAGTTGCTAATTGATTGCTAATTGATTGACTGAAATGATGGTTCCTGGCTGTCATGTCAGTACTTGTGGAAATGATGGAACTTTAATGGAAGTGCAGATCAAACTGAAACCTTCACGGAAAAGTTCTGCTTCCACTATCATGAACAGTCTTTGCTCAAACAAATTTTTAGCTCCACATATTTCAAGTTGCGAGTAAAAAATGGTTCTTAATTTGGAATACTTGAGTAAAATAAAATAACCTCTTCTCATTATAACAGAAATATTAAAGTTTAACACTTAGTCCTGCTGAGATATTCTAGAGGACTCAAACTCAGATATATGAGTTTCTGCTCATACAGGTTTTTGGTCATTTTGTTACCCGGTATTAGAAAATACATGTAACAAAGTTTGAAAACTGCATTCTAAACAAAAAGAATAAATAAACTTATTCTTAAAACTATAATCAATCAAGCAATATGTTTATCATCAAAATTTTAGAACTATTACTTGGATGAGTTTAAATCCAAGTTTTTCTTGATTTTGGGGCAGTCCCTAGTTTTATGAAAAAGCTTCAGAAATTACTCAGTAACAAAGTCAAATTGTGAACTATCATTATTTATTATAATGATTTGTGTTGATCAAAGTTTAGAGGATATATAATAGAAAGTGTAATATTATAAATTCCAATGTTTTGCTTACAAATTGGTTTTAAGACTCCTGCTACAGCTTAATTGTTATTGTTTAAACTAGCAGCCTTGATTTGCTGTTAGGAAAAAGTTCAAATGCAAATTGTTCTGAACCAATTAACTAGAATATGAAATTATAGACGTATAATTTTCCCAAAGGAAGTTTGTGTGATGTTCACCAAGTAGTTAAGTGCTTTATGAAATAAAGAAATAGTGTCCTTTTACATGCCACAATTTTCAATCACTTAAGTCTGATGTCTGTTTTACCATAGGGACAAGTTAGTAGATTTGGGAAGTAACATGTTTTACTTTTAAAGAACAAGCATGTTTGCTTATTAGAAGATATGTTATCTTGTTTTACTAGTTAAAATTTTTTGTTTAATTATTTTGTTAGAATGCTTTTATGTTTTAGCTGTTGCATTATAACTTTACATGTGTTGCTCTCTTGCATTGGTATGTGATAAAAACTTTTGAAGATTTATAAATCCTTTTTTTCATATATGTGCATTTTAATGTTTGTGCGACCAGTGTAGATTCAGATTAGCTGGTACATCCATGCAAACTGATCAGGATCAACACTGTTCCTTCTTGGTAAAAAAACCCCTAAGTTATCAAAAAGTGAATAATGCAGGTCCAGATCAGACGGCAGAGATTTGCTGGCTGATCTTGATCTAAACTGTTCCCTGATGCCATAAAGGCATTTATATATGGATAAAAGGGTTAAGCTTGCATTGGTATATGATAAAAGCTCTTGAAGTTTTATTACATTGAATTTATTGTGATAAATAAACTTTTTTTGCATTTATGCCATAAATGTGCATGATTTATTAATGGAATTGATCAGATAATCTAACAGTGTGATTGTAACTAAGACAGTTTGCATCCCCTTCCTGCCACACTGACATACAGCATGTAATGTTTGAGCTAGCTTGCATGTGTTGAATGTTATATTACCAGGATAATGCTGCTAGCATGGTGCGTATGGAAGAAGAGCGGCGAGTTATACAGGAGAGTCTTCAGAACTCCGCAGACGAAGTTACCCAGCAGCTTGCACAAACAACGGCCAAAAATACCGACCTAGAAAATGCTAAACAGGTAATATAGAGACACCGTAACTTCAAAGTTTTATTTGTCAATTAATTTGATTGAAGAAGAATGCATCCTGGAATGATGAGCATGAAAAAACCCACTACCTGGCATGCAGTACCTTGGCTGGCAGAATCGACACCTGGCATGTAGTACCTCGTGCTGGCAGAAAGCCAACACCCAGCATGCAATACCTTGTGCTGGCAGAAAGCCAACACCCAGCATGCTAAACCTCGTGCAGGCATGATGCACCTTGAGCATTCACCATTCTGCAAGATCAGACTTGTTAAGGTAACCATGGTGGTATTATTCTATGTTGCTAGGAAACAGGACAAGATGGGTTCTATGAAGGCTTGCAAAAATCTCAGGTAGGCTGAAGTATTAATTGCTACTAAGGCATTATTGATGCACATAATAATGATTAAATTGCAGTCATAGAGATTAATAGTGTTTGAAAGTACCAGAAGGGCTTCACACACTTTAAACAATCCAACTGTTGTTCATACCCAGGTGAACACCATCAAAAACCTTTTTAATCCTTATATCTAGACACATAAATACTCTCATTTATGCAGAAATTATTAGGATTCATGATAATAAGACTTATCTGGATGGCAAGAATGATGGCCAATGTTTCATAGCAATTCGAGGCAAAATGTTCATGCTTGTCAACGTCACATGTCAAAAAATTGTGCACAGTCCAATACATTGAGAGCGTTTCTACTGTAGCCACGCCTTTTAAAGTATTATATCACACTGCATGCCATCATAAAATATGATTCATCATAAAGGACGCATTTTTTTAAGTGTAAATATTTACAAATAAACAATGAGATAGTTGTATTTATTGAGAATTGTTTACTCTATAGAAAGTTTTGGTTATTGATACTGTATTGGTATTTTTTAGGAACTTGAGAGTCAGTTAAAGGCATCTCAGAACCATGAGGAGACCCTGCAGCGAGATCTGGAGACCACCCAGTCCACTGTCCAGTCCCTCCAGACACAGGTAACCTATAACAGTGTACAGGGCCCGAGATTATATAACTGAAAATGGAGACCAGACTAATATCTCAAGGATCTGATTGGCTGAAATGCAGTCATGCCTCCAAAACTAGAATCTGATTGGCTAAAATGGAGAAAAGTCTCCACTTCAACAAATCAGATGCTTGAGATTTGAGACTGGTCTCCAAGCTCAGTTTTATATTTTTCAACAGTTTTGCCATTAAGTGAAGTCTTTATAATAACCTTCAATTGATCAAATTTAATGCAGATTATGTGAAAAAAAGAGGTCCAGAGATACTGTGGAAGAAAGTGGTGTCGAGGTTATAGCACAGGTCTCTTTATTTGAAGGTGGCCAGGTTCTATTATGTGATTCTCGGTTTGCTATGCTATGTAAGAAACGGTTTATGATACACGCAATGTGCATTCAGCAGTGCTTAACATAGGAAACAGGCATCAAGTGTGGCCTAACACTTCTGCTTATGATACATGCAATTGGAGTTCAGCAGTGGTAGAAAAAAAAGAAGAGAGGAAGAAAGAATAAGTTTACAATATTATCTTTAACTGACCAGGCTACAAGGTCTTTTGGTTTTGAAATACTTGATTATTTAGATGTAAAATCTAATAGAAATTATAATCACTTCAAATATGTTGACCTCTCTGTTAATGTTATCTTCATGTTTGACCCACTTGATTGTTATTCATTGATTTATAGTTTGTTTTACTCATTCATTCTATTTTTATGGGTTTTATCACATGTGTGGACATTAAGATCCAGATTAGCTGGCACACCTTTGCCAACTGATCAGGATCTGTAGTGTCTGCTGAATCAAATAAAAAGTGATTATTGTAGATCGTGATCAGATGGCATGGATGTGCTAGCTGATCTGGATCTACACAGTTTACCCATGGATGACAGTAATGTCCATTGGAGTAAAGGGTAAACATACATCTGTTTCGCTTAGTAATTTGTTAGCAATGAAAATGTGTAGTTTGGACATTTTTGTCTTGTTAATAAGGGGAGGTAACCCCTAGCTTTAACCTGTTTATGCAAAGAAATCATTGATATTTCTATGATTTTCCAGCTTGATAAACTTACTGAGGAGAAAGCAGGGCTCGAGGAAACACTGTCCAATCAGATTGCAGGATTACAGAGGGACCTTGACACTGTAAGGGGAGATAAGCAAGGAATGGAGGAAGATCTGCAGGCACAGATTGCTGCTCTCAAGGTAGATAACTCTGCTCATAAGGAGGTGCGGCCAGAAACGAAAATAACATGTAAAATAGCAGTGCCAGTATAGGGCAAGCGCTCTGAAGCATTTTCTGCTGACATAACAATTTTGTGCAAGGAACAGTTTTGTAACTTGGTGAGAAGTACATGAGCTAGTACGTTCTGTCTAATTTTTTTTATTGCTGAATATATGAGAAAATTGTGTAAGTATTGTACTGGTGGCTTCTTGGTAAGAAATAACCAAATTAATCTAAAAGTGAACAGTGTAAATCCTGATCATTCATTCATCCATGCTTGCTTATTTGGATGTACACTGTTCCATCATGGAATTACAACTATATCCCACGGAGAAAGGGTTGAGAAAGCATAGTGTTTAGTGTAGGATTATTTATAATCTTGGCGTTTCTTTTCAACAAGACATATTTTTTAAAAACAAATAACTTAATTCATATATGTTGAAAGTAGCATTATGATTATCCTTATTTATTCACATGTACGTGATGTAGACAATCTGTTTAAAGGCCAAGGACAGAATCTAGATTAATTTTTAAGTGAATTGAATTGAAATTAACACTATTAAAATCAAAGTTATCTCTTTTAAAATAAGAAGAAAATTGGATAGATTATTGAAAATTATTTGTGTTGTGTAAGCTGTCTGTGTTTAATACTGAAAGTTGTGAAGAATAAAGCCTTACTCCGTGCCTTAAAAAATAAAAGCTTGCATTTCTTAGGCTTGGTGCTTTCAATGTTGTTCCAGACAGAAAAACGTATCAGACAGTGCACTTTTGCACTTCACTATTTCGTCTTCTATTTCTGATTTAGAATTGTTTCTTTGTCTGTTTTCTGATTCAGAGTTTTGAAGTGCGGCTAACGGAAATATACTGCACTTTGTGCTAAAAGCATGAAACTTAGCACTTGTTTTGAATTGCAAAATATGTGATTTTATATACGGAGTGATTTCGTGAAACACCTACTTCTAGTTTCAACCCTTCACTACAAAGATACAGCTTTATTGCGGGCAAACTGTGTAAATCCTCATCAGCCAGCATCATAGTGCTGTATGATCACAATCTGCAATGTCGGTTTTTAGATTCATGAGGTTATTTCTGACCAAGATGCGACCAGTGCAGGTCCAGATCAGACGACCAGCTGATCTTGATTTACGGTGGTCCCATACGCCTATAATGCCTATAAATGGAGCAAATGGTTAATCAAGGTGGCCTCTATTTATGAGAAATGTAATTAATATAGTTATGTAATGACATGACACTGATAATTAATTAAATGCATGTATAATTTAAAAAAAAACACCTCATGAACAGACTTTCATTTGTAGTAAGATATGTGCCCAAGGTTATAAAGCTGAGCATGGAAACCAGTCTCAAATCTCAAGCATCTGATTGGCTGAAATGGCGACTGGTCGCCATTTCAGCCGATCAGATGCTTGAGATTTGAGACTGGTTTCCAAACTCAGCTTTATAACCTTCAACCATGTTTTCAGGAAAACGTGTAACTTTCATGTGTCTAGATTTAATAATTTCATTGAGTAAGACACCCTTATGGGTATCAAGTTTTGTTATAAAAGAAATTTAAACAAAAAAGGCCTTTATTGCATTAGTGAACAGTGTAGATCCAGATCAGCCATTACATCTGTGTCATCTGATCAGGATCTTCACTTTTCACTTTTAGATCTATTTGGTTATTTTGACCGGATGGGCCGGCTGATCTCGATCTACACTGGTTGCACATGCGTTAAAATGCATAAAATTATGGGAAGGAAAGGGTTAAATGTGTGTTGTATGTATTTCAGTCAAGCCTTGCTGATACAGAGCACAGTAAAGCAATGAGTGAGCAGGACTTAAGCAAACAGCTGGCGGAGCTTGAGAATCAGCTAGAAGCGCTGACGGCTGACAAACTGTCCTCGGAAGCCAAGCTGACGGGGGATATTGATGAGCTCCATAGAAAACTGATCAGTAAGTACTGCGACACCTTCCTAGAGTGTCCAGTGATTGTGAACTTTGATTTGTTTGTAGTCTTATAAATTGTAGTTCTATCTATTTCAATCAAGTACTGTCTGATCATTATACCCCTGCTTCAAAGAAGAGGGGGTTATACTGTTTTACCCTTGTCTGTCTGTCCATCCGTCCATCCTTCTGTCCATCCATAACAAAATTTCGTCTCAGTTTTCTAAGCAATTATAACATGCAGCAGCCTGATATTTTGCATATTGCTTTTAATATAGTCCCATGTGGTGTAAAGCAATTTTATGCTCCTTGATCATCTTCTTCCTGTTTACTGAATATTTTAAAATTTATTTACTATATAGGTGCATTACATAAACCAAAGGGCATCTTTATTGAAAAATGTAGATAACGTTTTGAAATTCATATTTCTCAAAGCGGGGTTATCACTAGTGAGCATTAGCTCATAGATTTACTTGTTAGTAAAGGTAAATGATATTAACAACACTTTCAGTACTTACCCTAATATGAGTATGTTTAAGTATCCTCATTTTTATGCACCTGTTTGAAAAAGCTGGCTGTATTATGGGAATACGAGTGGTGGTTAGGCAGTTTCCACATAAGATGTTGGCTCTCTGACTTGAGTTATACATGTACTTACCCTGTCTTCATTAAACTTGGTTATATGAATAAAGTGATAATATTTCAGTCAGTTTCAATAACCAGTCTGTAACTCAGAAGTCATGGCATGTTAATAACTGATTTTTAGCTCGACTATTCGAAGAATATGTCGAGCTATTTTACTCTTGGGCGTCGGGTGTCGGCGTCCCACTTTGATTAAAGTTTACGTGCAACCTACCTATATCTTAAAAACTACTATAGCTACAGCTTTGAAACTTGGCACACTTGTTCATCATCATGTCCCGAGTGTGTATGCCAAGAATCATAACTCTAACTTTCATTTTGATCAAATTATGGCCCTTTTTTGACTTATAATTTCAGGTTAAAGTTTGCGTGCAAGCTACTGTACAAACTCATAACTTCAATAATACTTATACTACAGCTTTGAAACTTGGCACACTTGTTCATCATCATGTCCCCAGTTTGTTTGCCAAGAACCATAACTCTAACTTTTATTTTGATCTAATTATGGCCCTTTTTCGACTTAGAATTTCAGGTTAAAGTTTGCGTGCAAGCTACTGTACAAACTCATAACTACAATAATACTTATACTACAGCTTTGAAACTTGGCACACTTGTTCATCATCATGTCCCGAGTGTTCAGCCAAGAACCATAACTCTAACTTTCATTTTGATCAAATTATGGCCCTTTTTCGACTTAGAATTTCAGGTTAAAGTTTGCGTGCAAGCTACTGTACAAACTCATAACTACAATAATACTTATACTACAGCTTTGAAACTTGGCACACTTGTTCATCATCATGTCCCGAGTGTTCAGCCAAGAACCATAACTCTAACTTTCATTTTGATCAAATTATGGCCCTTTTTCGACTTAGAATTTCAGGTTAAAGTTTGCGTACATGCTACTATACAAACTTGTAACTTCAATACTACTTACACTACAGCTTTGAAACTTTCAACACTTGTTCATCGTCATAGCCCAAGTGTGTATGCCAAGAACCATAACTCTAACTTCCATTTTGTTCAAATTATGGCCCTTTTTTTACTTAAAATTTCTGGTTAACTTGTACTTCTTGTACTATAGCTTTGAAACTTAAGACACTTGTTTACCATCATGACCCTGACTATGTGTGCCAAGAACCATAACTCTTTCTTTAATTTTTAATCAAATTATTGCCCTTCTTCGACTTAGAATTTCTGGTTAACGTTTGCGTGCAAGTTAGTTACTTTCATACTTCTTGTACTATAGCTTTGAAACTTAACACTTGTTTACCATCATGACCCTGACTATGTATGCCAAGAACCATAACTCTTTCTTTAATTTTTAATCAAATTATTGCCCTTTTTCGACTTAGAATTTCAGGTTAAAGTTTGCATGCAAGCTGGTTACTTTCATACTTCTTGTACTATAGCTTTGAAACTTGTTCACCATCATGACTCTGACTATGTATGCCAAGAACCATAACTCTTTGATTTTTTTTTCAAATTATTGCCCTTTTTAGACTTAGAAATTAAGGTTTAAGTTTGCATGCAAGAAGGTGAAAGCTCATAACTTTTATTCTATTAAAACTACAACTTTAAAACTGTGTATACCTTTATTTTATCATACATCGGGTTGATGTTCAAAGGCCCATAACTCATCCTTGCTTTTTTATATTTAATTTTTGCCCTTTTTCTCTTAGAAATTAGAATTAAGACTTGGAAATTATGGTTAAAGTTTCAATGTTAGTGTTTTTCATATGTAATGCTATAGAAAAGGTTTAAAACAGATTTACTTAACATACTTTGGTTGAAATGTTGAGTGGTTGTGGGGTGGGTGGGGACATATACTGTACTATACTATGCTATGCTATGCTATGCCATGCCCATGCCATGCCATGCCATGACATGCCATGCCATGCCATGCCATGCCATACCATACCATACCATACCATACCATACCATACCATACCATACCATACCATACCATACCATACCATACCATACCATACCATACCATACCATACTTAATCTACTGTACTGTACCCTCACCACCACCATCCACCACTACCACCACCACCACATACCACCACCATCACCACATACCATCACCACCTCCACCACCACCAACAACAACACCACCACCAACAAGAATACCAATAACTACACCACCACAAACACCACCACCACCAACAACACCACCACCAACAACAACAACAACACAAATAACAACACCACCACCAAAAACAACAACACCATCAACATCACTGTCAACAACAACACCACCAACAACAACACCACCAACAACAACACCACCAACAACACCACCACCAACACCAACAACAACACCAACACCACCAACAACAACACCATCAACAACAACAATAGCAACAACAACACCAACAACCAACACCATTACCAACAACAACATCACCACCAACAACACCAACAATTAAAACAACAACAACACCAACAACAACACCACCACCAACAACACCAACAATAAAAACAAAAAAAAAACACCAACACCACCACCACCAACAACAACAACACCACCACCAACAACAACAATAACACCAACAACAGCAACAACACCAACAACAGCAGCAACACCACCACCAACAACACAACCACCAACAACAGCAACCAGCATACCATACTGTACTACACCACACCACACCACTATAGGTGGGCAGGGATAGTGGGTTGATGGGTGTGGGATCAGGGGTGTATGGGCTGGGTTGTGTAAACCCTCAAAAAAACCGACAAGAATAAATTAAGTGTAATTTTTTGATTTTTTAACTTAGATTAAGAAACTTTTGTTGATGTGTGTTTGTTGGGGGTGTCATAAACTCCTGAATCACTCCCCAGTTTAAATGAAGCCCAGTTTAAAATGTGCTTAAATAAGTCTGACTTTTCGAATAGTCGAGCGTGCAGTCGTTTTCGACTGGCTCTTGTCATTCATATTCTCTAACTTTTTAAGCCTTTATCTATTCTTCACCAAAATTGGTAAGCTTGCTTAAGAGACAGTTCTGAAAACTAGCCAGATTGGACTTCAGAAAAATGGCTCTTTAATTACTTTTTTTATCAAATAAGCACTCTACTCTCCACCTGTCAAGTCTTCATGTGATATTTACCAAACTTAGTTTGAATCGTTTTGAGGATACTTATCGGCTGAATTTTTCAACTTGCCATATAGCAGCAATGGTTGAGGAGTTACATCCCTTTTATTGCAAGCCTTTACTTAAAAAATAATTTAACTTCCTCCATTATCTGCTACAGTGAAACCCCTCTATTAAGACTCCCTCTGGGACTGGACAAAAGTGGTCAAGGTAGAAAATAGTGCAAAACTGTAAAAACAGACATTGAAATAGTGGTCTTATGATTGGGGTTGTTGTCACTTCGGGGTGGTCTTAGCGAGGGGTTTCACTGTATTTATTTTGAGCTTCTCATTGATTAAATATCCGTGTTTTGTCCTTCTTGTTCTTGTGTCTTTACTGTTAACAAAAATCAGCCAACATTTTTCAGTTTTGCTTGGTCTTCTTTGACCCACTTTAATGGATTTCTTCAAATTCTTTCAGGTGAATCATATGATGTATTGTTTTATATGATGTATTTTACTGTTTTATTTTTATTTGTTTGAACATTTATTTTGTTGGGTAACTTAACTAAAACTAAAAAAAAAGTTTGTTTGAAGTTGGCCTTCCAAAAGTTTTTGCGTGGGTAGGAAGAGCAATTTTTTTTTACCTATGTGTACCTAAAGTCAAAAAAAAAAGAAATAGGTACAAAATTGGATCATAACAGTCTGCAAACAAACAGTTTTTAAGAAGAGCCTCATTAATGTCGTTATTTTTCTATAAGTGGTTAATAACTAGGGATGTAAACGAACGTTCGAACATTCGAACGTTTGGATAAGGTTTTGAACATTCGAATGCATTTGAAGCATTCGAATGTTCGTAAAATTCAACAAGAAGGTTTGGTATTAATTTGACAACAAAACCGTCAAGATAAATAATTTTCCGTGTACAAAGTACATGTAGAAAATAACATGTCTCTATGTTGATTTCTGCGCACGCGCGTTCTTTTGTAACGGCTAAATGTAAAGTTCGGATCAAAACAAGTTGTGCGCACGCGCATAATCACATTTGAAAGTTAGTGCATAATAGATCTACTAGAACACGAATGTGATAAAATATCAAGTAGGTCTAATAATATTTAATATTGTATTATTTAATGCATAGTGTAACGGTGATTTTTTTAGTAAATCAATAAAGCCATTCAGTAATGAAAATCAAGTTATTCACACCAATTGTAATGGCAATAAGAGAATATACTGTGAAAATCTGACATGCGAAACATCAGATTTAGGGATACATTTAAGGCACATTGTTTACTTAACACATGTCATTTAACACATGTAAGAGCTACAAAGGTCCCGTTTGGAGACAGAATGCTTGGGTACCAGGAAACTGTCAATTAGTCGACACACTATGACAATACCTCATCTTTAGTGTATATTTTTCTTTTCATATCGAAGAAATTATATTATTATATTTTCACAAAACTTGTCTATCGTATACATCTTCTCAGCTTTTCATTCGCAATAATACCAGCTGCATTTTCATCCCACGTTAAGAGGCAATGTCTCGGTCAATAACATTTATAAAATAGTGCAATGTCCTTGTTTGTTCTGAACGTCCTATCGTTGCGTTTTACATGCTTTGCAATATTTAACCTTATATGTATCGTTCTGTTTATTTATAGAAAATATATATTCATATAAAATAAAATGTTATTTTCCTCTTAAAGAACAACTCGAAGTTTTTATTCGTTGATGGTTTACTAAACACAAATAAAAAGTTATAGAGGTAGATCCGTAGACCATCTCATTCTCCGATAAATAAACTCACTTTTAGGATTTTGGAATACTCGGATGTTATCGGCAAAATCAATTTGAATGACAGTTTCGTACTTCCGGGATACTGAGAGAGTTTACCGATAAATTAGGTCGTTTCATGGTTTATGTGATTGTTTGTTAATGATTCAAACGTTCGAACGTTCGAATGCAAACTGATTCGAACATTCGAATGGTAAAATAGGTGGAAATTGCCATCCCTATTAATAACAATAAACTTCTTGATTTTGAACTATTTCCACCAGAATAACTAACTGAACAAATCTCCACAAAGGCAAGAATGAGGTGAGCAATAAAGAACAACCATGACCTCTTGTTTAAATAGAAATCATACATCCACATTAACAGAAACCTGTTTAATCTCACACTTGTCTTCTTTATACTTCAATAAAAAAATCTTCACATACTGGTGTATGAGTAATGGAGATGACATTTCAGACTTGTATTTAAATGTCTCAGTTGTAAGTTTTTATTTGTAATTTTTGTTACATTTTATGTGACATTTATGTGTTTCTTATACATTTTTTCATGATTAAATAATTAACAACATTAAGATTTCTATCACAGTTTTTATCCTCCCCAGAGGATGTTAATTCATGTGTTAGTGAAGAGTGTGAGAAGATTTGGATAGTTTGACAACTGACTTGATATTTTACTGTCTTACAATTACCTTGACCTTCAACCAGGACATCTAGAGTATTTAATAAACAACCTCAGCTACAGGTGTCTGCACATTTAGAACTATGGTTGCACTTAATTTCCAGTATCAGAATATATCAGTAAATTCATTGTAGGGGTATTCTGCAGAAATATTTTGACTGAATAGAAAAAACTGTAGACCCTGTTCAGAGTACTTAGATTCACAGGCCTAACTAGGGCCCATGATTATAAATGAAAATAAAGATGAGTCTCAAATCTCAAGCATCTGATTGGCTGAAATGAAGACTTGTCTCTATTTAAGCCAATTAGATGCTTGGGCCTGATCTGCAGAAAGTTGACAAAAGCTTTGTGTTATTTGTGAAACACCTAGTAAGAGATAAATGAAGAATAAGTAAGAAAGTTATGTAAAAACCTTTTTTAAAATAAATTTTTCGCATTTTCATACATTAAACATGTGCATTTATTGATATTTTTGTTCTTCTTCTTGGCGTTCGCTCTACACGACCACTCCAGCATCCGCGATGAAAGTTGTGGTCCTCCGTAGGTCGTCAACATCTCCATAAAGTTTCTGCTGGATTGTTGCACCTTGTGGCCACGTTGCTTCTCGCTCTTGGTCATATCGTTTACATCGTTGGAGGATGTGCTCTGCAGTCTGCTATGACTATGATTTTTGTTCTGATCTCTGGGATTCAAGAATACACACCTTTAGCTAGAGACCTCCCTTTAAAAATGCCCATCGTTACCCCTAAAAATATGGTTCTACCCAAATATCAAAGTTAACTTTCTCTCCATCTGTGGTTACACCCCACACAAACACAAATGTTGTTCTTATATAGGCATTTAATAATTTAGAAAAGCATCTGGGATTTAAGGTTATTAAACTTGTTCATTTAAACTAATCTCAGATTACTCTCAAGATTCCCAATAGACTGTGCACACTTTCAGCCAACCAGATGTTTTGCAGAGATCTGAGACCAGTCTCCATTCTCACTTTTATAACCTTTGGACCACATTTGTTGTTGATATGTATATTATTGTTTTCTTCAAGGGCATCGTTCACAGTTATTTTCATGCTAGTAGTCATAAGTATGTATTCTGTATCCCTTTACCCCATATATATGTATTTTAAAGTGTGTGCGACCAGTTTAGATCCTGACCAGCATCTGATCTGGATCTGCACTTGTGACATCATGGTCAGAAATAACCTTACGAATCTAAAAGTGAACAATATAGATCCTGATCAGATGGCATGGATGTGCCAGCTGATCTGGATCTACTCTGTTCCCCTACACTATAAAGGTGTATCTATGGAGTAAAGGGTTAAAGATACTCTGTTCAGTACTATGCCATGTACACTTCAGGTCGTAGTGTAGCCGAGGGCAGAGCTTTCATCCAAGATGCACTGGACCAGTTCCATAACCACACCTTTACCACAGCCAGGTGTACAGCAGGTAGGGGCAGGATTAGGGGTTGTTTTGGAGGGGGGATAGGGAGAGTTGTATAAACCATCTTTGATGCTCTACTTAGTTTTTCCAACAAGCATTGGCTTATAAAGAAATAGAGGATATTTGTTTTTCACCAGTGTAAGATAGAAATATATAATCACTGATAAAACAAACTTAATAAGAATGTTATGCCTTCATTGCACATATTATGTGAATTTAATAGAAAAATTGAAAACAGTGGAATACCACTTTTATTTTTGCTGGGAAAATTCTATAATTCACTGGAAAGCAAAAAAATAGCCTGTAAGTTCACAAAAAGAAGGTCTACCACAATGTTATCCTGTACATGCTTAATAATGATGCTTGATGATGGGGCACTTGTTGATTGTTGTTTCAGAATTTTTACTGACAAGAGCAGAACCTGTGATATCCAGCTTAGAAAAACTGAAATCTGTACATAATGTGTACTCCATTGATAAAAAAGGTAATGTTTTGACGTTTAACATTTAGAATTTCATAGTTAATGTCATAAACACAAAACCTGCCGAGCAGTTTAAAGGACACCATTATGCATTATGATTGTTTCTATGATGTACCTGGTCTGCATAATGCAAAATAACTGTACATGTTTCCAAAACAAATCTATGCTTCTGTTTGATTCAAGACTCTTTATGATGTTTTATTTAAGGGCTATTCATATTGACAGAAAATGTTTTAAGTTTTGACAGGAAATGCTGAGGTTAATTCGTCCTTTTTTCATTGAAACAAGTTGAGATACTTAAATTGTCTGTGTTTAATACCGTCAAAAAACAACACGATGATTGTCTGCAGTATCTACTTAGTTTGTGTATAGAGGGGATTTGTTTTAAGGAAATGAATGATCATGTTATTAATGACAAGATGCTCACAAAACTCAGGCCTGTATCTGAGAGGTCAAGATCAGGGTTGAAGGTTATAAAACTGAGCATGGAAACCAGTTTCAAATCTCAAGCATCTGATTGGCTGAAATGACGACCAGTCACCATTTCAGCCAATCAGATGCTTGAGATTTGAGACTGGTTTCCATGCTCAGTTTTATAACCTTGGGTACAGATTTAGATTTCAAACTTGCATCTTCCTACCTGTAAAGGTAACTATTTTTGTCAGATCATGTTATCATTATGACAAGATGCACACAAAACTCAGGCCTGTATCTGAGAGGTCAAGATCAGGGTTGAAGGTTATAAAACAGAATTGGAAACCAGTCTCAAATCTCAAGCATCTGATTGGCTGAAATAGCGACCAGTCACCATTTCAGCCAATCAGATACTTGAGATTTGAGACTGGTTTCCATGCTCAGTTTTTTAACCTTGGGTTCTGATTTAGATTTCAAACTTGCATCTTCCTACCTGTAAAGGTAACTATTTGTGTCAGATCATGTTATCATTATGTCAAGATGCTCACAAAACTCAGGCCTTTATCTGAGAGGTCAAGATTAGGGTTGAAGGTTATAAAACTGAGATTGGAAACCAGTTTCAAATCTCAAGCATCTGATTGGCTGAAATGGCGACCAGTCACCATTTCAGCCAATCAGATGCTTGAGATTTGAGACTGGTTTCCATGCTCTGTTTTAAAACCTTGGGTACTGATTTAGATTTCAAACTTGCATCTTCCTACCTGTAAAGGTAACTATTTGTGTCAGATCATGTTATCATTATGACAAGATGCTCACAAAACTCAGGCCTGTATCTGAGAGGTCAAGATCAGGGTTGAAGGTTATAAAACTGAGATT
The DNA here is from genome assembly GCA_038501625.1 of Corbicula japonica. NCBI lineage: Eukaryota > Metazoa > Mollusca > Bivalvia > Venerida > Cyrenidae > Corbicula > Corbicula japonica. The sequence goes on along the minus strand of JAZAYU010000037.1, from coordinate 2,213,762 downwards.
GGAAACCAGTCTCAAATCTCAAGCATCTGATTGGCTGAAGAGGCGACCAGTCACCATTTCAACCAATCAGATGCTTGAGATTTGAGACTGGTTTCCATGCTCAGTTTTAAAACCTTGGGTACTGATTTAGATTTCAAACTTGCATCTTCCTACCTGTAAAGGTAACAATTTGTGTCAGATCTATAATATTTATGTGCATTGAGAATTAAAAAAAACAAATTGTCATTGACAGGCACCATGTTGTCCTTGCACTGTGACTTCTTTTGAAGGTCAAAGTTGTCTACATTTTGATATGTATACCTAGAATTTAATGTGATGCTTAGTCTTTATAATGTTTTGTTAATAAAAAAATAAATACTGGCGTGTTACACTGCCAGTAAGTCTCACAAACATTAAAGTTTTTGGAGATTGGTATATTAAACAAAAAACTGAACTTCTGTTTTGTGATACATATTTCACTGGGAGCATGTGATTTCAGATTTGGAAAGTTTTGTTGAGTGTATAACGGGATTCTCTCATCACCTTGGAGACTGTGTGATACATGGAATAGCAACATCGCAGTCTACAGCCGAGATAGAGTCAGGAAATGACCTCGCTAACCTGTGCAGGTCTGCTGGGGAAGGCGGACTCAGTCTTCTCACAGCTATTGAGAAAGGTATGTACTACCCACTAGTTTACGTTGGGACAGAGTAGGTACCTAGAGGTAATGTTTTCACTTTCTGCCACTGCTGAGACTAGCCGGAAGTTACCATTTGTTGTTGTTGTTTATAATGAAAGAAAATTGGTAAATTCTGTACAAAGTATTAATGAGTATAGCCATTCTATAGTGAATGCTATAAGTATTAATCATGGTATGAAAAAAAAACAACAGAGGTAACGAAGAAAGGACTTGCACTTGCTCTAGTTTTGGAGTTTTGACCTCGTTCTTATGAGTTTGTTCTTATGTAACAGTAAGGAATACAATTATAGCAATAACTAACATAACTTAAACAATAGCTAGAGATACACTTGTTGCCCTTTAAATGTTAATGTATTGATTACAATAATGTTACAGACCATGGTCAGGGGATGACTGTTTTGAACTGAACTGGAAGTGTTCTGCAGTCTCTTCTGTCCATGCATTGTGTGCGTGCTGGTTTCAACTCAATTATTTAGTTACATTAATAAATTTGTCACACTATCACAGTAAACTTCCATTAACAAACTGCAGTACAGCAAATTTGTTTGCATTACATAGAATGAAGCAATAAATATAACTTGACATTGACATAAGAACAAAGCCTTGGATAGACAAGAAACCTTTACAATATTTACAAAAAGTTTCGCTGCACGGATCAGAAATGGTAGATGAGAAACTGTTTTTCTGTACATCGAATTCATGTGTGGAGAACGGCATTTAAATGTTGCTGGCTATGTTAACATTTGATGTTATTATTTTTCACTAACACTTACTGAGGGTGAGCATGTATGAAATTAATGAAAAATAATATATCTGATACAAAGAATTTGTTACTGGATAAAGAAAGAGAAAAATCTATTAAATTTCAAAATCAGTTTGTCATTCAGAAATAAACCATCATACTCACCTTGTTACTTGGGTCATGAGAATGTTTCTTTAGATTTATATCTGTATGTTAGAAAAAGAGGGCGTGGATGGTCATTTGTATTAATTATACCCATATACAGAACATAAGGGATCTTCAGGCACAGGCAGGTGGTGGAGGGGCATTCAAAAAATGTTGTTTGGTCTCAGTCTTTAGCAATATTTTCCAGTCGTCACCAAACTTGGTCAGAATATTAATGGCCATAATATTATATCTGAGCCAAGTTTGAAAACTTGCGAGATTGATCCAGTAGCAGTGATGTTTTTACCCAGTAATTGCTGATGTTTTACCAGGTTAATAATATTCACTCTTTTATTTAGTAAGCCTTTACTACCTTTGCACTTTTACATATATCCATCTGTATGTGTGTATGTCCTCCAAAATCTTGTTGCACAAACTCCTCATTTAGTATCTAGCATATTTCTGTCAGACTTGCTCAGGTAAAATGTGTAGATAGTCATAAAACAATATTTTTACCTACAACCAGTTTTTCCAGAGTTATGGCCATTGTTAATTTTAGTAATAAACTTTTGTGTTGTGAATTCCTCATTTACTTGTATGGTGGATTTCTTTCAAATTTACAGGCTGTTTAGATGTTAGTTAAGAAAGGAATTTTTTGTGACTATTTATACCAGTTATAGCATTTGTTTAGCAAACTTCTCATTCATGGTATGAGAGATTTCTTGTTAAAACACGCATAGATGATCAGCCTGAACTTGTATATATTCCTGAAGAAAGAACTTTATCCTTTGATCTTATTACCAGATTTACATGGATGAAAGTTTGTGGTATTATAATGGAATTCCATATTTTCAACCTCACTGTGGACCGTTTTTCCAAATCGCATAATCCGACGAGAATTTTTTTGGTGTTGGGGGGAAGGGGGTGGGGGTTTAGCATTAGCAGTAGTGCGAAGACAACTTGCAGTTTACACTTTGCAGTTGTATCTGCAATGAGACACTGGCATCCAATTGTATCTTTCCGTACAGTTTTCGCTTGAACAACAATGACAACAATTACATGGCTCAGAAGTGAAAAGAAATCTGTAAAAATGAAGTTTTTTGTCACCGGGTAAAACCTGTTATCACGAAGAAGCTTGAACCTGACATTAGGAATAAATGTGGATGGGAATGGCTAAGTGAACATGATTCTTGTCGCAAAAATGAGTAGAATGGCTGCGTAAGCCAGAAGCAAGCAGAAAGCTAAACCTAGCTACCCAAATACTTACTTCACACTATTTGTATAGTAGCTGCTGGTTGCCAGGAGAGGTTATTTCTTCACATAATTATATAATATGTAGTTTATGTATTTGTTCAAGGAGGGAATGTTGCATCTGAGGTGGCAAGTACAATAGATCGTGTCAGACAGTTGATGAAGTTGACGGAGGAGCTGGTACCGAAGTCTGATGACGTCAAGTTGGAGGAGATCGGGGATATGGTGGACAATGAGATGCAGCTGACCAGCAAAGCTATAGAACAAGCTGCCGCTAAAATACAGGTATGTACAGCAGTGGCTCTTTTCCTTCTGTCTGGGTTGTTGGGATATCCTGACATCTGTATCAAAGTTCTTACTGATTGAAGCTGTATAGATATTTGTAAGTTATTGTCTGGGTGTTAAGGAATGTGTAAGTTAGTGTCTGGGTGTATTACCACTAGTTTATAATGTCGCAAAGCTCATTAAGCATGTTGAAATGAGAATATATTATAAAATGGTCATATTGTAATAATTATGTGATTTATACATGGTATGGAGTGAAACAACAACAAGTAGCAAGTTATAATAAATACAGAAATTTGCATACAAATCAGAGAACAAACTAAAGGGAGGCTGTCATGGAAATAGTTCCACTGAAATCATCAATTTCTCTCACTACCTAGCCATTAACCTTGAATTCCTTGGGATATGTCTTATCCTAGGTGTGAATTTACCGTCATGGTTCGAATATAAGCCACACTCATGTATAAGCCCCACTGCCCCCTAACCGTGATAGAACAGATGAAAATCGCTTAACGAAAAGTATAAGAAGCCAAACCTGTGTATTAGCCGCACCCCCAACTTTTTACTTCCAAATTCTGGGGAAAAAGTGTGGCTTATATTCAAACAATGACGGTAGATCCAGATCAGCCTGCACATCCATTTAGTCTGATCAGGATCTATCTACACTTTTGTTAATTGTTAGAAATATCCTAATAGATAAAAAACCAAAAAAACCCAAAAAGTTTAGATCTTGATCAGACAGCATAGATTTGCAAGCTGGTCAGAATCTAGTATAATGGTTTACCAAAACTTTCACCTTTCTTTGTGATTTTGTTTAACTGATGCAAGGTCTGAACATGTTTATACATTAAATCAGTATGTTAATAATTTGTATATGACATTTAGGGATAACCAGGTATTTTCCAATTAAAACATAATTGTTTAAAAAGTACTTTCTACTAGACAAATATTAAACAAAACCTTTATTAGTTTTAATGTCATTTATGGTTTGTCACATGAATGTTACCTGTTACAAACTTGAAACAACTGGATGCTTTGAGGTGTTCTCGGTAGTAACTGAAGATTCACAAACAAACAAGTCATCTACTTTGTCATTTATTGTTTAACTACACAGCTGTAATACAGCAAAAACTACACAAGGTGTTTCCTTGTTAACCTTTTCCTTTATCTGATGTTGTGAAAATTATCACTGTTCTAAAACTCCTATTTGCACATATCGGAAAACTAGAAAAAGTTAACAATAATATTATACTAAAGAAAGTTTACAATTATTTAGTATGCTGGAATTGAATAAGCTTTTGATTTTTTCTGTTTTATTATGAGTTTTTATTAAAACGCTTAAAATTGTTTGTCTCAGTGCATGATTCAAGTTTATTTCAACTCGTAAACTTTGATTTCATTCCTGTTATACCACTCTACATACAATCTGTTTGTCTTAGTACAGTAAGCTATACAAGTGTTGCCTTGGATACCATGGAAACGATGAAGAAGCACCTGTATCTTTGTACAGTTCGATGACAGCTGGTGTATGTTGTTAGAGTCTGCCCCACACACGTATACTGACCCTTCCTTGTCCACTGCCAGCCCTTTTGGCCCCTTCAGCTCTTTGTCCCAGTAGCAAGCAATGACCTTGCCATCCAAGGTCATACAGGTAACTGTACTGTTGCCATAGTCGGAGATATAGATGTTAGCTTGATCAGGACTGATGGCAATATTCCACGGTCTGTAAAACAAAGCTCCACCATTGGCATTATTTTTGAAAGTCCTGAACACCCGACCATTCATGTCCATAATTTGAACTTTGCTGTCTGGTTTGTCATAGGTCACAAAAAGGTTACCTTCAGAATAGGTAATTCCTTGACACAGTCCATCAACAGTTATCTCCCCTTCATTTGAGAGAGCACCAATATGAGATATAGCTAGAATCTTGATTTTCTTGTCTGTCTGTAGGGTGGTGGCTATCTTCTCGTCGTTAATGGTTGTCACATCGTTAGGCTGGGCTGATAAGGCAAACACTGACAGCACACAGTTCTTGTTTGTGTCCACCACTTTGAGACACATGTTGTAGTGGTCACACACCACTAGTGTGTTTTCATTGACTAGACACAGACCATAGGCATCACACTGCCTCTCTAAGCTGCCTTTAATGTTAATACTTGCCCGGAACTCGGTGTTACGCTTTATTTTTGAACTCTGTAGGAGAAGCAAACCGAGGGTTGTGACAGTCTTCTTCATTTCAGCAACCTCTTTACTTGCTTCAAACTCATAGTCCTGTATGTCATTATCATTACTGACTTTGGATATTCCTTCTTTGATCACTGGTATATAATTCTTAGATTTCTTCATGACCACAAAACGTTCGCTTGGTTTGGCATTGTTAAGATGTGACCTCAGTGTTCTAATGTCTGAGGCGAGGACGTCACATTGTTTGTTGACCAGTTCTAACTTACTGCTGTCCAGCCTGTCTTTCTGGTCTAGGCTGTACTTCATCTCCAAGTCCAGTTGGTCAAACATCTTCTTTATATCATCCCGCTCTCTCTTGATTTTCGCCAATGCTTTTGTCTTAAGAGCATTCCTTCGCTGGGTATTCTTGATGTATTTTGCTCGTATTTTTGTAACTTCACTGTCCATTTCTATCAAGTTGGTTTCAAGTTCTTTAAATTCTGCACTTTCCACGAGACCATACACTTGGCTTTGGATGTTGGCCACCTTTGGACAGCTGCAGTGACTGGTTCTATAACACATGTAACAGCAGAGCTGGTCACATGAGTCACAGAAATAATCGACAACCTTGTCAGAATGTGAAGGACACTTGTCGACATAGATGTCCTTCAGCCTGGCAGAGTCTCTTGGCATCTTCACGAGGTCCTGAAATATGTGATGCTGAAGAACCTTCAGTTTCTTGTGGAACTGAACACAAGCTGGGCACAGGAATTCCGTGCAGTCAAAACAGAAAAACATGGACCTCTTGTTGGACCCATCTCTCTTGCATGGGTCACAATCTCTTTTATCCAGATCCAGATGGAATTCTTCCCCATCCGTGGTCACTGGTATCTTTGAAAGCGACATGACTTCCACCTTACACAAGATAATCCCACAGTCTGACAAAGATTTTATACATAGGCAGTGTTTTATACTGGACCTCAGATATTTTGTACCTAGTGAGCCTGACAGCTCTGAGTCATTGAAACAATCAGCTTATTGTGGATTTGTTGAAGTTTTTGGGATTCTTGACAATATTGAATACTTATTTGATATTTAAGCCTTTAAAATAGCCATTTATCTTAAGCTTTTAAGAAAAACTGCCTAGTTATCAATTCATTGCGATATTTAATAGACGGTTGTTCTTTGCAGTTTTTCTCTACTTTTTTGTATGATAGGTATTGATAAGGGTGTAAAATTAAATGTCTTCATGAATTGATATTTAACAGGAGATGCTACAAAAAACCCGCGAGGACAGCACAGGTATCCAGCTGGAGGTGAACGAACGTATACTTGATGCATGTACAGACCTGATGAAGGTAAGTGTGGTAGTGTAGACCATCCAAGTCCCTCGATAAGAAAACTTATTTTGCACTCAACTCACTTCTGTGCTCAAACTTAAACTGTTTAGAACATCAACAACCATCATAAATAAGAAATTACTGTTCCACTGTGGTTATTAGTAACAATTACTCCTTACTTTCAATTTCAAATATTTTTTTTATTAAATAATAGGAATTAAATCATACAATTTTCATGCCAGATTTGAGTTGAGCATGAAAAAAGTTTTATAATCATGGGGCCAGAAACTGTATTGATTGGCACCACAAGAAAATATGTCATCCTATAACTGTTTTTGTTTTTTTAGATGACATCATTACTTCAGAAGAGGACTTCACCTACACCCTTCCTCAAAATGTACACCTTTATTGCATGGGCAAATAGTGCAGATCCCGATCAGCTGGCACATCCATGTCATCTGATCAGGACCTGAACTGTTTGCTTTAAGATTCATTAGATTTTTTCTGACCAAGATTCTACCAGTGGAGATTCTGATTAGATCACACAGATGTGCTGGCTGATCAGGATCTAGACTAGTTGCAGATGTGTTAAAATGTGTATATATGGAGTCAAGGGTTAAATAAATAAATTATGTTGTAAGGTTTGTTCACAGACATGCTATTACATGTATTTGTAGTAGAATGTAAGATAAATGTTTTTACCCAGTAGAAGTTTTCTAAAAAAAAATGTCAAAATTTAATATTCCATGAAGACACAATTTCTTGTGATGTGAATCAAATGTTAGACAAATTCAAGTAAATTCCTTTCTCCATTTTAATGCATTTTAACATGTTTGCAACCAATGAAGATCCAGATCAGCCAGCACATTCATGCCTTCTGATCTGGGTCTGCACTGGTTGCATCTTAATAAAAAATATCGTAATGAATCTAAAAGCAAATAGCGTAGATCCTGATCAGACGGCATCAGTGTGCGGGCTATTCTGGATCTATACTGTTTTCTACACAATAACAGTGTATCTATGGAGTACAGGATTAAATAATTTCTTGTTCTAACAGGATTGCAAGAGACTTGAAGTGTCCGATATTCTGACTACATTATTAAACTGACAGCAGATACCAGCATAATGCATTAAGTGAACTGGTGATATTTTCCAGTAATGTGTTCAATGACAATTGATCACTTAATCAACCTTTATACTGTTAACCAGTTGACTACAGCTTATTTATTTATAACCCTTAAGGTAATATACTGGTTCATGCATCGCAAGGTTTGCTTCCATGTCACTCCAATATCACAATCTTATTTATGATGGCTTTACCGTAGAAATAGGAAATATATTCTGTCCAACCATAAAGAAATAATAAGTGTGAGTAAAGTAAGTGTAGAAACTTTAGAAAGTGGTAAAGGCTTTTAAACACCATAATTTTATACCAAGGATTAGCCATTGCATCTTCTAGCCTCATCTGTCATAATGTGTAGTTATAGATAACTTGAATGATTGCCCAAACTGTGATATGTTTTCCTGTTTTCAGTGCATTAAGATTTTGGTAGAGAAGTCCAGAGATCTTCAGCATGAGATAGTCGCTCAAGGAAGGGTAAGACACATTTCTTCTTGTTGTTTCATGTATATCAACACCACTCATGTTGCATACTTTTACTGAAACCAGTGTTAGAGGGTGTGTTTGATCGATGTAGAATTTTCATGTTTATCTCTTGATACTTTGTTGAATTTTGACCTCAAGGTAATAGAAACTAGTCTTCAGCAATCTGATTGGTCGAGCTCAGTTTTAGAACTGACCAATCAGCCATCTGAGACTTGTGACCAGTTACTGTTGTATCACTTTGGAGCTGTGCTAAGCAGTCTACCAATAATCATGTCTGTGACATAACACTGATAAAAATGTAGGCTACATCCTTGTTTATTTTACTTAGTAGTTGGTGTATGTTTTAGAACAGATTTTGATAGATTAAAGCTTGAAGTTTGGCACTGACTATACTGAAGATTGTTTCTTCATATTATTTTTGCTCAAATCCAGTCAGAGTCATGGCTTATATATTTTGTAGGGTACATCAACAGCCAAGGATTTTTACAAGAAGAACCACCGCTGGACGGAGGGCTTTATTTCTGCTGCCAAGGCTGTGGGCTGGGGAGCTACCACTCTTATGTAAGTAGTTTCCCTGATGTGCTGTAGTCCACTGCTTATAGTCTTTTCATAAAAAAAGTCTTTCATGGGAGATACATAGCTCATATGTTTACGTAGAAAAGGTCAAAAGTCAAGGACACATGTTGATGTATGTTTGATAGGAAAGTTTGATAAGGTTGTGAAAGGTGAAGAAAACAGTTATCTTTTCATAGGAGATTGTTCATATGTTTACATAGGAAAGGTCAAGGACACCTGTTGATGTATGTTTCAGGGAAGCAGCTGATAAGGTTTTGAAATTTGAAGTTGTCTTTCATGATAGATAGCATGTATGTTTACATAGAAAAGGTCAGAGGTGAAGGACACCTGTTGATGTATGCTTCAGGGAAGCAGCAGACAAGGTTGTGAAAGGTGAAGGAAAGTTGGAGCAGTTGATTGTGTGTTCCCAGGAGATTGCTGCCTCCACAGCACAACTGGTTGTATCATCAAGGGTCAAGGCCAAAAGGTCAAGTCAGGCATTGTCTAATGTACAGGAAGCTTCCAAGGGTGTCTCCAGGGCAACCGGTAATGTGGTTGCCACGGTGAAAACAAGTGCACAAATAATTGAAGAAAAGAGTAAGTATATGTTATGCTTATTATGTGTTGTGTATGTACTTAATATTTATTACAAGCATTAAAAGTGCTTTAAAAATATGATGAATTTATAGTGATTTCTATAAATGTGCATCTAATGCTTTTTTTGAAATTGTTTGTTAAATTTAAGTGTTTTTTAATTATGCAGTAAATAAATAGACACAAACAAAAGGTCATAGCTTTCAATCCTAGGTATTTAATGCATTGGCATTTTAACTAAACATTTATACAAATGTCAGTCAACCAGTTTTGTGGATTTAGCAACAGATCCTTTTAGAAGATAATTAATTGATTGTTTAACGGCAACCATTAAGTGATCAGGTGTCAGTTTTGCAGTGTTTTATTTCCAGGTTTGATGGATTTCTCTCATCTTTCCCTCATACAGACCAAAAAACAAGAAATGGATTCACAAGTTGGTATTTTCAGTTTTTGTTGCTCAGGTTTTTTGTGGTTAAGTCAATACTTGTCATTTTATTCAGCAAACATTACAATGAAGTTACTTTACACATTGCTGAAGTAATGGCTGGGATGGAAATGAAAAAGTTTGATTGGTTTAATTAAACTGATTTCACCAGTTTTGCACTTAAATGTTTTGTCCAGTGTATAAATGGCTTCTTATAAACAGATATTAGTGGCATTATGTCATTCAGTTTAATGTTTGATTGGAATAGACAATGAGATACAAGCAGAAGCCATCAGTTTGAAGACATCATGTAAAGTGGACCTAACATCACATAGACTATGGCTAGTATCAAGCCACTTATAATTGAAAGTGAGGCTAGTCCCCAGTATCATTATATATTTTTGTGTCATCTGCGATAGAAGGTAGACACATAGGGATCATATTGTCCGTTGGTGTTTTTGGCATCGTCCCTAGTCACCCAACTTTAATATGAAACTGAATGTTGCCTATAACTTTGAAAGTACTTATCCTATTCACTTGATACTTGAAATATATAATCTGCATGCACTAAGCCATCAGTAACATCAAGAATGATAACTCTTGTTTCACTATTTTTATGAGTTATGGTCCTTTCAAATGCAACTTTATGTGACACATGTGTTCTGTAGAACACGAAATTCTAGTGATATATAGTCTTGATTATTGCTCTCCCTCTATAGGACATTGACACCAAGTATAAATCATCAAAAGCTCGCTGCATGTGGCCCAGAATTTACAATCCAGTTACTTGTAAATGTATACGAATAATTAGACTATAGTAATGTCTATAGCAGCTTTCTATTTTCACCAGGTTCGAGTGTTGGAGCTGGAGCGTGAACTGGAGCAGGAGCGCCTGAAACTGTCCACGCTTCGTAAACAACATTATACGCTGGCAGCGGAGACAGAGGGCACTGATCAGGTGAGGCATTTATTGTTGTTGCTGCATGTATCGGTGTGGATAATTCATGGTGTAGAGTCAAACTTAATGGTACTTAATGAAAAAGGTTGCTGATAAGAGCTCTTACACATTTGCATGTTGGATAAGGTTTATGCAGCAGATAATTTTTTGAACCATTATTGTGTATTCTTGTCTGTAAGTTTAAAACTAAGTGTGAACAACAACAACAAATTTTGGTTTCTTCATCGTTAATGTCATGGCTTTTCATCATGTCATTTCCATTTATTGTTTTCAATGTATAGAACATCCTACATGTAATTAAGTAAGATGTGATAATATGGTGTTGAACATTGTTTTAACAGTCTACTTAACAAGGTATAAACTTTGTATGTTTATGTATTTATGTTCAGATAATACTTTATACATTATTACTTACTGTTACTTTATTATATCCATGCATGTTACTGTATATTGTAATCATATCAGAGGCTTGTGTTACCCTGTACCCAAGATTATAAAAACTAAGATTGGAGACCAATCAACTAAGATTGGCTGAAATGGTGCCCAGTCTCCATTTCAGCCAATCAAATGCTTGCGATTTGAGACTAGCCTCCAGATTTAGTTTTATGATCTTGGACACAGATGTTCATGAGTCTGTGTAAAATAGAACAGTAAGATAATCAGCAGCCTGTGTTTTCTACAGGACCTGGAAGAGGATGTGAGTTGACTTCAGTTTCTTTATGTACAGTAGCAGTAAAATTAAGCCATCCATTTTGTTCTATATCTTTGCTGAAAATGAAAAAAAACTTTAAATCCTTTACTCTATAGATGCACCTTTATTGTGTGGGCAAACAGTGTAGATCCAGATCAGCTGGCACATCCATAATCAGCATTATTCATTAGGTTATTAGTGACTGCTGTGCTGGCTGATCTGGATCTATGCTGATCTCACACATGATAAAACCTGTACACATGGAGTAAAGGGTTGAAATGATATTCTATACAGACTTTCTGGTAACATGGTTTTCTTGCATACTGGCTTTGGTTTATCTCCTATGTCAGCCCTAAAGATAAGTTAAAAGATAAAGTTTATGCTAAAGTTTTAGAAGGGGGCATTTCATAATTGCCTGTAAGATGTCATCTAATTGAAGCAATTATGTTTTTTGTTACAAGATCTCTTAAAAATACTAATCAGAAGGAAACAAAATCAAGCAAAAATCTATAAATCTGTAAAAAATATATATGTACCAGGAAATTTGGCAGTGTCTCTTCCCAGTCAATACAGCTTCCATACAGAATAGATATTTTCTGAGCCTAATACCTGATTTTGTAGTTGAAAATAATGAAATAAGGAATATTTATATTATTTGATGAAACAAACAACATACATAAGTAAGTGAGTCTTGGTTTGTAACAGTAGACTTCAGACACATGTTTGCATTGTCGGGGAATAGAAACGTGGATACTTCACTGCAACTGTTCATAATGATCTTTCTACTATTTTTAAAGTTCTATTGTTATAAAGCTTTAGTACTTTAGAATACAGTTGTCACTTGTTATCTTGAAATTTCTGGTCTGGCTGCTCCAGTTTTGTTGATAATTTTTTAAAATCCTGTTTTTTAATTATCTATGAAAAATAACTCTGCTTAAGTTGAATTCCATACTCAAGTTTTTTTCTTAATGTTGCTTTCATTTTAGTACCCCAAAATATCGAGATAGTGAGCTTCAACTGTAAATTGACTTTATGCTTATTTGTTACTAGTTACCTTAATTACACATAGTTTTCTAATATTGTTAGTTTTACAACAAATTAATCATCACCCCAGTAAAACAGGGTAGATAATAACTTAGTTTCACTTTGTATTTCTTTTAACTTCCTTCTAACATAATTTCATAAAACAAAAGTTACAGTTATAGTAATGTATAGATGTTTTTTATCTCATAATCTGGAGGACTCTGGGAATGCTTGAGTGTTCCATGCTCTACAGGTCTCCTGTGAAGCCATTGCTGGACATATGTTTGCTTCATTACATGCTGTATGTTTGCCTCCATGCATACAATACCATGCTACTACTCTTACAAAGAATGGTTTTAAGATGTGAACTTAAATTAAAATTGTACATGTACCAGTGTAAACATTGTTGATGAACATGGAGAATTACCTGGGTAGCTAGCTGAGGAGGGACAGCTGAGGCTACTAAGCCATGGTCTCTGGATTACCTGGGTAGCTAGCTGAGGAGGGACAGCTGAGGCTACTAAGCCATGGTCTCTGGATTACCTGGGTAGCTAGCTGAGGAGGGACAGCTGAGGCTACTAAGCCATGGTCTCTGGATTGATCCTGTTTTGGGGCTACTGGTCTCTGTAGATGACTAGCCTAAGAGAGAGAGACTACCAATCCATGGGTCTCAGTACAAATCTAGTGACTATTTGAGGAGAAGATGTGTAGGCGGCCCGTACAGCTTGTTTGGGAGAGCACTCGCTCTGTAAGCAAGGATCCTGGGTTTGAGTCCTTGTCTGGCTCTTGGTCCTCTGTTGGGCACCAATGTCACAGGGTGAGAAAATGTGCAGCCAGACCAGGATAGTTTCAATAATCGAGCCACGCCATGTGAAAATATGTCTTACTGGTAGTTTTGGCATTTTTATTAGTTCTATGTATATTTAGTTCTATAATTTTTTGGAAAAAAAAGCTAGTTTTATCTCATTTTCCCCATTTATATAAGATGATACAGATAATTATATTTTGTCACAGTAAAAAATCTTATTTACCGTTACTTGTAAATTAATAAGCAATGACATCTACTTTCTAGATTAATATTTTCATCATATGGCATCGCTGAACTTTATTAATGTCTTTATATATAGAAGCCCTATTTTCAGATTTCCTCTACTTTATAATTTATCAACATTTACAATTATTTACTTGAACAAGGAGACTATTGCAAAAGTAACCAAATTATAAGTATGTAAGTAATTGAAATATGATGAACAATTATACAAACTAAGAATGATTGAGGTCAGAGTGACTGTTCATGGAACTAGGCTTTTAACCTAAAGTTAATGTATTTATTTAAATTCTGCAATTGGATTAATTTACTTATTTAGGAAGAGAATTCCATATTTACAAGCTGAAATGTGTTTTTTTTCTATAAATTCGAGATAAGGCTTTGGCTCATATAGTACTTGAGATTCTTAATGTTGTTTCCTTATGTGTTTACATCTGATATATATGTAAACATTTGTTTCTAATAATCAGGAGCAATTTGGTTACTTAATTTGAACATCATCATCGATGTAAAGGTGATAATTTTGACCTTAGAGAATATTACTTAGATCAGACTGAAAGTTTCTTAACCCCACAAAACCACTTAAAACGTCATTAAGCAATATGGAAAATGGATGTTAATGAATCAGTAAATAGAGAGGTTTTCACCTTCAGTCAATGTTTTATCCATTATAATGGAACCCAGTATGTTAACATTCAGTTCATTTCCATATTTATGATAAATGTATTCAAATGGTTCTCAGAACTTCTGTCCAAAACAAGGACAAAATTTGGCTTCACCCACTTGTTAAGAAAAGAGGACAGTTGGAACCTTAAGAATTTGCGAGTTAAAGTTGTTATTTCCAGTTAGAGTATGAACTGAAATATTTAAGATTCTCAAAAAATTGTAGCTTTGCTTTTAACCAGTGATGTTGATAAACATAATTCTTAAAAAGTATTAAAATACAATGTCGACATGATTCAAGATTTAAATACATCTTTGCAGTTACTGAATTAACATGGAAATATAGTCGCCATTTCAGCCAATCAGATGCTTGAGATTTGAGACTGGTTTCCAAACTCAGTTTTATAACCTTCAACCCAGCCTGCACATTCTTGCAGTCTTATCAGGATTGATACTGTTCACCTCCTCGTCAGAAAATGTAATGAATCTACACAGGGCACAATTGGGATAAAGACCTTATGTATGTAGTTAATATGGTCACTGTGTAAGCAGATGGTCATATTGTTTCTGGTAACAATTATTTGAGGGGATGCCTTTTTTGTGTTCTCCTACTTGACAGCACAGCTAAATCAATACACTGCAAGGCTGGAATGGAAAAGATGAGTTAGCATCACAATACAGAGCCAGAGGAGTAATTAAAACATAAATCTTGACAGTGTGAACTGGGCCAAATCAAGTTTTCAGCTTCATGTAGTAGTTACCACAAGCTTGGCTACTGGCTTTCATTGTGTAGAAATTCTGTCTGCTTCAAAACTCTCATATATCACAGTATAGAGTATTATAATGTATCACAGTATAGAGTATTATAATGTGTTGATTATTTCTGTAGGAGGAGGAGGAAGGCCGTGAGAGTCGGCCCTGGGACTATGCTCCAATGATGTGAAGGTATCCATGGAAATCTTGTGCATCATGTGATTCATGACAATAACTTGTTTGTTTGTTTGTTTTTATGCTCCCCGAAGAAATTTGGGGGAGCATATAGTCGCCGGGTTGTCCTTCCGTCCGTCAGTCTGTCCGTACGTCCCGATTCGTGTCCGGCCCATAACTTTTTTATTTGAAGTCAGATTTTAAAATTATTTCATGGAAATGATCACCATAATGAGATGGCGTTTCGCGCGCAACATTTGGGTCGCAACCTTGAATGTCAAGGTCACAGCATGACCTTGCACCAAAACCATGTCCGGCCTATAACTTTTTTCATTGAAGTCGGATTTTAAAATTATTTCACAGAAATGATCACCATGATGAGACAACTTGTCGCACGCAACATTTGGGTCCTAACCTTGAAGGTCAAGGTCACAGCATGACCTTGCACCAAAACCGTGTCCGGCCCATAACTTTTTTATTTGAAGTGGGATTTTAAATTATTTCACAGAAATGATCACCATAATGAGACGACGTGTCGCGCAACATTTGGGTTGCAACCTTGAAGTTCAAGATCACAGCATGACCTTGCACCAAAACTGTGTCCGGCCCATAACTTTTTTCATTGAAGTCGGATTTAAAATTATTTCACAGAAATGATCACCATAATGAGACGAAATTTTGTGCACAACATTTGGGTGACTACCTTGATAGTCAAGGTCACAGCATGACCTTGAAGCAACATCGTGTCTTGCCCATAACTTTGTTATTTCAAATAGGATTTTAAAATTATTTCACAGAAATGATCACCAAAATGAGACAATGTGTAGCACAACAGTTACGTCGCTACCTTGAAGGTCAAGGTCACAGCATCACCTTGAAGCAATATTTTGTCCTGTCTGTTATTTATAGTTGGATTTCAAAATTATTTCACACAAATGAATACCGTATCGTGGCCACATGTCACACAGCATTTGGGTCGCTTCCTTGGAGGTCAAGGTCACAGCATGACCTTGAACCTAAATCATGTCTGGTCCATAACTTTGTTATTTATAGTTGGATTTTAAAATTATCTGATTTCATAGCACTACACTATTTTCAAAATTCACCTCAATAGTTATACAACTAACTGTTTTTGTGACAAAGTACCCATTCGGGGAGCATCACCCGTCTTCGACGGTCTTTTGTCATTATTTTGTTTTGGTTTGGTATTCAAGAAAGATCTTAAGTTAATAGTTAAATTATTTGTCTCTTTAATAAATTATATTATTTTTCTTTCCTAAGTGGTAAATAATCATGATTTTGCTAAGTTTGATGGATTATTTATTAAAGTTTATTACTGTACTTTTCAGAAGTATTTTGTTTGATTTCATGATTATCAATACAGAAAACAATAAGATTTTACTGAAGATGTATTCTGGATACCATCCCAGTTCTCTAATAAATGATTTTTTTTTATTTTCATAATCTGTTTGAAAGTAATTCGGAGAGCTGTTGGAAAAGCATTTCTGTTTATTTTATGTAATTTACAGCCCATTTAGGATAGCTTATGCATTTCCCTCAATCTTTTAAAAGGCATGTCTGTCAACACATTATTGAAAACATGAATATTCATTTTTACGAAATGAACAATATAGGTTCTTCTGACAAATGTTTTATAAGAAAGTATACAATGTCATTATAATATTGTTTAAGATGATTGTCGTAGTTTCTGTTTTCACAAGGTTATGAATTGTACGTGTTCACCGTTTGCGTGACACAATCTAAGTTAACTCTTAGTCAGAACAGAGTTGATTCACAAGAATTATTTCAAAAAGAAAGTCTCTAGCTTGCTAACAGATTACATGTTTACATTTCCTTGAGACAAAACAACCCTAAAAGTATCTTCAATATGTAAATGTTGCTTATGTATAATTCATAATACGTGATTGTATTTGAAATCATCTTTAACAAGAGCCAGCATACAATATATCACAGATTGTAAGTTATTAGTGATTTTGAACATGTAGTTTATACTAAACAGTTTTCTTTGCAATAGAACAGTTATAGACTAATAATAACAAAAAATGACTGCTTAAGAATGAATTGTACAAAATTTGTAAAACTTTGCTTTAATAAAGAAATGGCTGTTTTCTTTGACTTTCCGTATGAATATGTCTAAAAATATGTCATGTTTC
Source organism: Corbicula japonica (assembly GCA_038501625.1). NCBI lineage: Eukaryota > Metazoa > Mollusca > Bivalvia > Venerida > Cyrenidae > Corbicula > Corbicula japonica. The sequence goes on along the minus strand of JAZAYU010000037.1, from coordinate 2,196,495 downwards.
TAGGATTCACATAGATTTGTGTGTTTGAATTTGTTTACTCTTGTATAGAATATAGGCAAGTTATACATATAGTTCCAACTAAGATACTTTTTTATCAACAGCATGAACAATAAAATTTGAAATGAGTAATTCCACATTAAAAATTTTATTTTATTTTTACATTTAAAAGCAAGACTGTTTTCATATTTACAAATTGAAAAATTCTGGTAGGTTTATTACATGTATGGTAAAAGATTTACACATTAAAACACCATGCCCAATTATAGTAACTGTACATTTAGTATTTTATCTGGTTCTATTTTAGTACTGGTCCTGATTTAGCTATTGTTCTAGCCCACTGCTGAATTTGGTAAAGGCTGGACCTGTGTGCCAGTGCTGGTCCTGATTTAGTGCTTGGCCTTGGCAAATGCTGATCCTGGTTTAGGGGCTGGCCTTATGTGCTAATCCCAGTTAAGTGCTGGCCCTGTGCCAGTACTGGTCCTGGTTTATTGCATGTCCTGTGTGCAAGTATGTTGGCATGTGCTTTTCCTGATTCAGTTCTAAGTCCTTGGCCATGAGGAGTATTATGAAGTATTTTTGTTACCTCTACAACAAAGGTGAGGGGTCCATATGGGTCATGCCCATATAACCCTTGATGTGGAATCAGATAGGACAAAAATATCATCCACCCCTTGAACATCAATATCATCACATTTCTTTAGCTTGACAGCTTTTCCTATTTTCTTTACAGATTTTAACATTGGAGTTTGAATTTCAAAAAAGATTGTTAAATATGACACTCTGTGTTTTTGTACTATTTTCATTTTTTCGTATATTTACAGAAATGAAATAATGCTGAAAAAGGCTTGTAAGCAGCGGAGGCAGGAAGTTGGTGGAAGATTGATCCAGAGCCTTAAGAACAACACAGGAATCTTCTCTGGGAAACCTCCGTGTGAAGGAGCATTATTTAGGAAACATCAAGATACCTGTTCTTTATTGTCAACCATGCAGCTTAAGATGTTTATTAACGTGAAATCCAAAATGTCTGAAGTATTGTAGAATGCTTTATTGTTTGCGCTTGGTGTATGAAAATTGTAGTTATTCATAATACAGTCTTGCTTTTGATATTGAAGACCAGGTATATTATTAACCATTTAATTATTAATAAAAGTGCTTACAATGTAACTTTCTGGAACCATTTCAAGAATAAATGCAAGGGAAGATTATTTAGTGACTGCAAACTGTTTCTTTCATATTTTTCTTTATATTTCATGAAATTCACAAAGTCATCATTTTTTCATATCTTTTTACCAGAAATCTTTATGATCATTCTTTGTACTGAAAGTGCTTCTATTTTTAATCAACAAAGACATGTCTCACATACCTTCACATTCAGAACATGTCCTGGCAATAACCGTTAATAGTGCTTCGATCACTTATATCTGTAATAGTGCCTTTATTGAGCTAAGGTCTCAAGCTGTGAGTGCACAGGATAATTTGACATTTGTGTGACAGTTGTAAACATGTGGCAATACGCATGTAAGTAAATAACTCAAGGAGAAGGTTGTTGATATTTGATGCTTTGTAAAGGGATAGTTTAAGTGTAAACTGTGAGAGAAATGTGACCGTTATAATACAATTATGTTAACTAGTTTTATTTTCTCAAACTAGAATGCTAAACCCGCTGAGTATATGAAATTTGAATTTTTACACTTGGTTCATATTTCCTATTGTTTTTGCAGAAATTTATTGATAGAAGAGTGAACACTGTAGACCTCCATATTGGAGGGGTCTGTAGCCTGATCTGGGTCTACACTGGTTGCTTGTCATGATTACAATGTGACTTGAGTTGTGGACATCTAGATAATTGTATGTGTTGTTAGAATAATTTTCTAATGTTGTTTTGCTTTTTTTAGATGGCTCATAGGGATTGCTTTGTCTGTCCATCAAAGAACATTGAACACTGGATATAACTTTGCCATTTCTTAAAGCGGCATTACTTCAATTTAACCCGCTCTTGTATGAAATATTACATGTATTTGGAACTAAAGGCACAAATTTGCAGCATTAGTTCGGGCTAATAAAATTTAAATTCACTAAAATAAATTTGGTACGCGCCACTTAAAGCGAAAGTAGGATTTCCGAAACGTCACAGAAATCGAGATCGGGCATGAAGTGGTCTCTTCGTCGGTGCTAAATATAGCTCCATTATATTTAGCTTCTTAAAAGTTTGTTAACTATAATTTAACAATATCATTGAAAATCCCGTCTATAAGAAAGAATTCGATCGGACCTTTTGTGTTTTGCTTTAATTATATATGCATATCATTAAATTTAAACAATGAGAACATTATTTAATCTTAGTTGTAAACCCAACCACCCTATCATTTTTATGGCTGTGCTACATAAATTATTGGATTTGCTTGGGTTGCTAGTTAGAGAGTTTATATATTGGAGTCTATATGGACAAATATGATTTTTCATTAGTATATTCTTACTGAAGTTTAGGGTTGGGGCTTTAATATTTCTTCATCAAACTTTCAAAATTCTATTTTCATGGACAACAAGAAGATCCCATGTTTAAATAGTTATCCCATGATCATCCTGTAACTTCTGACAGGCTCTTGTTAAATTTAGTTATTTTTAACCATGTTTTCTTGGGATAACACAGGTTCTTAAATTGGGGTATGTCATTGGGAGGGTGGGCATCAACATTTTGTTAAATTCTTTTGTTCAGTTCACTATTTCTCAGTAACCATTCAAGGTAGAGCTTTGAAACTTTACACAGTTGTCTAACAACATAATGGCAATCATCAGGAAAAGTTTCATAACTTTGTTTATTTTGTCATAGTTATACACCTTTTTCACTTTAAATTTAAGCACAAAATGGTTTTGTTGAATTGCTGCGTCTTCTTGTTGTTATTCTGTCCAAGTATCTGAAGGTGATGCAAGTGTTCAACTAAACACTCCTATAGTGAACCCTTTACTCCATATATACAGGTTTTATCACATTTGCCACCAGTCTAGATCCTGGTCAACTGGCGCATCATTGCCATTTGATCAGGATCTGCTCTGTTAGCTTTTTGATTGGAGCTCATGTTAGCCAATGGGATAACAGACATATTCTGTTGAGTAAGGGATTATATTAATTCAACATATATTGTTATTATCATTTAGATTAGGAGGTAAACTGTTGTATGTTGATATGGCATATTTCCAAGGTAACAGTTGTACCACCAGATGGTTTTTCTATAACCATGTTTAGATACACTTTTTACATTTTGCGTGTAAGCCGGATATGCGAACTATTACTGGTTACCGTTTTGTTGAATATTTTTAAAGTGTTTTGTATTCGTGATTTATTTTTTTATTATATATTATTGATTCACAAGCTATGTGTCTGCCATGTTAAATGTTTGTTTCTTTGGTTTCCTTTGGAAGAGAAATGTTAACAAGAATAAGTATTTATCAAGATTAGCCTACCTTTATCTTTGCCAATATGCCACCTATAAAAATATTCAGCTGTGATCTGGGATGAAATCTGAGTGCCGAAAAGAGCATTTCATGTGGATACGAAACTAGCATTTTAAATATACACATGTTTTGTTCTTGATTATGTAACTGTCAGAGAATTCATGGACGATTTGAAATCTTTTGTAGATTGTATCTGTACAATATCCTGAACTAAAATATATAAAAGAAATATTATTATACAGCAAAGTCTTCCCATCCAGTTGAAATCTTACTACTATTGAAAGCCAATTTTTGTTTACCGGTCATTAAAATGAACATCTTTTAGAGCAGAGAACTTAAATATAAGAAAAACATCTTATTAGAATTTCAAAATATATATTAACAGATACTTTACTATTGAAATAAAGGTAGAACATAGTTTTCAGATTTCAGGGAAAAATTATGCCTAATTTGTGAAACAGTAAAAATTTTTGATTGTGCCATAGAAAGAAACATAATGCAAAAAATATGTTTACCAATCCAACAGGGTTGGATCCAGAGGGGGTTTAGTGGGGATGCTTGAACCCCCCTTTTTGGGCAGTCATATTTAATTTTTATGGCCAGGAAGTTGGAATATCTTGTAACTACACTATGACTGCCTCATACAAACCCCCTTTTTGAAAATCTTGCATCTGTCCCTGTTTCCAAGGTAACAGGTGACCGTGTTCCTAGTCACATCTCTTCCAAACCTACTGTATCTCTGCATGTTAATGTGTGAATTATAATTTTTGATAGAATCATTTATTGACATGTGACCAATTTGACATTTAATGTTTGATAAAATATGATAAGGACAGTGAAATCAGGATCTGGAGAGTTCAGGTCCGAGTTTTTTGGTGTGGGTTTAATCATAGTTGACTGGATTCAACACAGATATTAACAATTGTGTATTGTTTTATTATTTTCCAAACTTTAAAAAAGACACTTATTATTATTATTTAGAATGTTAAACCAAAGTTCTTAGTTACAGAAATGATCTAAAAAGAATATATTAAGGGTTACGTGTTCTGTTCTGTTCTGGTTAAGAGTAACCAGTGTTAAGTATTGGCTTGATATTATAATTTATTATTCTTCTGTTGTTATATGATTTTAATTAACAAAATGTTTTATATTGTTATGAATCTCTGTTTTACCATGATTTGTGGATTTCTGTATTTGTTTGTTTTGTAGTTTGCAAAAAACATTGATTGTTTTGTTTATGCATCTTTATAAGCATTATTATTATTGGTAAGAATGTTCATGTGTTGTCCAATGGGCAACTGTACTGACTTGTGAATGTGAGTAATAAATCATTTCCATTATTTAAGGAAGCTTAAATTTTGGTTTGTATTTATTCTATATTTGCACCAGAAATTGTGAACAATATAAATGTTAAGCAGATTTTTGCCAGATATGTTAATTTACCAATACAGGAAATAAAATGGTTCATATCAATTTCCCAACTATTTCTTTGACTTAAACTGCCGTAATTAATTGACTTGACATTTTTTTTTTCATATTTAATGTCCATTCATTATTCATAGAGTGTTTTACAGAAATTATTTGATCATTTTATAAACTGATAAGCTAATAGTGGACTGTGTGGATGTACAGGCATATCAGGGTCTACCAGTGGTTGCATGGCACTTGATGGGTTAACAGAATACAATTTAGAGCATGCTGTATTGTTCACACTAATTAATTAGAAACAGCTAATTCTGTAGTGGTTTTAAGTCTTCAAGTTATAATGTATATTTTGTTATAATTATTTTGATAGGGTGGGATATAAGAGGCTGTCATAAATGACCCATACCCAGTGTGCCTACACAGTTCAAGTCTGTGTTTCAGATGCCATGTCCTGCCTCCTATGTGTAGCATTTATAGATGATTTCAAATGTCTTGTTCACACTTTGTCACTTTTCACACTGTCACATATTTACGTAATAACACAGTTAAATATGCACTAGAACATTGTTTGATAATCAAAGACAGTGGTAAAATCATATTGGCAAATCCAAGCTTCCCCCAACTGTTGACAACTATGTGATGAACTCTATGAATCCTACTTGCTTACTAGAAAAGTCTATTTAATAATCATAGGCCTAACTCATCACTCAACTCAACTCTATTTAGGCATCATTCACCAAATCCTCTCAAGTCTGCAATCTTACGAAGTGGCTTCACTTGGCCAATCTGCAGTCTTAGCAAGGGACGGGATTCTCCAGTCTGCAGTTTTATACAAAAGGGCAGGACATGGCCGGTCTACAGATTTACAAAGAGGCGTGACTACAAATAATATAATACACATAGACGGTATATTATTATTTGGTTACCTTTTGAAAGACATCAGAATAAGTGAAATGTCATTAACATTTATCCTTGTATAGTTCTTGAAATAGTATTTATGACTTTGTAGAAATGCTGTCTCTATTCACTAGTTCAAAATTAATGCAGTAAGACTGTTATAATGGGAAAACAATTGACACTATATACTGAACTAAAACAGAAAAACAGTTATTTAATTCCAAAACTTGTTAATTTTTTTTTTAAATAAATATTTTGATTCTTTATGTATGTCATGGTATTGGAACATACCTGGTTCATTTATGTTAAATATAAGTTTTTTTTCACAAAAGTAAAGGTTATCTCCTCTTTCCTAAATTCATAAGATTACAATAGTCTGAAGTATACAAATGTACTGTTAAACAGAAGTTCAGAGCATATATAACAGGAAAAACTGTCAGCTGATACAAAGAAAGATGACAGTACTTTTTTTTTTCAAAATACCTACTATTCGACAAAGAGAATTTGGCAATGTTTACATTCTCGTTACATGTAAACAATTGATTAATTTAATATTTTAATTGTTGTTTAATAATAAGGGTAACGCGATGCAGTCAATAAAAATACTTTGAAATGCAATAGTAGCAATGGTGTTATAGGATGTAGGTTCGAAACATGTTTTTTTTGACATTTTGTGTTACTTTTTACACAATTATTATTTCCGTGATAATATAAATTGAATCAAAATGAATAAATACTTTTAAATAAATGCAATTAAACTTAAAAAAATATAAATCTAAAGTATGTCTCTAAAAGACGTGTGTCAGTGTGAATCGAACCTGTGTCGAAAAAAGTTGCGCTATCGAGGTGTTATATGAATAGGAAAAATAGTACTTTTAATGAGTAAATTTGCCTTAATCCATGTTTATATTCTATTAATAATTGTAAACATCGCCAATTTATCTTGGTCGATCAATACCTTTAAATTAGGGACAGAAAAAATTATAACTGCTCATATCATTATGCCATCGCTATATTAATTTTTCTGACATATTTTATTTTTGGAAACAATAGATTTGGAACTTAAAAATTCCATATATAAACATTTTACTGTTGTATTTTTATTTGAAATATTCCACCAATTAATGTAATAAAATGTCCATAAAATGTTAGAAGGAAAAATAAGATTTAATCATTTATCCTGTATAGAAGTATTTTATTGATCTTATTAAAAAGATTTAAAGAATAAAGTAAATAAATCTATATTTGTTTGTTTAATTCTGTATTGCCCTTTCTGAAGAGAAAAATCACTATTGCTGCCCTTTGGGTATGAAAAACATTTAGGTTGTTAATATGTGAAGCAATGCTTATTGAGAACAACCCAAATACTTTTCCTGTCCAAGTGATGGCATTAATTAATTTATGACCTAAGTGATTCTTTTTAAACTAATAAAATTTATATGTTCAAGTCTAAAAATAATATGATATCTTTTTGTAATTATATGTAAAGCAACATTGATGACATAAGGAATGCTGGCAAGTTTTGTCCCAAATAAAATATTTTCAAGATAATTCACCTTTACATTACCAGTCAAATCATTGTCCGCTATCCAACAGATTTTGAGTAGCTTTTATGCAGTGTGGCGCCAGAGAAAGTCTCCCCATACTTATAGTCAGTACTGTTATCAGTAAATAATCAGCTACCAATGATTACATTTATCAGGGTTATCTTTTTTGGCGTTGCCCTATCTAGCTCATGCAGAAGCAATATCAGATTTACATGTCTAGGCACTGTCACTGTATGGTACGGGTTCTTTTCCCAGTATGGGCAATAGCTTTATATCCCCCACCGCAGAGCGGCTGGGGGATATAGGAATGGTCTTTGTCTGTCCTTCCGTGCGTGCACATTTCATGTCCGGTCCATAACTTTTCAACCCCTAGAAGGAATTTCATGAAACTTTAGTCAAATGTTCTCCCCATCAAGACGACGTGCGGAACCCATGTTCCAACCTGGCCTGCTCAAGGTCAAGGTCACCATCGGTGTTTGAAGATTTGAACCATGTATTTCGTGTCCGGTTCATATCGTCTGAACCCCTGGAATGAATTTCATGAAACTTTTGTCAAATGTTCTCCCCATGAAGACAACATGCAAAACCCATGTTCCAACCTGGCCGGCTCAAGGTCAAGGTCACCAGTGGTGTTTGAAGATATGAACCATGTATTTCGTGTCCGGTTCATATCTTCTGAAACCCTAGAAGGAATCTCATGAAACTTTAGTCAAATGCTCAGCCTATGAAGATGATGTATAGAACCCACGTTCCAACCTTGCCGGCAAAAGGTCAAGGTCACCAGTGGTATTTGAAGATTTGAACCATGTACTTCATGTCCGGTTCATATCTTCTGAACCCCTAGAAGGATTTTCATGAAACTTTAGTTAAATGCTCAGCCCATGAAGACGATGTGCAGAACCCATGATCCCACCTGGCCAGCTCAAGGTCAAGGTCACCCGTGATGTTTGAAGATTTGAACTATGTATTTTGTGTCTGGTTCATATCTTTTGAACCCCTAGAATGAATATCATGAAACTTTTATCAAATGTTCAGCCCATCAAGATGATGTGCAGAACCAATGTTCCAACCTGGCTGTCTCAAGGTCAAGGTCATTGAAGATTTGAACTATGTATTTTGTGTCTGTTTCATATCTTCTGAACCCCTGCAATGAATATCATCAAACTTTAGTCAAATGTTCATTCCACCAAGATGATGTGCAGAACCCATGTTCCAACCTGGCTGGCTGAAGGTCAAGGTCACTAGTTGTCTTTGAAGGTTCATATTTAACCATGCCTTTCATATTTGCTCCATAACTTCCAAACTGCTGGAGATATACTTGTTAATTTGCAATTAAGCATCCATAACCTTTCCAACATTCCTGCATGCGGCGGGGATATTGCTGTCGTTCCGACTGCCTTGTATGATTTTGATGTCATGGAGCAGATTATTTGGATTTAAAAATCAAATCTCTCCAACTAGAATTTCCTTGGCCCAAGATCATAAAACTTAAACTGGAGACCACTCTTACATTTCAAGCAAAGACTTGTTTCTATTTCAGCCAATGAGATGCTTGAGATTAGAGACTAGTCTCCAATCTCAGTTATACCATGTGGGCTCTAGCAGAATGATGTATGAAAGTATTAGGTTTCTGAAGAAGGAACACAACAAAGTTTGTGCTGGAATTGTTTTTTTTTAATTTCTATTGAAATGCAAGAAAGATTTTTAAGTGAAATATAGAAATTCACTATAATAAGCTAATAACAATAAATCTTATATAAAGAACAATAATATCAAACAGTAAAATAAATGTATATAAACTCAAACATCTATGGCAACACATAACTACTTCAGATAACATAGTTAAACAATACAATATAAAATTCAACAACAAACAGTGTGCAGTCCACCTGGTACCAAGATTATAAAACTAAATCTGGAGACCAGTTTCATATCTCAAGCGTATGAATGGCTGAAATGCTTAATCAAATGCTTGAGATTTGAAACTGGTCTCTAATTTTAGTTTTATGATCTTGTGTTAACTTTTATGTCAGTATACTCTTCCCTCCTAATTTTGTGGAGTGGATTCTTCCTTTGTTGAAACTGATTGTTCCATTCTTTGTTCAAAGGGGTGATAAGCAGGAATTTACTGAATAATTGTGCTAAGTGTAGACCTCCTGATTGTAGATGCCGATCAGACTGTGCAGATGTTACAAGCTGAGGTAAATTTTCAAACAAGATATGCTTTTAAAGTTTGGTCAAAAGTTTGTTAATAAAAGATGAAAACTAGATTCATATTTGATGGAGATCACAGTCACTGGGTCAATGGATCAACAAAAAAGCTGAGATGTCATTGCAGAATGAAAATAGGCCATCTCCTGATATACTACTCCAAATTGCTAAAGATCACATTTATATTTAACAACAAGAATATGCTGTAATGCAACTAAACCAGGTTTTTTTCCCCCTGAAAATTAAGTGAAAAAGGGCCATAACTCTGACAAAATATAGTTAAGAGTTATGAACACTATCCTGATAATTGCCATTGTGGATGCTACACAGCTATGTTAAGTTTCAGAGCTATACCTTGAATAGTTACAGAGAAAAAATGAACTTAAACAAAAAACTTAACACCCACCCTCCTGCTAGACAACATACCCCAATGTACAAACCAAAGAAAACCTGGTTAACAAAAATTCAAGTGGGCGTCCCACACACTGTTCATCTAAATATAAAATAGATCTTGATAGTATATCAGACAAACAAACTAATGAAAACTCTAATTACCAAGACACTGGACAAAAATCAGAATTTCAAAACACCTACAGAGCATTAAAACAACATGGAATACTCTTGTGGAATGTTTGTTCCGAATTAAAAAAAAATTCTCTGTGCCTCACCCATAGTAATTACTTTTTGGGTTAAACAAATATGAAATATCATTGATACATGTACTTATAATATTTGGGCTACATCAGGAGAAAATGCGTCAACTGGAAGCTGACATCTTTTTTTTTTAATTACTCCATACATATGCATTTTATCGCAATGTGCCAACAGTGTAGATCCAGATCAGCAAACTTATCCACTCTGTCTGATCTAGATCTGCAATGGTTGCATCTTGGTCAATAATAACCTAATGAATCTAAAATCAAACAGTGCAGATCCTGATCGGATGACACAGATGTGCCAGCTGATCTGGATCTGCACTTTGCCCAAGCAATAAGGTTGTATCAATGGAGTAAAGGGTTCAGATGACATTGCCTAATAAGCATTCATTCTCTGCAAATAAATAAATAATGCAGGAAACTTTGTAATAAAATTGCAAACATTTTAGCACAAATTTAAATATATACTCATGTTCTTTCCAAAAATAGCGAAATTGTAAAAGTACAGGTATCAAAATGATCACCAATGACACATTTCAACATGACACTGCTAGTTTTTTTTTCTTAATTATTTTTAAATCGAAAACTGTTTTTACATGCATCTGTTAAATAATCCATCTTTTCATAAATACAGGTTTATTGAAATGACATTAAATCTCTACAATTATATGTACAAAAGTTTAACAATAGACAGGGGATCTTTTCAATGGAAACAGCTGGAAACAAATAGTAAAAACAACAAGGATCTCAATAAATGCATTTTGGTAAACTTGACAAAATATTATATATACATGTTTTTGTGCAAAAATAGAAATCTTTAAAACAATGATTCATCCATACAATATAATCAACAGTGAATTTATACATGATTGTTATTAACAATGTAACAAACCAATTCAGAAGCAAATCAGACCAAAGATGTGTTTTCATTTTATAAATTATGTGAAAATACGCCTCTGTGAAGTCCATATCATTTTATTAAAAATGATTGATCAGTTTAACCCTTTACTCCATAGGTACAACTTCTATCACATTGGCGAACAGTGTAGATCCAGATCAGCTGGCACATACATGCTGTCTGATCAGGATCTACACTGTTTACTTTTAGTGCACAGATGTTCAGGCTGATATGAATCAACACTATATAACCCTTAATATATATAAAATTATGTGTTTTAATGCATGTGTAACCACTGAAGATCCAGATCAGCAGGCAAATCCATGCCATCTGATCTGGATCTGCACTGGCTGCATCTAGATAATAAATAAAGAAATAAATCGAACAGCAAACAGTATACCGGTAAATCCTGATCAGTCAGCAAAATTGAGCTGAGAATGAGAAAATCATCTGATCTAGATCTACACTGTTCGCCCATGCAATAAAGGTGTACAATATGGAGTAGAGGTTAAGATAAGGTAAATAGTTTAAGTAAAAGGAAGATTTATAACTAAACAGTATCTAGTAACTCTACAAAGAACTACTTCATTTTACATAAATGCAAACAAAGTTAGTGTGAAATTTCAACCTATTTTGCCCCCTGCCTTCCCTGCTTAGAACAGTTTGAGCATTTGGAGAAAACTGTATCAGTACCAGTATACCAACATGTTTATACAAGAATGATTTACAAGTTCTACATTGAGCAAAATATACAACTTTGATATGTACACATATAAAAACACAAATAAATACAAACAGACCATCTCCCTAGTGACAGCTGTACTGACAAGCACTGAAGTTCTGTCCTTGATTTCTTTCTTTCTATTTGTTCTACCATTTAACATTATCCCTTTAGTCCATATATTATATACTCATTTATCCCAAGTGCAACCAGGCATAGGCAAACATTGTAGATCCAGATCAGCAGGCACATCCATGCCATCTGATCAGGTTCTGCACTATTCAATTTTGGTTAAAAAATAACCAAATAATTCAAAAAGCTACAGTGCAGATCCTGATTAGACTGACACGGATGTCCTGCTGATCTGGATCTACACTGTTTACCTATGCCAATTTAAAACTAGAATGTGTCCTCGGACACTGATGCCCCCACTGCTGCAACATAATTTTTAATAACAAAGGGCCATAACTCTGGTAAAAATGGTGGCAGGAAAAAATCCTTTCTTAACGATCATCTACATATCCTGCTTGATCATCTGTGCAAGTTTGAAAGAAATCCGCCTTATAGTTTAGATTTGGGGACGTACGGACGGACGGACGAGTGCAACTCTATATGCCTCCCACTTTGTGGGGGCATAAAATTGAATAAAGGGTTAACATTATAGTGTTTTGTGGGATGAGATTCTGATAGAGCCACATGGATGTACCAGCTGATCTGGATCATCCGCTTACATGTTATTTCCAGTATTATCTTCACCAGCAAAACATGGGTTAATTCCTGGGTATATGTGTAGTCACAGATGAGCTTGCTAATCACTTATCATGATCTTCACTATATGGAGTAAAGGGATAAGTTGTGAAAAAAAGTTCATCACTATCATAAAGAAGGTAAAATTCCCTTTAACTGAGCTTCTATTAAGGCTGAAAATTCTACTAAACAAATGGACCATTGAAGTGGCCAAGCATCGTAGATCTGTGGGAAAGTTCAGCTGTTCAACTACTTTTACTAATGGTACAAATAACATTTGGTCTAGCAGTAAGTATTAACCTTTTACTGCAAATATAATTTGTTTCATCACATGTGCGACCAGTGCAGAATCAATCAGCTGGCACATCTGTGAGGTCTGATCAGGATCTGCACTGTTTGCTTTTTAGTCAGATATAATCTAGTGAATCTTAAAGTGAACAGTTTAGATCCTGATCGAAAGGCATGGAAGTACCAGATGATCTGGATCTACACTGTTCTCTCAATCCATACAGGCATGTATATGAACCCTTTTGTCAATATACCGGTAACTGTACTAGGGGAGACTGAACATATAACAAAATATTATTAAGGCCATTTATAGACAAAATATAACAAATAGGCAAGACTGCTGCTATTCATTTCAAAATATAAACCCAAAACAATTTTTAGAGCAGGATTTTAAAAAGAAATTTCTTATTCGAAAACAGTGTAGACCCTGTGAAATCAGGAACACACAAGACCATTACATAGACCAATCGTATTCTGCAGATGTAGACCATTACATAATCCAATTAATCTCAAAATATATACAAGAAGGTCAACATATTATGGGAGAAAATATCTTTAGGCCAATTTTTATGTAAACAGGATAAAATAGCCAATATTAAGGCAAAATACAGAAAATATACATTCTGTTCACAGAACAGTCATAGACAATAATAATACAAATTGATTGTCAAATCGAAAATACAATTTCTTTCATGCTTTTGTATTTCTTAAAAATGCTTTTGTGCTTGTATAAGTATATGAATAGGTGTAAAGTAAATATTTAGGCCAGCATATAAACAATTAAATGTGAGGGACATTCATATGGAGATTTCTTATCATAGCATTATGCAAGTAGCCTAACTTCAAAGGTGAACCAACCTTAAAAACATGAAAAAAGCTTAATTCCACAAATGATTTGTCAGTTCTGTAAGAAAGATTAGATTTATGTGATAAAATTGCCAAACAAGAAATATGGTACAAGAATTCAAGTTTACTTGTGCAAAAATTAATGTCACATTTTTTTTTCCAATTATTTTTCTATGCGTCTTAAATTTCATTGTAAGTGTTTAACCTCTAATTATTTCTACATTAATTTATAAGAGTGGTTGGATGAATGTAAACAATGTCATAATTTGAACCTTTTAATATTACTTAAAAATGACAAGAATCATGTTCATAAAAATTCATTTTCAAAATTTTCATCAATGTTAAAATTTTCATCCATTAAAGGAGTTAAATGGAATTTAAATTATAATCTTCAAATTTTTGGCAAAGCTGGTTGGATACATGCACACTTTAAACCATTTTCTAGATGGATACAGCTTATATCCCATGTACGACCACTGTAGATCCAGATCAGTCGGATGATGTATGCAGTCTGATCAGGGATCTACGCTGGTAGCTTTTTGATATATTAGATTTTATCTGGTAGTGCAGATCCAAACCAGTTTGTACAGGCCTGAAGGTTATAAAGCTGAGATTGGAAACCAGTCTCAAATCTCAAGCATCTGATTGGCTGAAATGGCGACTGGTCGCCATTTCAGCCAATCAGATCCTTGAGATTTGAGACTGGTTTCCATGCTCAGTTTTATAACCTTGGGCACAGAATAGATGTGCAGGCTGATCTTGCTCTACACTGTTCACTTTTGGGGAGAAATAACCTAAAACATCTAAAAGAAAACAGTTTTGATCCAGATCAGACTTCATGGGTGTGTATGTTGATCTAGATCTACACAATGTCTTTTATTGCATTGTAAACCCTTCACTTCAATGAGATGCCTTTAATCACATGGCAACAGTGTAGATCCAGATAAGCCAGCATATCTGTGCTTGCCATCTGAACTGGATCTACACCCCTAACAGCTTAAAATGTTAACCATTTTACTCCATATTACGCAATTTATTGCATGTGTTACCAGTGTAGATCCAGATTAGTCTGCACATTTTGCTTTTTTGATCAGAAATAATCATTAAATTAAACAAACGAACAGCCCAGATCCTGATCAGACAGCACAAATTTGTCCTCTGATCTGGATCTACACTGTTTGCCCATTCAACAAAGGTGTTTCTATGGAGGAAATGGTTAATTTAAAGACCCGAATGCCAACAACAAAAACAGTTTTATAGACCAGTCAGCAGACATTAGGATGATATAATTAGGCTATTAGCTTCAGTCCTGGCCATTAAGCTAAATGTTCACAGAGAAAAATGATTGCTAAGTGCCAATGTAAATTACGACAATAATTGTCATGTGATCACGAGTAACCTTGACGTTTCAAATTTCTTCTAATAGATATAAACTGTAGTAATGGACAAAGTGGTAATAAATGTACAAAAAACAAACAAACTGTTGTCTTGTTTTTCTGTCACAATAAATATCAAGTACTTTTGTTCACATTGTAAATAACAGACTTTTGCAAATTTTATCACAAAAAAAAACAACATTAAAGGCTTCTCTTAAAATAATATTAAAAGGTTTAAATAAATGTTGCAAGTGATTTGGATCTACGCTGTTACACATGCAATATCCAAATAAAAACTGATAAACAATATAAACTGAACAACCAAAAGACCTAAAGTTATAATTTTGGAGTTTGAGCCTGCATAGACCTCCCACTCCTAAAATTCAGCAGAAAAACGCTTAAAATACCAACTAAAGCCGTTTTATTTAAAATATTCAGTAGTTAATTTAAAATAATTAATTTGGTTAATAAGAGTGTAAGTTATAAGAATGTATTATGTGTAAGAGATGCCATTCAGTGATGTGCAAGTCCATTTAGAACCAGATCTTGCATCAAATGTGCACAGTTGAAATTATATATGAAATATTTTCAACTATTACCAAATAGACTATATGACCTTTAACCCTTTACTCCATACACTGGCAAACAGTTAAGATCCAGATCAGCCAGCACATCCATAATTATTTGGAAATAAAATGGTCACCAAATTTTTGCATAATAATACTATTAGCTTTACATAGAAGGAGAAAAGTTTAGGGGTAAAATAAAGTCTAAAGAGCAGATTGTACATATAACTGAGGTATGTCATCCAACCAGTGCACCAATGTTTGCTCTATCACTTCTCATAAACAACATCTCAACAAATGAATACAAGATGATTGTTTGAATTAAAAACATGCAAAAACATGACATGATCAACTTCAAAGACCAAAAAACACTGTACACTTATCACCATACACTTTTAACGCAATATCACAGAGTTAAGAATAAATATAAGTTACAACATCTCAAGGACACTCACAGAAACATTGCACGTTTTTTCTTATCTGCAACCTCATTCCAAAAAATTAAACCTGAGCATGGAAACTAGTCTGGAAGCTCTAGTCTCCCATTGGTCAGTTCCAAGATTGTACTCAAATTCAACTAATCCAATTGCTGAAATCTGCGACTTGTCGCTATTCTCAGTTTGGGACCAGATGTTTTAAAACTAAAATAAGTCGCCAAATCCACTGAAATCACCATAATAACCAAAATCATCATAAATCATTTGGTTGTAATGTCATGCTTTATAAATTTAAGAGATGATAATAAATCTGTATATAAAAAACAAAACAATAAAGTGAACTTAATAAAGTGAAAATAAAAGAAAATGTCCTTGATGTATTAAACCTAGCAAGTACATTGATCAACATTGCAAGTATTTCAATCAACATTTCAAATACTCTGATAAACATTGCAAGTACTTTGAACATATAAGTAGTCATAATTTCACTATTGCAAAACTTGCACAACATTAAACTTGATTTTTAAAAGTTAACTTCATTTAGGGCGCATCAAGGTATGTTAGGGAATTGACATTATTTTCTAAATGACGTCATAAAGTTGAGCAGATGACATTGCTTACAATGCATTTTGTGCTAAAATTAACATTTTATAGGCAAACTTAGTAATATAATCACCTGCCAGTTGAGAAAACAATAGATAATTATATACTCTTTCCAAATATAGAAAAACAAACGTCAGAAAATATCACCGAAAACATCTTTTCTCATGACGTGCCCGATTTCAGTTCTACAATATCAAGTTGATTTTTTATTTGACATTGGTTATTACTTGTATGTGATTTTAGTGACGCTTCTAATTCAATAACATCAATTTAACAAGGAAGCTGTGAAATAAACATGGAAATGTCAAAACTATTTCCTCAGGACTGTGGCTGAAGCTGCCGAGTTTGTCCCTGACTCATATTCCAGATTTTTTAAAAATTGCGACAGATTATATTTATATCTAGCATGGCCTACATTTGATATGCAGACTCATGGATGTTTTTAGTATCTTGGAAGAACATTTAACCCTAAATCTGGTATACTCAAACACTTCTACTATTAGAAGAAACTTGTTGAAAGCATGTTTTTTTATGTAACAGGCTGACATTATAATTATTCCAGTAGTTGTAGTGCTTATGCAAAATAATGTATCCTGAAGTTTTCAAAGTAGTTTTTTGGTTGGCAGATCAAGATATACCAGTTACTCTAGACAAATCTAAAAAAGTCTTCCCAAACCTAACAACAGCTCCTTGTGCCATGCAAACAAAATAGTTCCTATGTTTTACCTGTAATTTTTAAGGCTGATAAGCAGTGCTTGATCCTTTTAACCCTTTCCTACACACATATGGGTTTTATTACATATGCTGCCATCTGACCTGAATCTATATATATTCTTGGACAGAAATAATGAAATAAATAGTGTAGATTCTGATCAGATGGCATGGATGTGCCAGCTGATCTGGATTTAACTGTTGCATATGCAAAATGTCTAAGGAGTACAGGGTTAGTCCTAATTTTTATATTGATTATTTTACAGGGCTGCTTTGAGACAACAATTTTTACTTGTATAAAAAGTACCCAGTGTGAATTATATAAAAATGTCTTTTTCTATACTTTATATTTCTGTGTTCAGTATGCTGACCCCTCAGTACAATCAGCACATTGACTTTTTAAGTAGACTGTATCCATCTCATCTAGAAAACTTAATCCATTGTAATAAATTAAGAGTTTTCTGTAGAATGTATCCAGCATGATCACAGAGCTTTCCAACATACACCATCGTCAGTACATGTATTTTCTTGAAGACAGCATGTCTACACGAAATGATTCATCCCCTGTTTTATCTTGAGCAACAAGCCTACTGCATCTATAATGCAACACCATAGGTCCTTTCACCAGTCATCATATTATATGAGTGCCAGCCTCGACTTGCATTGTGTACAATGTATCACATACATAATTGCAAGAAGTGAACGGTAACCATGGTAACCACAATACTAGGACTGTTCTTCTATGCTATCTTCTGTTGACATTCGCCTGAAACCAAACAGAATTCAAACATAAAAATTTGAAGTAGCAAATATTTCTTAACTGTTTACTCCATGAGATATGGAGGTTATTCTATGGGAGAACAGTCTAGTCTGATCAGGATCTGCACAGTTTACTTTAGATTCATTAGGTTATGTCTAACCAAGATGCAACCAGTGTAGATCCAGATCAAACAACATGGATATGCCAGCCAATCTGGATCTTCACTAGTTGCACACATGTTACAATGTGTATATGTGGAGTAAAAGGTTAAAAGATGCAAATATGATTAACCACCACTTGACATCAACAAATTACATTGCAAGCCAAAACTGTGCCAAATATGCTTGTCCTCACTTTTCTACTGGGCAGCTATATTTCAGGCTTAGCTGCAGAAATACTAAAAAACCAACACTGCTTTCCAGCAATTTAGTATATCAATGGTATATGCATGTACAATTGGTAACAAAGGGGCATCTTTATCATTACAGATGTATTTTGAACAGACAGACATGTGATATGACAATCTCAAAATAATCCTCATGAATTTGCTGAACAAACATTTTCATTTCAAATAAAAATGTGTATAAGAAAACATCGGTTGTGAGTTAATATTTTTTCCTTTGAATAATGCTCTTAATCACAAGGGTGCTCAGTGTAGATCCACAGACAGACAGAAAAACAGACAAAGAAACATATAACTAACTGTTTGATCACTTGATGAAATGATGTTGTTGCTGAAAGTAGAGAGTCATCCAGATTTCTTGGAGTCAGTGGTGACACTTACAGACATACAGACAGACAGACACATAACTTACTGTTTGATCACCTGATGCAGTGATGTGTTGGGAGCAGAGTATGATCGTCCTGATTTCTTGAAATCATCTTTCAGATTTTCCTTGTTGTCCCGGAATGGATGTTTGAAAGACTTTTGACGTAGAACACTCTTGATCAATATCTGCAAACAGAACCATAGAAATCATGAATTTAAAAAGCTCACTGTTTTGCTTAACAGTACACTGATAAGTGACTAGTTTATGCTCAATGATAATATATGTGTATAACAGCTGTCTCCAATGGTACACTGTTACATAAGTTTTTAAAATAAAAAAAACAAACAAACAAAAAACAAAAAAAAACATGTAGCCCTATTCAAACAGGTTAGCGTAAAGAAACCAAAAAACATTGAGTTTCAAAGCAAAACTTGTAATAACATTACATAAATACAGTGCTCTGCACTTATGCTGGTACTAATTTTCTTTAACCATTATTAATTAGAGATAATGAAAATGCTCCAGCCAAATAATACACCATACAAGAGTACAAATATACATCCTACAACACGCTAAAAGTTTTCTAGAAGGGGAATTTCTAATGAACGTATTAGAACCAATGATCAACATGCAATACTTTAGGCATTTACAGCTTCATGTTATACATTCATTAAAATGTTGTTATTCCCTAATTAATGTCCTTCATTTCTTAACATTTTGTTAAGGCGAATATATTATCCTATTTAATGAACGAGCCATAAATGTTCCTTTGCTGTTAGATTTGTTGTCACACAGCACGGCTTTGGCACATCAATAAGCACTCAAGCACTTGTTTTTGTACATCTCTAAATAAAAGTCTGGCTACAGCAATATAAGGCAATTAGTGGTGTCATGAAATATTCAAGAAAGCAAACCATTCACCAAATTAGAATGCCAAACATGATAAAAACTGCTCCATGTGAGGGCCGATGTTCTGGCAAGTAATCAGCCTCCAGTAATAGGCCATCAACTGATTGTGTAAAATGTCTAGGGGAGATTTTCTGTCAACAAATCTTTGTAAATTGACCATACACAGTGAACACATCTACAAAACTAGGTCTAACCATACATATAACAACCTTAAAACAAATTGTGCACATTTCAAACTAAATCACAAGGACCAGTAAGTTCAGAGTTATTCCAACAAATACCAAAATTTTAATAAATCTTTATATAGACATCATGTGCTTGAATAGAAAATTTACATAACATTGCTGATCCTAGCCTGTGACCGAGAACTCGTAACAGGGAGCAGCTTATCAGTTCATTATTTGTTGTTTTTACTTACTGACAAGGTTTACATTGTAAGTTTGGTTTAAACTTGCTTTACTTGGTTTTCAGTTATAAAGCAAGAATTTACAACTGATGATATAAACAAACTCCACGCCTGTTTCCAGGCTTGAAATTACCCCCTAGCTGTGGCATATTTTTTGTGTGGAAAGTAATGTTCAAACATTTTCATTTGTGGGAGTTTGCAACCTCCTGCTCAGTTAAACCCCACATACTCCATTTAGTTAAAACTAAAATGTGTCCTCGGACACTGATGCCCCCACTGCTGCAACATAATTTTTAATTAACAAAGGGCCATAACTCTGGTAAAAATGGTCCCAGGAAAAAAATCCTTTCTTTACGATCATCTACACAATTCTGCTTGATCATCTGTGCAAGTTTGAAAGAAATCCGCCTTATAGTTTTGGAGGAGTTGATGCCACAAGATTTGGGGGACGTACGGACGTATGGACAGACAGATGTATGTACGGACGAGTGCAACTCTATATGCCTCCCACTTTGTGAGGGCATAAAAATTATTTAACAATTTACTGAACAAATGGTCATGAAGTACTGGCTGATTTAGATCAATAAAGGGCTATCTACAGAGTAAAGTTCAATTGGTTTGCTGGATTTGCTTAGCAATTTGACTAATCATTCTAGAATAACTTACCAGAGTTTCTATTTTGGGCACATGTTTCACAACGTTATTGACTTCCTCATCTGTAACGGTTACCAGAATACAGTTCTCACTTTCCGTCGGCAACGGGAATTCACCATCCTTTGTAACCCATGGATCCAGCTAAAAATGGAAATACATACTTCAAACTAACATAACTGCTAACATGGGCACAAATAGATTATATGAGCTTTATCCCTTTTCTCTCTATATACACAGTTTATGGAAAGGATGTGCCAGCTGATATGGATCTACATTGTTTGCCCAGGCAATAAAGGTGTAAGAAAGTAAAAAAAACACAAAACAATTTTGTTAAGGATGGTTCAGGAGCCAACTTAAATGAGTGTTAATAAATGGATATTTGCTATTTTTTTCAGAAGACAGCAACCATTTACCTGATTGCAACAACATTTATACTAAGCATGAATCATTTCTCAGATTGGTTTCATAAAGATTTCAGTTTCTCAATAAATTCCTGCTATAAAGCATAACAATGAAACACTGAGCAATTCCTCCCTCCAATGGTTGTCATATTGTTTCTGCACTGTCATGATGACAATGCTAGATAGCTAGATTGTAAAGATGCTTGCTTCAGTTAGAAATACAGCCTGGCTAGAGGCATCAAAGACATCACTGCTTTCATGTGGTGTCTATTTCACTGCACATTCACATGGACACATATTTACAATGCTGATACAGGAAATAACAAGGTTTTTCATGAACATACAGTAGTTATTCAATGTTTTCTTTTAACCCTTTCCTCCATAGACAAACTTTTATTGTGTGGACAAACAGTGTAGATTTACAGGATCATCACTTTTCGCTTTATGATTGGTTAGGTCATTTCTGACCGAAATGTGACCAGTGCAGATCCTGATCGGACGGCACAGATGTGCCGACTGATCAGGATCTACACTGGTCGCATATGCGTAAAAATGCATATATATGGAGGAAAGGGTTAAAGAATAATGACATTTTACAATTTTAATCCATAAATATGTGCTTTAATTGGTGCGACCAGTGTAGATCAAGACAAGATCAGCCAGCATATCTGCGCCATCTGATCTGGATCTGCTCTGGTTGCAGCTTGGTCAGAAATTACCTATTTAATCAAAAAGTGAATATAGTACAGATCTGGATCCACACTGTTCACCCATGCAATAAAGATATATGGAGTAAAGGGTTTAGCACTGTTTTCTCACAATTTGCACACTTGTAAATTTGAGCAATACCTTCAACACAAGTAAGCTTGAAATATAAACAAAAACAACTACACAACCTGTATTTCACCTTCACTGTATTTGATTTACCACTAACAAAATCTACAAAATGTCAAAGAAAATAACAGTGTTAACCTTTCACCCTATATATACATGTTTTACCGTGTGTGCCACCAGTGTAAATCCAGATCTGCCAGCACATCTGTGCCATCTTATCTGGATCTAAACTTTACATTTTGTCAGAAATGGCCAAATGTGTACAGTGGCGATCCTGATGAGACAACAAAGATGTGCTGCTGATCGGGATCTTCACTGTTTGCCCATAGGATAACAGTTATACCCCATGTAGTAAACAGTTAAATGTGATCTCACCTTTATATTTGGAAGAGTGATTCTTGTCTCTGGATTTTTGTCCAGCATCTTCATGATAAGGTTCTTCATGCCGTCTGAGATCTCAGGACTGAAACAATACACTCAGTGTTATATATGTATAAAATAATTTATGCCCACAAGTCATTTGCAGTACTTTCCTCCATAGATACACCTTTATTGCTAGGGTGAACAGTTTAGATCCAGATCAGCCAGCACCTCTGTGCCATCTGATCAGGATCTAAACTGTTTGCTTTTTGATTTTTTAGGTTATCTCTGAGCAAAATGCAACCAGTGCAGATCCTGATCAGACGGCACGGATGTGCTGGTTGATCTGGATCTACACTTGTCGCACATGCTTAAAAAGGCAAATATATGGAGTAAAGGGTTAATCAAGCCAACAGCAAAAGCATGGCATACTCCGATACTCATGTGGGTAACATTAAGAGACTGTCAAAGTTGGGTGATGCTCCAGAATGGGTACTTTGTCACAAAAACAGTGAGTTGTATAACTATTGAGGTGAATTTTGAAAATGGTGTACTGCTATAAAATCAGACATAATCAAACCTTTGGGTAAAAAGAGGATAGTGTTTAGGTCTGTATTGTTCTGATGCTGATAATAAGGTGATAATGCGGAGGCGTATGGAGGCAGATCTATTGTTTATTTATTGACCAGGAAGCGACACATGATGTTTACTTGTACGTAATTAAGTTAGTCATTAACAGTATTTTTGTATAATTCTGGAATTGGAGACATCTTAACGAGAGAAGCTGAATAATTAATAAGAATGATACTGCTGAAAACAGACTACAACTTTCAGCATCTTCATACACTGAAGCTTTTTCTCGATTCTTTCAGATATTAATTTCATATTCATGAAACAGTTGCTTTTGTTTAGGAATTGTTCTGAAGAGTGCCATATGTTAGACCAATCCTAATTACACCCTACCAGTGCATTTAAATGTATGGGTGCATATCTGATCTAAATCTTCACTTGTTAAATTAAAGTTTGAAATAACCTAATGAATAAAAAAGTGAACAGCATAGATCATGATCAGATGACATGGATCCAGATCTACACTGTTCGCAAACCCAACTATATGGAGTAAAGTGTTAAAGGTCCATACAAACTCTAAACAGCTGCTCTTAAACATGCTTAACAAACTCAACACACAAAAAAGAGAAAGGTGAAGAGAATACAAACAATGATTAACTTACTGATCAGGAAATATGAGAGGATCATGGAGAATCTTCTCATGTAAGGCAAGAGGCATATCATCTACAAACGGACACTGAAAACAGAAATCACTTTCATGATTAACCCTTTCCTCTATAAATACCCATTTTTACGCATGTGCAACCAGTGTAGATCCAGATCAGCCATGCCGTCTGATCAGAATCTGCACTGGTCGCTTTTTGGTCAGAAATAACCTAATAAATCAAACAGCGAACAGTTTAGATCCTGATCAGATGGTAAGATGTACTTGCTGATCTGGATCTAAACTGTTGGCCCATGCAATAAAGGCATACCTATGGAGGAAACGGTTAAACTGTCAACTGACCAGGCTTATTCCTTACCCCATGGATGTCTTTTATATGTGCCATCTGTTCTGGATATACACTGTTTCCTTCTTGTTCAGAAACAATCTAATGAATTTAAAAGCAAACACATTCCAGGGTGACCAGTTTAGATCCAGATCAGCCAGCACATCTGTGCCATGTGATCTAGTTCTGCACTGGCGGCATCTTGGTCAGAAATAACCCTATAAATCAAAAAGCAAACAGTGTAGAACATGATCAGATGGCACAAATGTGCCATCTGATTTGAATACTCACTGTTCACCCATGCAATAAACGTATATCTATGGAGTAAAGACTATTTCCTCTTACCTCATGGATACACCTTTTTATCACATAGGTGAGCAGTGTAGATCTAGATCAGCTGGCATATATTTGCCATCTGATCTGGATATACGCTGTTTGCTTCTTATTCAGAAAACCCTGATGAATCTAAATGGGAAAGGTTCAAGATAGTCATGTGTTTAATTATCATATTCTGATTGGTGAATATTTCATAAGTTAAAACCTCCTGTTTTACAATACGAGGTTTTGTTATTAGACCAAAGAAAAGGTCAATGATATATATACCTGTAATTGTTCAAAGATGAAACATAGTTTGGTTACAACTTACCCGTCCATAGACAAAGCAGTAAAGTGTGATCCCCATGGCCCAGATGTCCAAGGCTTTACCACTGAAATTTTCCTTCTCCTCTGTAACACACAAATACACCAGTGCCCAAGGTTATAAAACTGAGCATGGAAACCAGTCTCAAATCTCAAGCAGCTGATTGGCTGAAATGGCGACCAGTCGCCATTTCAGCCAATCAGATGCTTGAGATTTGAGACTGGTTTCCAATCTCAGCTTTATAACCTTCAGTCCTGTTACATAATAATCATAACACAGCATAGAAGTCCATGCTATTGAAAATGTTATTATTGTTTAACCCTTTCCTCCACATATACACCTTAATGGCATGGGACAACAGTGTAGATTCTGATCTGCTTGCACATCTGTACCATCTGATCAGGATCTGCATTGTTTGCTTTTTGAAATTATAAGTTATTTTTGACCCAACAGAGACCAGTGCAGATCCTGATCAGAAGGCAAGGATGTGGCAGCTGATCTGGAGCTACACTGTTCATCCATGTTATGAAGGTGTTAAGCCATGGTAATCTCATGTGATGGCTCTGCCTCCTTGCCTGAAGGAACAAAAAGCACAAGCCCAGTACTAACCCTTATATTGCTGACAACAAATAAATCTTACAATAATCCAAGCATGAAAGCAGGCTGTTTGTTTGAACAGTCTTTAAACCTTTAGAAGAAGTTGTACCATGAGATGATTTTTAAGGGAACTGGTTATTTAATTGCTGAGATAAAAGGTTTGATCTTTCATGGTCTCTGGGGTTATGTGGTATGGAATGTCCACGGCCTGTCTGAGCACCCAATTTTTTATTCACAACATATTTGCACTTAAAACGTGAGAAAAAGCTCTTTAAAACGTGAGAAAATTATGTGATAAATAGGTCACTGCCTGCAGAGAGCCACTGTTTTATAGGCATACTAAAAGCTTCACATTAAACTTTTGACTGTTGCTTAGCATTCAGAAACAATTCATTAAAAATGTACTGCGCGTTAGAGACAATCGAATATTTTCAAAGCGTTGGCTGATTTTCAGTATATCATTAACAGATCTTTTGTCATGACAAATCTAACCACGATTCTCATCATCACCAATCAACATTACAAAGAGATTAGAAGAAATATTTCACAAAGCATTTTAGAGATAAAAATTGTACAGTCAATTAGTCAAATGCATTTACGCAGCATTTCCATTCCAATTTTACGTAAAATACGATAATCTGTCCCAAGGTAAAATAAGCTTCTCAAAGAGATGCCAGATTTCCAATGTATTCATCTCAAATTACCCACACACTAATTGAAGCCATGGGCTGTGGTTAGGAGAATATAAGAGAAGCATGAGAAGTGTTGCTTCTATGCCATAAAGGTTATTGAAAAATGACGACATTTGGTAAGTATGACTGTAAGAGGCGTGATTTTGACCAACAATCGTCACAGTAATGATTGTATTCATGAGCTGGTGGTAGGAATGGTCAAAGAAATACGTTCAGGATGTGACATTAGTTGTGGTTTCAACAGTTCAAGAAAACTGTTATTAAGTGAGTGTCTCCAGTAAGCCTGATAATAAAATTCCAGGACAAGCTGGATATTTTTTGTATGACATTATAATGACAGTCAAAATACTTATCACATGCCTCAATAATAATGACTCAAAACGAACCTGGGTTCTGTGAAAATTGTAAAAACAGTGCTTGAATATATCATATCATTCTATCTTGAACATGTAATATTTCCATCTGCAAGCAAAACTGTTTTTTTTAATTAAACAAAAAAAATTATTATTTTGTGAAAATGTTGATTATACCATATGTTCTGATGTAGTCCAGACTAATGGCACTAGCTATTTATTTTTTTACTTAAATTAATAGAAATGAGACATGTTTGTTTGAATATGTGGGCTATAATTAGAACCTACCTTTGAGCGCTTCTGGTGCCATAAAAGATGGCGTCCCTGCCGTACTGGTGAGATATACATCACTTCCGGTGAACTCATTACTCACTCCAAAATCTGCTATCTGCAACAAGACAAAACCTCTATAAAGCAGGATTAACCCTTTACTCCATATATACACATTTTCTGACATGTGGGACCAGTGTAGATCTAAATCAGACAGCACATCCATGCCATCTGATCACGATCTGCACTGGTCGCTTTTTGGTCAGAAGAAAAAACTAAACAATTTAAGTGAACAGTGCTGATCCTGATCAGACAGCGCAGATGTGCACTGTTTATATATATATGGAGGAAAAGGTAATGTAATGTAATGGGGAAATTATATTTATAATTTGCCGCATCATATAAGGTTACTTATGTACTATAAAATTTAAAAAGTTTATTTCTTAATATTCTTAAAAGGTTTTAGGATTTTATTTTATTAGGTTTCTTTTAAAAGTTTAAGTGTTCATCATATAGGTTTATAAAATGTACATGTGTCATTCTTTTATCAAACTGTCAAGTAACTTTTGTTCGTAGGTCATTTTCATGTATTCGTGACTTGCTAATAACTTTTATGTCGTTTTGTTATTATTATAAAACATGACTGCACGCATATATCTCAAGTGAACGACGCAAATACACCTTAAAAACTGTCATCATGTCAAAATGATTCATTCGGGTACTATGTGACCGTCTTGGGAAATTCTAAATAAAAGCCAGGCTAAGGACGGCAGAAAACAATTCACATTCGAACTCTTTTGGCAAGGGGAATTCTAAATTACTAAATTATTATGAGGGGAACTTATGTCAGTCGGGATATATGCAAACAGAAATTATTGTTATGTTATTTGCTTATGGGAAACTGTTCAGAAACTTTAATATAGTTATTTGATCTATTAACTTTGAAAGTCAAAAGTAAATCTATTTAGAAACTTTAATAAGTGTTCATTTCAATACACCTGGGATTATTTAATAACTACGCTACAGTAAACTGATTTTCTAAATATAAGGGAAGTTAGTAATAAGCCAACCTTAAACTGAGTGGAGGTTGACTGTATGTACAATGTTTGCTTTTAGATTAATTAGATTATTTCCGATCAAGAAGTGAACATGTAGATCAAGATCAGATCAGACTGCACTCACTTCAAGGCTTATTTACTGACATAACAATTTAGAAAATCTGTTTCAATTATGT
The DNA here is from genome assembly GCA_038501625.1 of Corbicula japonica. Lineage (NCBI taxonomy): Eukaryota > Metazoa > Mollusca > Bivalvia > Venerida > Cyrenidae > Corbicula > Corbicula japonica. Next base: position 2,168,674 of record JAZAYU010000037.1, on the reverse strand, counting down.
TCCTCGGTGTAAACATATGGCACTTTGCTCATCATCTCATAAAGGGAGAGTGTACCGCGTTGACTATTTGGTATTGTCAATTATCTGTCCTTCTTATCAGCCCTCAGATTATCGGAGATTAACGAAGTCTAGGGTCAATAAAATATGTCATTTGTGCCGGAGGGGAAAACCAATAAAAAGCACAAAATTGTTTCATCATTAAGCATTCAGTTCGTTTCATATAGTTGTATCTTAATATTGAAACTGGAAGGTACACGGGTGTTACAAGGGAAAACATAATCTTTAAATGCTGTAATTATAAGATGATAGAAAACGAATACCACTTTTTGTTAATATTCCCCTATTACACGAATATTAGAAATGAACATATAGGAAGAAATTTTTGGCCAACAATCGATAAATTTAATAGATTAATGAAATCAGAAAGTAAAAGCAATATTTTCAAAATTACAAAAATTTTAAAGCTAAAAATTTGAGAGAAATAAAGACGCAGGTAACACGAAGAAATAAATAAGCAATAAATAATCTTGATAATAAAAAATCTCTGAGAGTTTTATACATAACAAAACTAGTATTCAATAATTTGTAATTAAGGGAAATTTCGAGTATTTAATGCTAATATAAGTTTTTCCTATATTACAAACGTTACACACAGGCTTGAGTCGACAGTATTATATACGTTCTACAATGTCTTCGTTTTTATCAGTTCTGTGCAACTTAGTGCCGAGTTCTTTAATTTGGATATGGGCACATAGACGTCCGATTATTTTATTTATTTTACAATCCTAAGCCCCGCGACATTTAACATCTGCCTATTCCATTTCAACCTTATTATTGCACTAGTGAAGAAATTTATTTTGTAGGAAAGCAATTTTTATATGTGTAAAACTGGTGGAACGGTGTGTAAACTTAATACATTAAAGAATTTACACATTCAGTCATAATAAAAAAGCAGCAGAATTGTGTAGCCTTTTCTCGATTTCTATATAGTATTACACCGAAAAACAAATCGGTACACTTTAAAATTCACTGAATCGATGCATTCGCTAGGTTCATGGTTTACAGAAACCATTTACCTTGTTTTGCACAGTACAGGAAATAAGCCATAAAACATAATTGATCTGTCATAACTTTGTTTTTACAACGCGTCATCTATTGGGAGGGGTACAATAAAATTTATGATCCATTATTTCGATCAGTTAATAAAATCCTGAATTCGTTCAAATTGTTGCGCTCTTGTTTGTCAAAATAATTAAAGAATAAAAGTTTATTGAATTATTATATTTTACTGAAAAAAAAAACTTACAATGTATTCTTGATACATGTTGAAGAGATTACGATAGTTTTTATTTGTTCTAACTTTAATTCCAATTGAGTACATCATTACGTGCTTATGTTTCAAATATGTTTAGAAATATGCCCTAAACTTAACAATTTCAATTTTCCAACTGCATTTTACGATATAAATTTTTGGATAAGATTTACATTTTAACTTCTAAATTTGTAAATAGAAAGCATTTAACTTTTACAAATAATTAAACTTGTAACATTTATTTAAGTTATCTAAATATATATGTGGTTTTTGTTTTAGATAGGCTTGTATATAGATGAGACTATATAATGACGATTTTAATTTCTTTATGCATTTTCTTATGATTGACAATTTTTTGTGACTCAATATGACATACAAAATGTCACATATTTCTTACCTGTTGATTTACCTGGGGTTCATTGTAATTTGTTAAAATTATCACCTTTTTAGACTTTCATCTGGGTTCATTATATTAATCGGATTTTAATTCACAACTTTATCGAAAAGACATATACTTATTTCTAAATGCCATGAATATTTAGTACGTATTTGTTTCCGCCTATGAAATTTGTAAACTAGATGTTTTTTGTGAAAAAGGCATGTCCCCCCTGCGCCGCCCCCCCCCCCCCCCCCCCCTGCGCCCAGACCCCTGTGACCTTGACCTTTGACCCCATAATCAATAGGGTTCTTCTACTCAAAAAGGGCTATTACCCTATTTAGTTTGAATGCTCTAGGTCAAGTGGTACTCCAGTAATTGACCGGATACGGTTTTTACTCTTCGGGGCCCCTGTGACCTTGACCTTTGACCTACTGACCCCAAAATCAATAGGAGTCCTCTACTCAATAAGGACATCCATCGTATGAAGTTTGAATGGTCTGGGTAAAATAGAACTCCTATTATTGAGTGGAAACCGCTTTCACTCTTCAGGCCCCTGTGACCTTGACCTTTGATCTACTGACCCCAAAATCAATAGGGTTCTTCTAATCAAAACGGGCTATCACCCTATGAATTTTGAAGGCTGTGGGTCAAACGGTACTCCAGTTATTGAGCGGAAACGGTTTTCACTCTTCAGGCCCCTGTGACCTTGACCTTTGACCTACTGACCCCAAAATCAATAGGGTTCTTCTACTCTATAATGGCTATCAACCTATGAAATTTGAAGTCCCTGGGTCAAAGGGTACTCCAGTTATGGAGCAGAAACGGTTTTCACTCTTTGGGCCCCTGTGACCTTGACCTTTGACCTACTGACATCAAAATCAATAGGGTTCTTCTACTCAATAAGGGCTGTCATCCTATGAAGTTTGAAGGCTCTGGGTCAAAGGGTACTCGAATTATTGAGCGGAAACGGTTTTCACTCTTCGGGTCACTGTGACCTTGACCTTTGACCTACTGACCCCAAAATCAATAGGGTTCTTCTACTCAATAAGGGCTATCACCCATATTCAAAGTCAAAAAGGACCAAATTATCGTTAAGATAAATTAAAATAAAAATAACCATCTTAATCGGCAAAAATTTATCTTTAATATGTACTATGGGTTTTGTCGACTGTTTAAGAAATAAAAATGTAGTAAAGAAAAAACTGAATTGTTCCTTCATAATCTATTGAGAAATTCGTTATCGATTTTTGCTAACCGATGATGAGCAAAGTTGGATATGATTATGGAAAATTTTAAAATGAGTGCCTATTTATTAGAATATCTCATTTTAGCAGAGTTTCAACATACATGTATAAAGCAATGAAGCCTTAAATATGCATACAGCTGTTAATCTGTTAATATAGCTTGCATTTTAAACAGATTAGCTGACACAGGGTTTTCCTAAGTTATACATTTATCATCTGGACCAGATGAAAATTTTGGAGGTAGACTGACTAATCCTTTACTCAATGAATTAAAACCATCGACTTCTTTTTTGAGCCTGTTTATTAATTGTTGATTGGGGAGTTTGTAAAGAATTTTTTAAACAGAATAGTGAACAGTAAAGACTATGATCAGAACACATGGGTGTGCAGACTGAGGTCTACACTAAAAGCAAATGTGAATTAGGCTGTGCGTAGCTCTTGAAGGGTTGAGCATTGTTTCTCTTATCAGAAGAACTCTAGGTGTCATTTATTCAAATATGAACCTGGTTGTGCTAAGCACATGAATGGTTAAGCCTTGTTCTATCTACAGCAATCATAACATCCCTATTATCAGAATAACCCTTGTCCTAGACATAGTAGTATATTGACATGAATGACTTTATGTTCCTCTCATAGGTTGCATTGCATATACACAATGTCTGCTTCAATCAGATTAAAATTCAAGATGAATTCAAGTACCTAACTTTGTTCTAAGGTTCTTACACATGGCGTTACAGCTACAGTTCTACTATTATGCCTCTTTTCTAAGCCTTAACAAAAGAATCAAAAGGCATGTTAGAAATACTTTACCTTGATATGGTCATCATCTCCTAGTAGAAGATTGGAAGGCTTGATATCTCGATGTATGATCTTCTGATAATGTACTGAAAATATAAATTACACAGTCAAACTCTACCATATTCAGAGAAATAGCCCAATTAATATCTATTGCCTCAGTGTCACCAACAATGTCTTGGTTTTCCCATCAATGGCTTTTCTTGACTTTTTCACCAATGCCTTGGCATAAAACCAATAGCTTGCCTTTTCTTTCCTATCAATGACCAATGACTTGTCATAGTGTTCTAACTAATAATTTGCCTTATTTTACATCTTTTATCTGTAACTAGAATCTGTTTTTGTGAAAAACGCATGTCTCCCCCCTGCGCCCTATTGAATGAAGGCCAAGGAAGAGATAACACCTTTTTCAAACGGAAGCCTGTGTCATTTATTATGGTATAATGAACATGCACATATATATATATTAACTATACGGGCCCCTGTAATGTTGAATTCTTGCCTCAAAATCAACAGGGTTCTTCAAGGCTATAACAGCAACCATTGTATGAAGTTTGAAGGTTCTAGATAAAATAAAACTCCAGTTAGTGAGAGGAAACCAATTTCACTCATCGGGCCCCTGTGACCTTGACCTTTGACCTAATGACCCCAAAATCAATAGTCCTCTACTCAATAAGGACATCCATCATATGAAGTTTGAAGGTTCTGGGTGAAATAAAACTCCTGTTATTGAGTGGAAACGGTTTTCACTCTTCGGGCCCCTGTGACCTTGACCTTTGACCTAATGACCCCAAAATCAATAGTCCTCTACTCAATAAGGACATCCATCATATGAAGTTTGAAGGTTCTGGGTGAAATAAAACTCCTGTTATTGAGTGGAAACGGTTTTCACTCTTCGGGCCCCTGTGACCTTGACCTTTGACCTACTGACCCCAAAATCAATAGGGTTCTTCTACTCAATAAGGGCTATCACCCTATGAAGTTTGAAGGCTCTGGGTCAAAAGGTACTTGAGTTATTGAGCGGAAACAGTTTTCACACTTCGGACCCCTGTGACCTTGACCTTTAATCTACTGACCCCAAAATCAATAGGGTTCTTCTACTCAATAAGGGCTATCACCCTATGAAGTTTGAAGGCTCTGGGTCAAAGGGTACTTGAGTTATTGAGCGTTAACGGTTTTCACACTTCGGGCCCCTGTGACCTTGACCTTTGACCTACTGACCCCAAAATCAATAGGGTTATTTTACTCAATAAGGGCTATTACCCTATGAAGTTTGAATGCTCTAGGTCAAAGGGTACTTGAGTTATTGAGCGGAAAAGGTTTTCACACTTCAGGCCCCTGTGACCTTGACCTTTGACCTACTGACCTCAAAATTAATAGGGTTCTTCTACTCAATAAGGTCTATCACCCTATGAAGTTTGAATGCTCTGGGTCAAAGGGTACTCCAGTTATTGAGCGGAAACGAAGTGTGACAGACGGACTGACGGACAGATGGACAGACGGCCAGACGGACAAGGCAAAAACAATATGTCTCCCCCAAAGGGGGTGGGAGACATAACTAATATCTAAGAACTATGAAAGTGTAATGAAACTGCCTGTCATTTTCATTTTACTACAGCACCAATGTTTTAACTACACTAATGATAAATTATTTTTCACAGTTTAGAATCCGATTATTCTCTTCAACGTTGAAACATAATAAGAGGCACCACTTTTATTATTTTTTTAAAAGCACATTAGAGTGGAATCCATGGACAATTAATTATGGCAGAGAAAAAAATCACCATAATCCACAAAATCCTCAGTTGCATTTGTGAGGAGGATCTACCAAACCTGGCCTCTAACTTTGCTACCTAAGCTACCTACAAGCTAAGTGATCTTATCACTGTAGAATGCAATGGAATTTCTCAAAATTACTTTAGAAACTGTATTTTATTATGCCCACTAGGCTAACTTTCGGCTTTACTCCCTGCTACTGATGAAATAATAATGATTTCCCTAATACTAACAAAGTAGATTTTTATAGCAATATACAAAAATTAACAGTTAATGATGTATGCTATTAGGTTTCAAGTTTGAAAAGACTTAATACAAATCTGTAAGGGCAAATCTACAATTAAATAGTCATTAGTTTAGTGTAGTTTACAACAAGCATGAAAATTCAACGAACTAGTGAAATCTGTCCCCCTAAATGACAGGAATATTAGCACAAAATCATTAATGTCACTTGGTCTGATGGCTGATCTATAAAGCTTTTTACGCCACTGACATTAATTTGGCACAATAACTGCTAGTAGATGATATATCGTATAATCCACTTACAGTACTCAATTCCAAGAACAATGTCACGGAAATATTTCCAGGCTGTTTCCTCAGAAAGTGTCTTGTCGGTTGGAATGTCCATCACTTCACTGAAAAAAGACGATTCCTCATGATGTACTGCAATGTTAATGCACTCTGAGCTGTCTATAGAAACACTTAGAGCTGTTACACAGCCATTTACTTTGTAGCCTTTTATTATGTAAGATCATTCACTATTTAATGTGCAATATTTCACATTCAAAGTATTTCTGCGAATTTAAAACAAAAGTTTAACCAAAAGTTACCATGTCTTTGATAAAATTATAAACATATTGCTGGAATTATGTACTTAAACATATAAGATCACATAAACATTAGCTCCTGTAAAATGACATGATGCTTTACATATGTGTAGTATTAGGAGCTTCACATTTTTTATGGGGCCGTCACACTATGACGTTCTGGCCAGCGTTCTATGAGGAAATGTTGTTAGTCGTCAATGGTTGCTGGGATGTCGCCAGAAGTGCGTTGTGTGAATGCTAATGAACGTCCGTGAATGTCGGTGATCGCAGGGAATTGGCGGAGAACGCTGGTCCGGAAATAAATTTTTGAACATGCACAAAATTTTCACTGAGACCAGCGTTCATCAACATTTAATTTTAAACGCTGAATAACGTTAAAAAACGTTCGTTGAATGTTTAACTAAGGTTTGCCAAGCGTTGCACGCGTTCAGCTATCGTGAGTCAGTCGTTACTCGAGCGTTACTTGGTTGTTACAAATCGTTTGCTTTGCTGTGAATGACTCACTGGCGACCTGTCAACAACCGCTGAATGGTCCCCTAGCGCATGCAGCGTGTGACAAAAGTAAAACAAACGTCCTTTTAGCGTCAGTTGAGCATCATTCGAGCATTACCAGAACGTCCATGCCTCAGCACGCTCGTGTAACGCTGACAAATAGTTCTTCGCGCGCCAGTGGCACGTGAGAACATGCTAATGGTTTTAGGTGTTTCTTACTTAGAAGCTGTTACACGCTTCTAATGCGTTAGACACACGCTAGTGGTGCGTTAGACTAAACGTTGATAACACGCCAGATGTGTCATCCTAATTCTAGAACGCTAAAAATATGAACGATTTAAACGTTCAGAGAACGTTGACCAGAATGTATAATGTATTCAAAGATATTGTCTTAAAATTGAAATTTCATTCATATCAGGAAATGAGGAATCTTAATACAGAACTTTTATGTGGGTTAACTCAAATATACTGGATTACTAAAGTAACTTACCCCTTTTCTACCAGTTCAAATGCTGAAAATTAAAAGAGAACATATTATTAATTCAACAAGTGATAAGATTGGTGAATGTATAGGGTTACCATGTAATAGCTGCATATATATAATATTACAACAACATGCTCTCCTTTTTATCAATAAAAGACTTCAAACATCAAAATATTCCTTTAAGATTCTGGATCATTAGATGGATCAATCTGAAAATTAAACTTAAAATAATGATGGAACAGTAGATTTTTACCAAATTTGTCATGGTAACATTTTTTAAAGCCCTTAAAGCTGCATATTCACTGCTCAGAGTGGAGAAATGTCTCAGATTTGCTTATTATTCATTGTACTACCATAACTATAATGCCTTAAAAAGACTGAACATGAGACAATTTTGATAAAAATTTGGACTAATCAGTTTATACTAGGATCTGTTGTGAGTGCATTTTACTGCATTAGTAACACTATTAACAGCTTAAGCGTCATATATTCATTTGTATTCAACAAAAACAGAACATCGCATTTACTTTGTTTACTGGTCTTCTAAAGTTAATATTATATATTTTGATATTTGAAAACACTTTATAACATATCATTCATCATATTTTATCTTCCTGGTATGTGACTATTTAACTTTTAACTCTGCATAAATTTGAAAGTCAGTTCAGATCTGAACTTTTTGAGGTGGGAAAATATGGCTAAGTATGTTTTATCCCTGAATTGACAAATCTGACAAATTGAAACAAGATACCAAATGCAAACATCATTTCCGTAATCATTATATAATAGTGAAAAGGATAATTTCCCATATGATAGAAATATGAGTAAACTCAATCAGTCATAATGTTCATATCATCATGTTTCATATTAACGACAAAGTGAAAACATGTTTGATCCACAACACTGGCAATGACTTAAGAAAGGAAGCAAATTATTTGAGAAAACTTGATCTTTTTTGCTTTGGCTTATTTTAACAAGATTTAAGGCTGGGCAACTTTGGCCTGTTAACTAATTTAAATGTCAGGGTCTTTTCACACAGTAAAAACATCCCAGAGGGGACAACCTGGTTCTCCATCCACAAATATACTGGAGGGCCACCCAGGTCTTCAGTAACATTTCTTGATGACAAAAGTGCCTAGTAAAACACCTGTATGAATAATAAATTGACTGGCTGGAGTCTCCTAAGAAAATACAGGAAGTTCAGGTTGAAACGGCACTGTAGTTGATGTCCCATGACAATGCTCTCTCGTTATTACTTGTAGAAGTCATAGACTCCTAGGATAAGGTGTATCTCTCATTATTACTTGTAGAAGTCATAGACTCCTAGGATAAGGTGTATCTCTCATTATTACTTGTAGAAGTCATAGACTCCTAGGATAAGGTGTATCTCTCATTATTACTTGTAGAAGTCATAGACTCCTAGGATAAGGTGTATCTCTCATTATTACTTGTAGAAGTCATAGACTCCTAGGATAAGGTGTATCTCTCATTATTACTTGTAGAAGTCATAGACTCCTAGGATAAGGTGTATCTCTCATTATTACTTGTAGAAGTCAAAGACTCCTAGGATAAGGTGTATCTCTCATCATTACTTGTAGAAGTCAAAGACTCCTAGGATAAGGTGTATCTCTCATTATTACTTGTAGAAGTCAAAGACTCCTAGGATAAGGTGTATCTCTCATTATTACTTGTAGAAGTCATAGACTCCTAGGATAAGGATGTCAAGAAACCTTATGTTCTGAAGATAACATTTAAAAGTTGAACAACTCACTTATTTACTACAAGGTTGTGGAGAAAAAACAACAACTTAACAACTTCATGGGAATGTTAATGCAGCTGGCTATTGTAAATCTGTCAATGCCACTGATTGGAGACTTGACTTTCAATCCTCAGGTCTGTGATTGGTCAGTTTGAAAACCAAACCCAATGCCAATTCTCTACTGCATAACATTGTAACTTGGTGTCAGGGCTCAAGATTATAAAACTGAGATTGGCAGTCTCCATTTCAGCCAATCAGATGCTACTCCTCTCCAATCTCAGTTTGATAACCTTGTGCCATGGTAACAGTTTTATATTTGTTTAGGACCTCCAACTCCCTCTTAAATATGGAGCTAAACTTATTAATACATTATTTAAATAAGCCACTACTATGGTGAATAATTCTATTTCTCAATATTGCTATGAATGAATACAGGACACCTGCTGAAAGAACCACATATTCACTGTTGCTATGGCCACAATGATGTCATGGTAACTTACCCATATACAGATTGTCTTTTTCTGGATCGTCTAGCACCTCCACAAGACGTACAACATTTGGATGGTCGAGCTTTTTCAGTATTGCGATTTCCCGGTTGACACGTTCTAGCGGATGGGTCGGTGGCTTTACTGGTTTTCCATCCCTAGATGGCGGAGGACGACCTGTCAAATATTCATAGTCTTTCAAAATAATACTAGAATGTGTCCCCAGACCCTGATGCCTCCACTGCTTCAGCAACATTTGTAACAAAGGGCCATAACTCTGGTAAAAATGGTCTCAGGAAAAAATCTTTTCTTTATGACCATCTAAAAATCCTGCTTGATCATCAATGAAAGAAATCTGCTGATAGTTAATGTGGAGTTGATGCCACATGGGGGAGTATGTAAGGATGGACGTACGGGCAGAAGCTCAAGTGGAACTCTATTTTCCGCCCACTTTTCGGGGGCATTAAAAGTCAAAACTGGTTAAAACAGGAATTGTTTATCAAAATATGAAACAAACAGGTCAATATAGTGTGACCAATGTCCCCGATTTCTCATCATTTCAAATTGATATTTGTGGGTATTTAGAAATAATAAAAGGCTTAAAAAATCACGAAAAGAAAATGAGACTGCATTATGCCCTACCGATCCATTTTTTGTTCATTGAAATTCTTCATTTATATTGTCTTTCATCCTAAGATTTTGTTTGCTGCTATGGCCAAATTCTCACATATTTTCCATTCAAAGGTAATCAAATCACTAGTTTGAAAAATAAGATGAAATCTGTACAGTGGTAACATGACTAATACATACACATCGACATAATGATATCAGCCCACACACTGCCAGGCAATCATCACTTAACACCAGTAGTTGTCTATTCATTCACTGTATAATAAGGGGTCAATCAAGGAGTTGCTGTCAATCAAATGGCTAATTACGTCAATCACAGTGTGTCAGAAAACACTCCTAACTAGATGAATACCCTCTTACAGTTTTATCAATTAGCATCCTTACTATATCTATCACATAAACAATCCTCAACCTCATGGTCTTGAAGTCTTTTAACTTATGGGAGTCTGTTTAATTGTTCATAGGTTGAGACCCAGAACTGCAGACTCATCTGAGCTTGAAATTGTCCTATATGAACTTACATTATGGAAGCTATGAAATAACATATACTCAAGGGGTAAAGAAATGCAGAGTGACATTATGCGCAATATCTTGTGAACGTGTTGATCAAACACTAAAACATTAAAATCTGCCAAGGGACTCTGTAGGTTTTAGTGCATGTGGTTCTGTATCTAATGTCACATATTTGGATTGCATTACGACATCTCCTGAGGATAATGTAAAACAAGGAAAAAACTAGAATCATCTTCAGTTTACCTTGCATTTCCCATGACTATATTTTTGTCACATGGCCATAATTATAGAGCAGTTGGTATTATTACTGATACTTAACAACTTTTCACAATTTATGGATAAATACTTTATAAGGAAGCTTGAAATGGTAAATGTCATCAAAAACACTTACATAACAAACCTTACATTTTGCTGAAAATAGAAATGAACCTGTATTACCGAAAAATTTCTCCATTTAACTGACATTGATGCTTTTCATAACAACCAATATTTCCAAGCATACTCCTAAATAACTGCCTACAAGGTTATAAAATTGAGCTAGGAAACCAGTCTCAAATCTCAAGCATCTGATTGACTGAAATGGTGACAAGACCCCATATCAACCAATCAGATGCTTAAGATTTGAAACTGGTTTCCATTCTCAGTTTTATAACCTTGGGAACTAGTGTTTAATTCAATCAGAAATGTTATCTGTTATGCAAACACAATTTGTGCAACTTTCATTTCTCAGGAATAGGGCACATCTGTCAATTATGTTTCATCCCCACGTCTTTGACAGAACATCATCTTAAAGGAAATTAATGTTTGACTTTCTGTTGTTAGCATCAATTTTTAATGCTCGGTGTTAATGACAAATGGAAATTATTCTTCTTCTTAGAACAGACAAAAGTCTTGTAAAATCTAACGTACAAGCAATATTACATTCCAAGAAATGGAAATTAAGCAAGAGGATGCCAAACAATGTCAAATGACAAGTCAAAAACTTCTGTTGCTACAGGCTAAGCTTAAAGATCACTTCAATACCATAAAAAATACCATGAAACAAATCTTACAATTTTGCAGTAAGAACTGAAAAAGAGAGAATTTCCCTGAAAATGAAATGGAAGTAGAGCACTTGTTTTTTTTTCTCAACTTAATTTTGTGAAATGCCTGAAATCGTAATTGTCAGTTTGTCAGCTGTTCAACCCAAGCAAACTTTAGGTTTCTTACCTCTCTGCACCAGAATTAATTATTGTTATTAATAATAAATTTATTATTATTATTACTTTAACCCTTTCCTGTGTGGATATACCTATATTGCTAGGGCGAACAGTTTAGATCCAGATCAGCCGGCGATCTAAACTGTTCTCTTTTTGATTCATTAGGTTATTTCTGACCAAAATGCAACCAGTGCAGATCCTGATCAGATGGCACGGATGTGCTGGATGATCTGGATCTACACTGGTCGCACATGCGTAAAAATGCGTAAATATCAAGGAAAGGGTTAATAAATACCAATCTGGAACAGACGCAGAAACGAGGAGATGAGCAGCAACCAATATTAGTGCCAACAAACTTTTATCGTGAAACATTTGTGAATTTATTTTTTCTCACCTTATGAAAAAGCAAGGGTCACTAGAAACCTTGTTGTGTCCATAATGTTCATCACTTTGTAGTAAAATGTATAACATCCGCTTAAATACCACCGAGCAGTGGACCAGGAAGTGTAATTATTCACTTAATTGCTTTCTCAATTGAGATACAAGATCGTAATAGGTTTTTTAGTTGCTGAATTTACTCCCTTCAATAAGGTTATCACAGTCCACATTCCTCTAGGGCATACTTTGACACATCATTTTACCAAATTAATTACACATAATGTGTTTTATTTGCTTCAAGGAATGTAACATGATTACAACAGTCTAAAGTAATGACAAATCAAGTTGTTGACTCTGGGAGACAAGGCATTGACTTTCAGAGGATGTGATGTGACACGATAATATTACTGGCTTGAGGGTTTACAATGGAATTGTATTATTTGAATTGGGATAGATTTGTTTTTGACAATTAAGTCTTAGCGAGCATGTTCCAGGATGTTGTTGTTTTTTGGCAATTTTATATTTGATCAGTTCAAGCCGAGGTTAACTTGTTTTTAACCTATTATTCCATAAACAATGTATATGCATTTTAACATTTGTGACACCAGTGTAGGTTAAGATCAACTGGCATTGCCCAGCCATATTATCAGGATCTGTTCATTTTTGGTCAAAAATGACTTAATAAATCAAAAGGTAAACTGTGCAGATCCTGATTGGATGGTATAAATGTGCTAGCTGATCTGGATCTACACTGTTTACCCATTCAAGAAAGGCATATATATGGAAGAAAGGGTTATTTGCTGCCGAAAATTACTTAAGACTTCTTATCTATTCCAGCTCCCTACAAACCCAGAATGATACTTACGGAAAAATCCTGCCTTTTTGCGGAGTCTCTTCTTCGATAGTATTTTCATTGCCTAAAAAGAAAATCAAAATGCAGACAATCAACATCTTTATCTTCCAATAAGTTCAGAAGCTTTCAAGTGATATAATAAAACTGTTCTTGTTTATGTTCTCTATTTGCATTGCAACAAATTTGTCTCAAAGATGTTGTGGGCACAATGCAGATTGATACAGGATTACAACTCAGATCCCTATAGTCAGATTCAAGGTCTGTTTACTTTCAACCAATGTTTTCTTATGAGCAAAATTCAACTGCCCTCCCCTGACCTTAACCTTTGACCCAATGACCCCCAAACCAATATCAGTTATCTACTGAAGAATCCTTATCATCCTGTTAAGTCCGAAGATTCTTCGAAAAAGCATTCTTCACTGAATGAGCAAAAATGGTTTTGATCTTTAAGGTCTTTGTGACCTTGACCTTTTTCCTAGTGAACCCCTAAAGCAACAGAAGCCATTGACTCAAGGACTGCAATCATACTGTGAGGGTTGAAAGGGTTATTCACTTCTTATGTGGAAATGGTCCCCCTGTGATCTTGACCTTTGCCCCAGTGACCCCCAAAACAATGACACCAATCTACATGAATACTACAATCATATGTGAAGTTTAAAGACTTGGTCAAAGGGTTCTGACCAGAAACCAATTTGACCTTTCCCATGTGACATTGACTTTTGATCCCAAAAGCAAAAAGAAAAATGTACACAGTAAGTCTCATCATCCCACAAAGCTGAAGTCTTTAGGTTATATGGAATTCATGTTATCAATCAAAAAGTAAAGTGTGACAGATGAACTGGGCAAAAACTGTATAATTATCTCGCCCTGACAGGGAGAAGACATAATTCCATTTCAAAAGTTAATATGATAATGTTACAAAGGAGAAATAATAAACTTATAAACTCACATAATGTGCTTCATCAGCTTCATTGTAGGCCAATTTGACAATACCATAGGAACCCTGCAACACAACACAAACACCTTTAACCCTTTCCTCCATATATACACATTTTTACACGTGTGCCACCAGTGTAGATCTAGATTCCAGGATGTGCAGTGGTCGCATTTTGGTCAGAAATAACCTAATGAATCAAAAAGCGAACATTTTAGATACGGCACGAATGTGCCGGCTTATCTGGATCTGAACTGTTCACACTTGCAATAAAGGTGTATCTATGGAGGAAAGAGTTAATTAAACATTTAGAGTGAAATATAAATTATATTCAGTATAAAGACGGTGTGGTTTAAGCTAACGACTGATGTATCTGCAATATAAATTGAAGGAAATACGTCAATGTCGGGCCTGTTTGAGAAATTATAGTGTCTGAATTGAACAACAGTTAATTATGTCCCTGTATGGAGTGTATGTGTATTTAACAGTTTGGTAACTCCCTCTAAAGTAGGGTATTCTGTGATATTTTGATGTAAGACATGTCTCTGCAGGGACAATGGTCCACCCACCTCAGATAATTACCAGCTAAAACCAGTCAGAAAGACCTTTCCTGTGACCGAGATGAAATGCTTACAAATGTGACAGAAGACCTTCAGCTGCCCACCAGAATACCTAACAATAAAATGTCCATTGTTCTACAGAGAATCAGTCTCATCAGGACCAAACATCATAAAACTGAGATTGGAAAGCAGTCACCATTTCAGCCAATCAGATGCTTGAGATTTGAGACTGGTCTCCAGATTTAGTTTTATGATCTTGGGCATAGATGGCCATTTTATCGCAGTTTTTGTTTATGTTTAGAGATCACAAAGCACTCTACCAATAATGGTTAATAGTAAAGTTAACAATTCAATATATTTAAAAAGGGCTTGTCGACAATCTATAGGTTCTCATAAGCTGGGCAGTGGCTCTTTAATAATTTAGGATTTAATGGACAATAACATTTTGTGCATTTAAAGAAAACTAAGCAAACTAATGATAATACTAAGGATTAATGTGAATAATGTATAAAGTCACCTCTGAAGAAATGTCTATATCTAATTGAAACAGTCTTAAAAATCAGCCTATTAGAGGAATGTTATTCTGGTATCCAAAAACAAATATTTTGTTAATACTAGTACAATGTACTTAAAGCGGCATTACTTCAATTTAACCCGCTCTTGTATGAAATATTACATGTATTTGGAACTATAGGCACAAATTTGCAGCATTAGTTCGGGCTACTAAAATAAATTTGGTCCACGTGACTAACAGCGAAAGTAGGATTTCCGAAACGTCACAGAAATCGAGATCGCGCATGAAGTGGTCGCTTCGTCAAAAATCAGTGCTAAATATAGTTCAATTATATTTAGCTTCTTAAAAGTTCATTAACGATAATTTAACAATATCATTGAAAATCCCGTCTATAAGAAAGAATTCGATCGGACCTTTTGTGTTCTGCTACAGAGTTTATATATTGGAGTCTATATGGACAAATATGATTTTTCAATAGTATATTCTTACTTAAGTTTATAGCTGGGCTTTAAATAAATATATAACATTCAGCGGACATTTTCACATTAACAAGAATGTAAGACAGTTTGTATTCTAAGTATATGATAACTAACTCGAAACAAAGTCTCTAATACGAGGTACAGTAAAAAAGTTCCAGGACTGTCATGATATCTTTTTTATTTTCCGTACGATTCAGTAATTAAATATATGAGATAAAAATACAACTATTACACTGCAAGAACATATAAATATATGTAAAATATACAAACATAAACATGTTTTCTGATCCATTAGAATAGCCCACTATGTCATGTACGGAGCACTTCCGCGACGTCGTGACGTTCATATGACGTTTTTTAAGGGTTGTTTCATTTCATCTGTCGGCAGACGAGGAACCCAGCGCGCACATACCTTATTCATGTTCAAGTCCTGGGTCACTATTTTATAGACAGTTCCATGACACAGCCCGACAGTGTCAGCAATATCATCTAGAGAATTGCCCGATCAGTTGCTAGGACGTCCTTAATCTTTTTGACTAAGCGCGCATTATTTCCCGGCATTCTGCTTCGCTCATTATCCTCAATATCCGCCCTACCTTTCCGGAAACGTTTGTGCCACTCAAACACAAGAGTCCTGGAACAATTAATAACACCATCCTTCTGTTTCATGAATTTCCAAGTATCAGTCGGGGTCATACAAGACGTCGCAGAGAATTTAATTACTGTCCACTGCTCCGTACCTTCAATTAACGTTGTCAATTTCTTGCTTCAGAATTTTTACACGGCGGAAATTATACTTCACAAAATGGCGATACGTCAGCCGATCATGCTGAAATTTTGTAATTGTTTGCTAGTAACGTTCCGTTGATGTCATGCGGAAAAATAAAGACGTTTTGGCGCTGTTATTTTGAGAAACTTCAAAACGAATGTAGTCATCTCATTACAAAATAAGGCAAATTCTGAAGTGCTCCGTATTATGGTTGTGGACATGGTAAATGTGAAAAAATCAATTCAAATACTTGTTCAAACCTACTTTTTCATAGCTGTTGATATTAGATTTAAATAGAAATACATGCATGCTAAATTTTATGAGGATCCGACGTCAATAATTTGTTTAAAAGGACCAGTCCGGGAACTTTCTGACTGTACCTCGGTAGTCTTTACAAAAAGCAAATTTCTAATTTAGGATTGTAAAATAGTGGTCTAAACAGTGGGGAGGTTTTTACAAGCGGACCTGGGTCAGCACAAGAATGGACAATGAAACCTATTATAGGTATATGGACATTTGTATCATGTTATTATTTAGCACCAAAGCCAAACCTTAAATTCCTGAACTTGTCTCCAATAATTACCGACTTTATTTATACTACTGTTTATAAGGCATTCAATATTTGTGACATGATCTTTTTACATGGATATAACAATGTTCTTTGTATGAAGGTCAAATTAGTAAGATAACCCTAAGACATTTTGCCAATATCTGTGAATAGGACCAGTCCTAAAGGGGACAGGACATTAACTTTTCAATCCATTACTCCATATATACACCTTTTTACGCATGTGAGAACTGTAGATCCAGATCAGTTGGTACATCCATGCTGCATGATCAGGTTCTGCACTATTCCCTTATTGGTCAGAGATAATCAAAAGGCAAAAAGTGCAGATCCTGATCAGATGGTTTGGATGTGCCGGCTGATCTGGATCTACACTGTTCATTAAAGCCATTAAGGCATTTATATGGAGGAAAGGGTTAAAAGCATAATATGAATGGTATGAACGTACAAATCCTAGGTAAACTTTTAATGAAGTTGTTCTCTCAATTACAGGATATGTCTTGTATCAAATTACATGTATTTGTAACCATAAGCTAGTTTTAACAATTTAAAAAACAAATTCATTCAAATTATTTAAATAATTGTACTCTTATCATTATATAAGATCGCAAATGAGTTAATTCTCTACATTCTTTTCCATTAGTTGGGGTTATTTCCTTCTTAACCCTTTTCTCATTATATATGGGTTTTATGGTGTGTGCCACCAGTGAAGATCCAGATCAACTGGCAAAGAGATCTGGATCTCCCCTGTGGCATACACCATTAAACTCATATATAATGTTCTGTATTTACACTAAAAGTCTCTTAGCCAGAAATAAACTAATGAATCTAAAAGTGAACAGTGTAGATCCTGATCCGATGGCTAGGATGTGGATTTACACTGGTGGCCCATGGAATACAGCCATAGCCCATCAAGTAAAGGGTAAATGTCTGCAATTAAGTTTTTTAAACTTAATTAAGAGATTTGTGCATGCATGACCATAAGCCTGAAATTTCATCCTGTGCAAAATATCAAGGGCTTTTCAACAAATTTTAATTCATGACCAGATTTGCAGCACAGACAATTCAAAAGAAACCCAGACTAACATTTTGCATGAATAGGTTTTTGTTTAATTTCTAATTTTCTGTGAGCATAAATCTCCAAGTTCCTGTGAGCATAAACCTCCATGATTCTGTGGGCAAGCAAGCGACCAGTATAGCTACAATCAATCATAATCATACCTTCCCTATTTCATCTTTGAGCTTGTATTGGTTGAGCTGAATATACCCATCACCACCCTCCGTGAGGGATATACGCCGTGTCTCCATGGTGGGCTGTCGTCGTAACCGTGGTGATCCAGTGGGTGATGAGTACGGTGAACGCGGGTAAGAAACACGTCTCTGATTTACTGACTGATCCACTGAGTTACTATAAATAGTCCGAGGAGCATTGCGCCGGTTGCCACTCCCTGGAGATCTTGGTGCCGAGGCCGAATTACTATCACATGAACTGTTCACAGAATGAGCATGAAATGATGTATCTAAGCCAATATATTCACTATCATCCGTAAAATTTAATGGTTTTACACACTCTAAAGGAGGCGGTAGCGTCAAATGACCTGTAGCATCTACTACAGTTAAACTTTCACGTCTATTTATAGAGTCACTTACATGGTTGACATAATAATAGTCCTGACCTTGACTTTCATTAAGGTCACTTTGAATGTCGTTATCATTTTCCCCAATATCACTGACAGTACTTCGACCAGAATCGTTAGTTATATTTGAACTTTTTCTATGTAACGGATGCTTCACTGGTTTAGAATGACCCAGTTTCTGAGAATCACTTTCTGTATTTACACTGTCTTCTTCAATACATATAACATTACCACTATCGCGATTTAACAACTTATGTTCACATTCATTTTCTTTATTAATTTCAAGTTGCCTGCCAAGAGGAGGTTTATCCACAACCGTGTTTTTATGGCCGTGTGGGGTGAGCTTGTTTTCCTTTATGTAGCTGTCATTTTCTTGTTTATCACCAGTAGTATGTGGTTGTTGCTTTGTTTTCATGTCTTCAGAATCCTGACTCTGATGAAAGTGACTGTTTCTGAAAATATAAAAAACAAACATATTAACCCATTACATCATTGATAAACCTTAATTGCAACTATGGGCTAACAGTGTAGATCCAGATCAGCCAGCACATCTGTGCCATCTTATCAGGATCTACACTGCTTGCTTTTTTATTTATTAGGTTATTTCTGACCAAAAGTAAACAGTGCAGATTCTGATCTGGTGGTACAGATGTGCCAGCTGATCTGGATCTACAGTTTGCCCACGCAATAAAAGCTGTATATATATGGAAGAACGGGTTGAAATAGACCTCAAACCTTCTCAGAACCCTGAATCTGCTGCATGGAACTCCAATACATTAACCCTTTACTCAATATATAAATATTTATCACGTGTGCATCCAGTGTAGATCCAGATTAGCTCTTCATTGTTCAGCTTTTGGATAGAATTATCAAGCAAAGCAATCTAAAAGCCAATGTTGTTATCTTGATCTGCCAGCACAGATGTGCCGGCTGATCTGGTTGTACACTATTTGTCCAAGGATAACAGCTGTGGCAGATTTGGGTCTGGGAAAGAGTACCCTCGACCAGGATTCGAACCTCGGATCTTCAGCTTACCATGCTGATGCTCTACCAATTGAGCTAACGAGGCCGCTGGTAATTGAAATCTACTATACATGGAGTATCGCATGGAGTATTTAAGTATTAATGACAACAAACCATCATGCTATAATAATACAGACTTTCATAATTTGAAATTTTTAAATTGCCTACATGCTTTTTAGTCAGAATTCCTTTTTTTACAAATAAATCATCACATGACTCTTGTTAATTATAATTTAATAACAGAAAAAAACACAACAACAAATTGATGAAATTACACTCAATTATATCATTCAGTTGGCAGTTTAAATACATTTAAATATCAATACATAAATTAAATTACATTAGAAAAGGTAAGCAAAATCACTTCATAGTTATCTAAAAGCATTATAGAAAGAGCTTTGTAAGCATAATCTACACAGTGCCTTAGCCTGCCAATAAATTGGCGAGGTGCTATGTTCGAGTCTATAAAGCTCCTTTTCTCTTGGAGTGTCAATCTTAAAGATTTATGTGTTGATAAATTTTGTCATTAATATAAACAATATATAATATCAATAAATTGCATATTCTAGACAAATGAAATAGACTTTTATTTCTCCCAATATTTTTTGTCAAAACAACCCGAAGGTTCAACCGGGTCCGTTCTAATACCCCAAACCACCCCAAACTTCTCCAAACCACCCCAAACTACCCCCAATGCGCTATTAAGTAAGTTCTTTGAAATAAGACCCAGGCCTGCCAAAACCTCTTCAGTAAAAATCCGGAGATTTTTTTATGAATATGTCAATGATGACGAGGATGAGGAAGATGATGTTGTTGTTTGTTTAATGTCTTGTTGCTGCTGTTAACTATGGTTGTGACTAAACAAAAATGATGATGATAACGATGATAATGATGTTGTTGTTTTATTGTCTTGTGGTTCTGTTAGCTTATGATTGTGACTGAAAAAGATGATGATGATGATGATGATGATGATGATGATGATGATGATGATATTTTTTCTCATATTCTTCTTCATTATTATATTCTTCAAAGAATTTTATAAATGTATTTGCCGATTTTGTTAGAAATGGTTAAAGAACTTGTTTAAGAATGACTTTTGTCTATTTTTATCATTCATTTACTTTCTGTTAAAACTGTCAAGACCTGTTTTTGACAATATTAGAATGAACCTGCAATGAAAATAGATGAAGGCAGGTGTAACATCGGGGCCCTTGTTTAGTTTATGACAAGCGGATATTTTTGTGCCAGTGGCACTGAGGCAGCATGTCACTGACCACGTTCTCGTTATCTCGTAATAAACAGGAAATGTGCGACTGCAGTATAATAACTTTTACGTTTGTCATGTTTATTGCACAACTTTAAATTAGGTTTCATTAATGTATACTTTTTGCAATTTCATTGAAATCCGGAGAAGTAACTTAAAATCCTGAGATTTCGGATAAAGTCCGGAGATTTGGCAGGCCTGAAGACCCTGCGAGCTCTAGTATAAAAGTCAGTGTTAAACTTGTTGCCTCTGAATGAATTGAAATACTTTAACCATAATTTAATAATACAAAATGAAAATAATAACTTATTTTTAGTTATTTATTTTTTTTTGGGGGGGGGGGGTAAACTTCAGCAACAAGTCATGCATTAACATTTATAAGACTTATAATATTAAATATAGTTGATCTTAAGTGGTTTGGGGTATTTCACACTCTCTGTATGTCGTCATTGCGTCATACTGATTTATGGTCAGTCATGTCATTTGTTAAAATTTAGATGTTTATTTTGCTCAGTAAAGCAAAATAGTTATTATTTGTCAAACATTATGATGTATTTATCATTATTTACAACCAAAAATAATAGCAGCCTTATTTTTTTAAGTAGTTTGGGGTGGTTTGGTGTAGTTTGGGGTGGTTTGGGGTATTAGAACGGACTGTGGTTCAACCATATAAGCCAGTATATGACAATATGGCCTTGAAAGGTGCCACTGTCAACTATGAAATAAAATATTAAGTGCTTTTAAATATCAATATTTATTAAATAAACAGTAAAAGACCTGTAAACAAAGTATATGCAATGAAATATGTTTACACAGTCAACTTATGAGAGAATATTTTTAAAGCAAAAGTTGTTATAGCATAATACTAACACAGTAAAATTCATTCACAAAGACTCTAAAATGTACTGATTAGTCCGAAAGTTTGGCAATTTTTTTTTTCCTTTTCAGTCATTTATAGGCATTATATAAATCTACAATTAAAATTAGCCACAATTAAAATGAGGAAGTATTCCATCCTAAACTGTGAATAGATGGCTTTAAGCCACACAAAAACTTGCCTATCACAATACATATTTCATTATTTGTGTTGATAATGGAATTCGGTAATTACTTATTAAGAAAAAACATTTCTTTTAAGAATTAAAACAGATATTTGTTGTGACAGTCTATTTACAGTAGGATCAGGATGGTATCTCAGGTCCTGGATATGGTAAGGTGCGGTCAGGATAGCATATAGCGAGGAGATGAATTGCACGCACTTCTAGAGGTAAGCAGCAAAAAAGCAGCTCTCCTAGAATTTGGTAAGCCCCGTCTCCTCCCTGGCCCTGAGTAGTTTGTTATTCTTATATTAGAGATTCACTTTATATAATTAAAATTGATATTAACAAGCTTTTTTATGGAATCTGGATTAGTGGTGACTAAGCACCATACAATTTTAAGAATGTGATATGTGACTTGCTAATTTAGGGTGATTTGATGAAGTGACTGTACAGTGAAAAGACGGTGTTAACAGCACCACCATGGTGGGCTATACATCATCGTTTGATTGCTATAAAAAGCAGAGATACAAGTTTTCTTGTCTTATCTGTTTTTATTGCATGTAAGTTTTCTAACAGTATTTTGAAAATTAGCAATCAATATTGCATCAGCAGCCAACAATCAATGACACAATTAAGTCATTGGATTCAAGGAATCCTCCTTGTGTTCTGCACGGATGTGCCAGCTGATCCAGATCAACACTGTTCACCCATGGATAACAGATATATCCCTTGGAGAAACAAGTTACTGACAATAAAACAGTCATGCCATAATGACACTGTTTGGCCATGGCTAACACGGATAACAGTCAAATCCCATCAAGAGAAGAGTTAATATAAAGTAAGATGTTAATGCACAGCAGTTTCAATCCAGCATCAGTAAAATAAAGTTTGTCTTACCTCTCCTCCCTCCCAGCACTCTTCATCCTCTCTCTGTACTGTACATACATTTAGAATATTGTCGTCATTGACTACACAATTAATTCCCAATTAACACCTTTCCCAAAAACAATTACCATCTTGTCCAAAAAACATATCCTTCAAGTTGTTTTCTACACTGATTGTTTACAATAACATTACGTTACATGACTGATCTAATTCAAAACTGCAAAATTCACTAAATGAATGGTATTTAACCTTCAAGCCTGAAACCATCAAATAATTATGTCCACTTCAATTATTTATTAAACATTCGTGTAACTTAGATGTAGGTAATTGCTATTCGATTAGCAATAAAAGGAAGGTAATTCCGAACTTGACAATAAAAAGGACAACGACGTTGCTCCACTGAGTGACAGTAATTCCAAATAAATGTATTTCATAACATATCTAATGTTTAAATTTTATTCAATTTTTTAATCAATTCTAAACTTCAATTATTTTCATTACTTGTTATAACAATCACGGGCAGTTTAATATATTTAATCCAGAATCTTATTGACAGTAATTTCAAATAAAAGCATTTCATTTCATATCTTGTTAAAATTTTACTCAATTTTTAAATCAATTCTAAACTTCAATTATTTTCATTTTGGTTGACAATAAGAGGTGACCCAATTTATTTAATCCAGAATCAAAATATAAATCTTAAACCAACTCCAATATCTCGATACAAATGATTTATAACATTCGTTCTTGCACAGAGATCAAAATGTGGGTAAATCAGGTAAATTCGTTCCCAATTATGTTAAAATTTCAATATGTTTACAAACTTAATTGTGAAACATCGTTATATCAAGTATAACAGTACTGGCCTAAAGTTCAATGTTATTTACAAATCTATTCCAAAGCTTACAAATTACTGACACTGGCATTATTAACAATCTTTATGAAGACTTCAACATAAATTTTGTTGACATAATATTTTGATACATTTCATAATACCAAATCAGCCAATCAGCCAACAGAATGTTTGAAGTTAAAACACTCCTGTAAACTCTTTATAAACTATATAATGCTTTCTCCTGTAGATCCCTACAACAACGCTCCATAATTTGTTTTTGAATTTCAAATTTAAACCTGACCATAGTCAAGCTCATAGACAAACTGTTTGTAACAGACCTCCAACAAAAAAAGAAATGATGGATAAAATTTTAACATAAAATTTGATCAGATCACTATATCCTGTTCGGCATACTTTGTAAAGTAATACATCAGTGAGTCAAGCTGTGATCCGGTACTCGATATATAGGAGATGTAATCAATCTGAACTAAAACCAATATTTCAAGCACAGTTGAACACACTAAAAATTATAATTTATCTTAAACAAGCATGTCCGCATAATGCACTAAATTTATATCCACTTTGTATAATTTAATAATTATTTAAGAATTTCAAACCATACAATACAGAAAATAACTGGGTATCAAATATTGCGGTATTTAATTATTGACATAATAATGGTGGAGTGTTCAGTTTACATTTTAAATATCCTACTATAAGCTTATTAAGTTGCATTATCTATATTGGAAGAGTAAGGTGCACTAGTACTGCCTGTATACGTTGATAACCTCAACCAGATAAAGGGTATTCTCTGAAGGTAAACCTGTTCCACATTATGCCTTCAATATTTAACCCTTTCCTGTACAGATAAACCTTTATTGCTAGGGCGAACCATTTAAATCCAGATCACCAGGCACATTCGTGCCATCTGATCAGGATCTTAACTGTTCGCTTTTTGATTCATTAGGTTATTTCTGACCAAAATGCCACCAGTGCAGATCCTGATTAGACGGCAGGGATGTGCCAGCTGATCTGGATGTACACTGGTCGCACATGGGTAAAAATGTCAAGGAAAGGGTTAAAAGATCTTACAGATTAATTTCCCTATATAACCTGCTTTCTGTTTTAATAATTTTAATCAAGCTCTAAAACATTTAACTTTATTTCAGGTGCCTTTCTTTCTTGTTCCCTGTGATTCTTTCCTTTTTAAAAATGGCTGAAATTATAAGGATCTTTGTACAGCAGACGTAAATTCTTGAAAGACATCACAAAGTTGAGCAGACGACAATGATTAATGTGGTAAAAAATAACATTATGTAGTAAAAAAATGTAACAAAATCACTTTTTGTCTAAAGGAAAATAATATATGAATGTATCTTCTTTCAAATATTATTATATTTGAAAGAAGATACATTCATATATTATGTAAAACTAAAAATGTAAAACATATGACCAAAGACATGTTTTCTCGTTACATGCCCTATTTGTGAGGAAATGACCTTGCAGCATTTTAGATTTTTTTCAAAATTAATTTTCATTAAGTTGCATGTCTGAATGTGATTTTTAAAGGTTAATTTCCTAAATATTCTGGTCCAATATATAATAGTGAATGGTAACACATGTTTTCCCTTTATGAAACAGGTATGTTCCCATGGTGCTTTTTGATAACAAATTTGCATAATTCACTTTCTAACATATTTTATAAAACATTTTTACAAGCCAGTAAATTTCAAAACAACTTTCAATTCGACAGTGGCTTTT
Organism: Corbicula japonica; assembly: GCA_038501625.1. Taxonomy (NCBI): domain Eukaryota; kingdom Metazoa; phylum Mollusca; class Bivalvia; order Venerida; family Cyrenidae; genus Corbicula; species Corbicula japonica. Next base: position 2,143,282 of record JAZAYU010000037.1, on the reverse strand, counting down.
GTGTATACCCATATTTGGTAATTTCAGCGGCAACTGCTTTCCCAGTTGCAAAAATAAGATCAATCATTATATATGTTAACATTTATTTGGAGGCTGGTATGAAAATTTAACAGCTGCCCAGCTGAGATTTTCAAGCAGTTTTATTCCTTGTATCAATTATATTTAAAATTGTACAAATAAAGTATGTCCTTAAGGGCTGTTAACAGTCATCATTGCAAGTAAATTGATAAAAAAGAAAATTATTAAAATCTTTCTAAAAGCAAAATGCAGTTCAATAAAACTTTGCACAAATAAATGCTATAAATGTATCATTTGTGTTTGGATATTAACATCATTTTGGAGAATTTTCAGGTCTAGCTATTTTTCTTTACTGTTCTAACTTTTCTTAATGTATTTAAAATGAAGATTATGTTTATAACAATTTTTTGTGAAAGTTTTATTGAACTGCATCTTGCTGTCAGTGAGAGTACATACGGTACTCTGAGTTTTTATCGATGACAGTGCAATGAAGGCTGTAGACAGCCCTTAATTAAGAAACAGGCAAGATTAATGTTCTTCAATAGAAACATACAAGCTAGAGTACTGAGAATTTTGTTTTACAGAGAACAATGATTTTTAACTATTAAAACATATTACATGTACTATTATTTAAAAATAATACATTCTTAATAAAATATGACAAATTTAATTAAATATATATTTAAGACACATTGAATTTTATTGATGTTTTCGAAATTTGCAAAAGTTATCAAATAAATAAGTAACTGGAGACTGATATCTGGCCAATACACCAATAAATTAACTCAAATGGACATAAATGCAAGAATATTTTTAAGGAAATAATGCTTGTTCCAATCAGACTTTATTGGTGAACATCAAATTTAAGTTAAGATTGAACAACTTATTAGAAATAACTTAATGCAGCACTTGTTGGAAATTAGTTTAAAATTCTGTAAAAAAACTTGAAGAACTATAATCAAATGGAAATAACTGAAAAGACATTTTGGGAGAGTAATGGACTTGTTGAATATAATGTTGGAAATTAATATTCCAAGTACTTTTAACATAACTTTTAAGCTTTTAACAAATATGACTTCCCTATGTCATTGAGCAGTTGAAGTGAACAGCATTTAATGCAGAATTTGCATTAATCTTGTTTATAGAAAGGCAGATGGGCTGCAGACATAATTTATAAACATGCCAATAAATCCAGTTCTACATCACCCACATGCCTGACAATGATGTAAGTCTACTGACAGACAACCTGCGGCTCTGGGAAAGCTGCTCGCATCATCTTACTGTCTCTCATGATGATTTATCCCTTTCCTCCATATATATATAAGGATTTTTATGCATGTGCAACCAGTGTAGATCCAGATAAGCCTTTATATCAATGCAATCTGATCAGGATCTGCACTGGTTGCATTTTAGTCAGAAATAACCTAATACATCAAAAAGCCAACAGTGCAACTCCTTATCAGATGGCATGGATGTGCTGGCTGATCTGGATCTACACTGTTCACCCAAGTAACAGAGAGTGTGTCTATAGAGGAGAGGGTTAAACATTTAGCACTAATCACAGCTTACCAGTATTTATCATTTATTCACATCAGCCAGTGCCCAAGGTTACAAAACTGAGCATGGAAATCAGTCTCAAATCTCAAGCTTCTGATTGGCTGAAATGGCGACTGGTCGCCATTGCAGCCAATCAGATGCTTGAGATTTGAGACTGGTTTCCAATCTCAGCTTTATAACCTTCTGCCCTTAAAACCTCAGTCTGGTCTGGTCAGTGGAATTGCAGGTAAATAGATAATGATAACAGAGTTTTGTTTATAAGTCAAAAATAACAAAATGAATCAAAAAGTGAACAGTATAGATCTTGATTAGATGGCACGGATGTTCTGGCTGATCTGGGTCTACACTCTTGGCACATGTGATTACACTAATTTTAGTGAAGACATTACACCTGTAGATTTAGTGAAGGTATAACCATCCTGCACAGTATGAGAGCTCAGAACATCATTTTTTTTCAATATGATTTAATGACATGACATATTTTGTCATTTTGTTTTTTACTTTTTACACCTTGTTCTTAATAAATATAGTCTTCAAAAACAATTGAAGAACAAATGACTTCTTCTGTTCACCTTTGTTCTTGGAAGAGAACTGATGTGGTCAACCAAACCAACCATTTTGACCAATTTGAAATGTAACCAATTTGAGACCACTGTAAACCGAGACAAGCTCCAGACAGACAAGCAGGTTGATCAACATTCCATAGATTCTGTGATTTAATGGTAACTGCCATATCAGCTAATTAAAGATCATACACACTCTTAAAATAAAGTATAAACTTAATTTTTTATTTTTATTTTAGAGATTGAAGTCCATCAAAAGATTTCATTTTACTTTTCCGTCAGCAAGCCAAGAAAGAAGAAACATTACCTTTCTACAGCAAGAAGTCTGTAACACTTCTGTCCAATCCGAAATTTAATACATTTGCGATGTGCCTCTAATTCCAACATTACTAGATGGTTATTTCAAGAAAGTTTAAAACACAAACATTGTTCACTATCTTGCCATAAAATATATAAAATGTTCAGCTTAGTCACTGTTAAGTCTGACATGTTCCCCAACTTTATATACCATGCACACTCGATTCCCACAAAGAAGCAACCCAGTTCACCAATTTTGCTAGTCAGCTCCTTGTGAATAAAAGTTCATTATTTTTCATCATGCAAAATTAATGTTATTTGCTCAGCAGTGAAGCAAACACTGATTTATACTGGAAGATTTTCAATACTTCCTTTCCAGGAATGAGCCGATAAAATTCCATGTGACACTGCCGTGTGTAATGAACAGTTCACATCAGCTGGATACCACTTGCAGAAAAATGAGATAAATTTGAGCGCAATTTGCCACAAATTAAGAACACTGGCTTTTATTTCAGAAGGTGACAGACAAACAGGTTTCATCTCTATTTTATGTGTAACAAAAGAAAAAATAAAAAATAACAACCAAACAGGTTTCATCTTTATATTATGTATAACAAAAAAAAAAAAGAAATCAAACAACATTCATTTATATTCAATAGGGATTTTTCCTAAAATTAACTGCTTAAACTTACAGAATTATATCTTGTAAGATAAGACTGTGATTTAAAATAAAATAGAAACTAGAATGTGTCCTCGGACACTGATGCCCCCACTGATGCAACATAACTTTTAATAACAAAGGGTCATAACTCTGGTAAAAATGGTCACAGGAAAAAATCCTTCCTTTACGATCATCTACACATCCTGCTTGATCATCTGTGCAAGTTTGAAAGAAATCAGCTGTATAGTTTAGGAGGAATTGATGCCACAAGATTTGGGGACGTTCAGATCACGTATGTACGGATGGGCAAGTGCAACTCTGTATGGTTGACTGGCAATTTTCAGCTTTCCATTTCAGCCAATCTGATGCTTGAGATTTGAGACTGGTCTATATTCTTATTTTTATGATCTTGGACCCTGATTTTAACTGATAAACATTGGAAGAGAAAATAAAATTCAAGTTATCAGAACCAATCAAATTCAAGCTTGACAACAGTTTAACAACTCTTTATAAATATTTTTATTCCCCCTTTGAAGCAGAGGAGGTATATTGCTTTGCACATGTCCATCCATCTGTAACCAACCTTGTCCGATCAATAGTGAGACAACAATTTTTGCAAACATTCCTTAGGATGTGCGTATGTGAGTCAATTGTAATATATCACTAAATGCACACGAATCCTGGCCTGGGTATGTAGAACTGCTATATTTTGTTTAAATATGTTTAAATATCTTATTTCAGTAGTATATGCATTTTATTTTATACATGTCTATGTTTAACCATTAAAAAGAAACAAACAAACAAACGTCAGTCTCAAGTAAAATGAATAAGATATGTATTTCATCAACAATTTAGGTAAAATGTATTCAAATATATATTTCCAACACACTATGTCATGGCTTCATTTGGGTGACATTATTTCCGCAAAATTAACACTGTCTGTTTCGAGAGAGCATTCCAAGAAATAAGTCAATTATGGACATAACCAATCTAGCCGATTTTGCATTAGGATACGCTATCTTAGAGCACTCAATCCTAACAGCCAGACCTAAGGTTGAAAACAATACTAGCATGACAATCATCCATCAGAGTGAATCAACAGATGAATCAGTCACACAGCACAAGTTCCATACTTCCTTAAACATCAAACACAATCACAAGACAACTTGTTGAACATTAGCACAAACATATCTGACATCGGATTCCATCATAGCAAAATGTGTCATAATCCATTGTGGAAACTGTTGTCAGAGACATGACAATGATGGACAAGTCTTCATATATGATCATTCCAGCATCAAATTGATGGAACATTACAATTTTGCTAAAGTTGGCACTAAAGCTTTCTTAGTAATGTCCTAAAATGATGTCATGGGAAACAAAAGTTAATGGAACATTACAATTTTGCTGAAGTTGGCACTAAAGCTTTCTTAGTCATGTCCTATAATGATGTCATGGGAAACTAAAGTTAATGGAACATTAAAATTTTGCTGAAGTTGGCACTAAATCTTTCTTAGTCATGTCCTATAATGATGTCATGGGAAACAAAAGTTAATGGAACATTAAAATTTTGCTGAAGTTGGAGCAAGCTGGTTTCTTAGCCATGTCCTTTATTGATGCCATGGGAAACAAAAAGGGAAAAATTATTTTAAAGGTTTAAAAGAACACCAAGAAAATACAATGTGTTCTGTTGAGTTTCACTCCTTTTAATTATCTGACATTTATACAAACATAAACAACATAACGTCGGATATGAGGTCAGGTATGCTTCGGTGGTAAAACTTGATGTGCAAAGTAGCGCAATTCCCAACTGGGGACAATATTATTTTAGATAACTGTCTGTAAAATATCCCTTAGGCCTTAGCAATGTTCAGACAAAGTAAACTCCCTGAAAAATGAAAAATTAATAAGAATTCTTTGAGCGCATCTACCTCCGAGCCCAGGGAATGCTGATTCAATCTGTGCTGCTCCAATAAATTAAATCTTTCTGATGTGACCTAAAACTGAGGTTCAGTGAAGTGATGCTATATATACACTGTGCACTTAAAATCTGGAAGCAGGAAGTCCTAAATTTCACCAGTACAATATAACATGACATAAATATTCTAAGTTCAATGTAACACAGCATAAAATATTGCAAGCAGAATAGTTCATAGCATATATTGTATCACAAGTAAATTACAACATGACATATAATATCCTCAGTTATAATATGGACGTTTGTTACAATTAGTGCTTTAGGAGCAGAAAGGAGAGGACAGAGTGACCAGTCTAAAGTCTCATCCAAAGCACCTGATTGGCTGATATGGCAACCAGTCGCCAATTCAGCCAATCAGATGCTTGATATTTGAGACTGGTTTAGTTTTATGATCTTGGGCCCTGATCTGCTAGCAACACAAAATAATCTGCCAAAACAGCATAATTATGAATGACATATGATTATAGGGACTGAAATGCAAATATGAGTTAAATCTTCCGACATGCAAATATGAGTTAAATCTTCAAGCCACTTGATTATAAGTTGACATAAAGTCTAGCCATCATTGATCAGTTTGGGAATCTATCAATAAACTAAAGCTCTCTCTTTAACTGTTGCTATAGCTAAAACATATTCCTTGTCTTTAGTTGATATTCTATTTATTATCTCTAATCTTTGATTAAACCTGAAAAGCAGCTGGAGACAATAGAAAGGAAATTCATATGGCAAGGAAACCTTTCTAGATGACACTGAAGGGGAGTTTCTATGTTATCCTGACATTTCTCGGACAGACTGTGTGACTGTCCTTAATCTAATACCAGATGACCAAACACTTTACTCCATGGGATATGGCTGTTACCCATATGGATAATCCTTTGGCAAACAGTGAAGATCCAGATCAGTTGGTGCATCCATGCTGTCTGATCAGGATCTACACTTCACTTTTTATATATTAGATTATTTCAGACAGAAGCAGTGTAGATTCTGACCAGATTGCACTGATGTGCTGGCTGATCTGGATCTACACTGTTCGCAGCTGCGATAAAACCCATATATGTATATTGTATATAATGGGTAAATTAACAAATCATTCTTTTAGAAAATATTTCAGGCATTTTTTTCCAATTTTTGATATATATTGCGTTTAATGTTCAATATCTGCAATGATATAATCGATACATTGAATTTGACATCCATAATACTATACATAATACTATACGGTAATACACACCTAAATGGGGCAAGGGGGGATAACTGGCCCGTGGGGAGCATAACTACCTTCCCACCAGCACCTCACAGGTAGCTAGTGGCGAAACAGACATTTTCAAGATTAAGCTCCAAATATCCCAAAATCTACATCAAGCCAAAACAGACATGGGCTGAAGGTTATAAAACTGAGCATGGAAACCAGTCTCAAATCTCAAGTATCTGATTGGCTGAAATGGCGACTGGTCCCCATTTCAGCCAATCAGATACTTGAGATTTGAGACTGGTTTCCAATCACAGTTTTATAACCTTCAGCTATGCTGTCAAAGACAGAAGGGTAATATCTTATTATCTCACAGAAACTTCAGTTGCTTGTTGGCACCAGATACAAACATTTTCCAGAGTAAACTAATTTCCTTCCAGGCTATCAGCACAGGTCATCAAAGCCTTGCAGAAATTGAGTTATAGGCCTTCAGCCAAAACAACTAGCCTGCCTAATGCCTTCAACAGTCCTATCAATAATTGATGAAATGTTACACTCTTACTGTTCTACAGCCTTCATGATGGTGGCTGAGACAACTTTTTCCTATTAATTAAATTATTTAATTAGAACAAAAGTACAATGTTTCACAAATTTCTTAACCTTTAGAATGATGAACTCTTTATGTTTTGCTGTTTGAGGTATTATTAGATTCTGATCAGAAAACATGGATATGCCAGCTGATCTTGTTCTGCTTTTCTTTACTTGACTAAGCAATAAAAGCCAAGGAATAGATGAACAGGGAACTTTGGAGTGATGGGACAATTCCTAGTTGATTTCCCCCCTACCTTTGAACCATGACAAAATAATTACCACTTTATCTGAAAACTAGAAATTGTGCTCTAGAAATATTGTGGATCAACTTATATTTATGGGCATGACATTTCTTGTTTCATGAGATTTTCATTGGCTCTTTAAATTCATGGTTCTAATTTTCTTTAATACAATTTATTTCAATTCTTAATCTGTGGATTGAACTGCCTATGAAACCTTTGAAATTTATTATCCCACAATGTGAAAAAATCCACAAAATTCAGTATCCCACAAATATTAACAAATCTGCAGTAATAAATTTCTAAATTAAATAAGACTTTTGCCTTCAAATGTTTAATAAACTAATTATTATTTTACTCTTTTATTTGTTTATTAAAGATTTTCTATACTGTCTGGTATTTTACTTTGGTACTGATACTTAACTTCCACACCAATTCATACACAATGGAAATATGGTACCTTATTTATTGAGGACATAATAAAAATGGTCAAACGTCTTGCTTCTTATGGCTGTTACAATTTAGGACATAGGCTTTCTCTTTTACACTTACCCTTTCATTTGGCTAAATGAAATCCGGCAGCAATAAATATTCTGAATAACAATGTTTCAAACATCAACTAGAAACAACAGAATTGTAATTTGCTTAAACAACAAACCTTTAGAAAGTAGTACAAATCAACAAATGAACAGACCTAAGTAATTAAATTTTCAATGATTTCATGGCAATGACTTGTCAAGTTAATTTGAAGCACCATGTTATGCTAATTAAAACACATTGTATGTGACATTGCTGTCTATCTGATGTAGTGCTATGTGTCTGATATAAATAAAAAAACAACTTCAAAGTAATATATGCTGTTTGTATGGTGCAAACAACACATGTCATTATATGTCTCCAGTTAAGCATCAAGTGTTGTGTAAAACCTCATGACAAGTGTTTTATGTCCGCTGTAAAACATCACGGCAAATGTTGTATGTCTGCTGTAAAACATCAAGACAAGTGTTGTATGTCTGCTGTAAAACACCAAGACAAGTGTTGTATGTCTGCTGTAAAACACCAAGACAAGTGTTGTATGTCTGCTGTAAAACACCAAGACAAGTGTTGTATGTCTGCTGTAAAACACCAAGACAAGTGTTGTATGTCTGCTGTAAAACACCAAGACAAGTGTTGTATGTCTGCTGTAAAACATCAAGACAAGTGTTGTATGTCTGCTGTAAATCATCAAGACAAGTGTTGTATGTCTGCTGTTGAAAATCAAGACAAGTGTTGTATGTCTGCTGTAAAACATCAAGACAAGTGTTGTATGTCTGCTGTAAAACATCACGACAAGTGTTGTATGTCTGCTGTAAAACACCAAGACAAGTGTTGTATGTCTGCTGTAAAACATCAAGACAAGTGTTGTATGTCTGCTGTAAAACATCAAGACAAGTGTTGTATGTCTGCTGTAAAACACCAAGACAAGTGTTGTATGTCTGCTGTAAAACATCAAGACAAGTGTTGTATGTCTGCTGTAAAACATCACGACAAGTGTTGTATGTCTGCTGTAAAACACCAAGACAAGTGTTGTATGTCTGCTGTAAAACATCAAGACAAGTGTTGTATGTCTGCTGTAAAACATCAAGACAAGTGTTGTATGTCTGCTGTAAAACATCAAGACAAGTGTTGTATGTCTGCTGTAAAACATCAAGACAAGTGTTGTATGTCTGCTGTAAAACATCTAGACAAGTGTTGTATGTCTGCTGTAAAACATCAAGACAAGTGTTGTATGTCTGCTGTAAAACACCAAGACAAGTGTTGTATGTCTGCTGTAAAACACCAAGACAAGTGTTGTATGTCTGCTGTAAAACATGACGGCAAGTGTTGTATGTCTGCTGTAAAACACCAAGACAAGTGTTGTATGTCTGCTGTAAAACACCAAGACAAGTGTTGTATGTCTGCTGTAAAACATCAAGACAAGTGTTGTATGTCTGCTGTAAAACATCAAGACAAGTGTTGTATGTCTGCTGTAAAACATCAAGACAAGTGTTGTATGTCTGCTGTAAAACACCAAGACAAGTGTTGTATGTCTGCTGTAAAACATCAAGACAAGTGTTGTATGTCTGCTGTAAAACACCAAGACAAGTGTTGTATGTCTGCTGTAAAACATCAAGACAAGTGTTGTATGTCTGCTGTAAAACATCAAGACAAGTGTTGTATGTCTGTTGTAAAACATGACGGCAAGTGTTGTATGTCTGCTGTAAAACACCAAGACAAGTGTTGTATGTCTGCTGTAAAACACCAAGACAAGTGTTGTATGTCTGCTGTAAAACATCAAGACAAGTGTTGTATGTCTGCTGTAAAACACCAAGACAAGTGTTGTATGTCTGCTGTAAAACATCAAGACAAGTGTTGTATGTCTGCTGTAAATCATCAAGACAAGTGTTGTATGTCTGCTGTTGAAAATCAAGACAAGTGTTGTATGTCTGCTGTAAAACATCAAGACAAGTGTTGTATGTCTGCTGTAAAACATCACGACAAGTGTTGTATGTCTGCTGTAAAACACCAAGACAAGTGTTTTATGTCTGCTGTAAAACATCAAGACAAGTGTTGTATGACTGCTGTAAAACATCAAGACAAGTGTTGTATGTCTGCTGTAAAACATCAAGACAAGTGTTGTATGACTGCTGTAAAACATCAAGACAAGTGTTGTATGTCTGCTGTAAAACATCTAGACAAGTGTTGTATGTCTGCTGTAAAACACTAAGACAAGTGTTGTATGTCTGCTGTAAAACACCAAGACAAGTGTTGTATGTCTGCTGTAAAACACCAAGACAAGTGTTGTATGTCTGTTGTAAAACATGACGGCAAGTGTTGTATGTCTGCTGTAAAACACCAAGACAAGTGTTGTATGTCTGCTGTAAAACACCAAGACAAGTGTTGTATGTCTGCTGTAAAACATCAAGACAAGTGTTGTATGTCTGCTGTAAAACATCAAGACAAGTGTTGTATGTCTGCTGTAAAACATCTAGACAAGTGTTGTATGTCTGCTGTAAAACACCAAGACAAGTGTTGTATGTCTGCTGTAAAACACCAAGACAAGTGTTGTATGTCTGCTGTAAAACACCAAGACAAGTGTTGTATGTCTGCTGTAAAACATCTAGACAAGTGTTGTATGTCTGCTGTAAAACACCAAGACAAGTGTTGTATGTCTGTTGTAAAACATGACGGCAAGTGTTGTATGTCTGCTGTAAAACACCAAGACAAGTGTTGTATGTCTGCTGTAAAACACCAAGACAAGTGTTGTATGTCTGCTGTAAAACATCAAGACAAGTGTTGTATGTCTGCTGTAAAACACCAAGACAAGTGTTGTATGTCTGCTGTAAAACACCAAGACAAGTGTTGTATGTCTGCTGTAAAACATCCAAGACAAGTGTTGTATGTCTGCTGTAAAACACCAAGACAAGTGTTGTATGTCTGCTGTAAAACACCAAGACAAGTGTTGTATGTCTGCTGTAAAACATCTAGACAAGTGTTGTATGTCTGCTGTAAAACACCTAGACAAGTGTTGTATGTCTGCTGTAAAACATCTAGACAAGTGTTGTATGTCTGCTGTAAAACATCAAGACAAGTGTTGTATGTCTGCTGTAAAACATCTAGACAAGTGTTGTATGTCTGCTGTAAAACCACCTAGACAAGTGTTGTATGTCTGCTGTAAAACATCTAGACAAGTGTTGTATGTCTGCTGTAAAGCACCAAGACAAGTGTTGTATGTCTGCTGTAAAACATCTAGACAAGTGTTGTATGTCTGCTGTAAAACATCTAGACAAGTGTTGTATGTCTGCTGTAAACCACCTAGACAAGTGTTGTATGTCTGCTGTAAAACATCTAGACAAGTGTTGTATGTCTGCTGTAAAACACCAAGACAAGTGTTGTATGTCTGCTGTAAAACATCTAGACAAGTGTTGTATGTCTGCTGTAAAACATCTAGACAAGTGTTGTATGTCTGCTGTAAAACATCAAGACAAGTGTTGTATGTCTGTTGTAAAACATCAAGACAAGTGTTGTATGTCTGCTGTAAATCATCAAGACAATTGTTGTATGTCTGCTGTAAAACATCAAGACAAGTGTTGTATGTCTGCTGTGAAATACCAAAAACAAGGACAGGTCAATGTCTGTCAAACATTTCGGAAAAATAGGACAATATTTAAGTTGACATGTTGTTTCTGGAAATTTCCTGGAAAGTTATGAAGGTGACATTATATTATGAAAACATGAACTACCATTTTTATCTCATTTAAGGTTAGCTTCATGCTATATCTTGAAATTAATTAACTTTTGATTACATGCATTAGAGAAAAAATAACATGATAATTACAGCAAAAGTACTCATTTACCTGATCAATTAAGTTTTAGATTACAAAAAAAATGAAATATGCATATCAGGAATCGCCACACTTACAAAACATAGCCTCCCCACACACTGAATAATAACATAATAACAAATTATGTTATGTCAGTCATTCCATGCTAATAATATCAGTGAGAGTGAAAAAGGGATCGAAATCCTAATGCTGTTCCAAATGATGCGTTCCTAAATTACCATTTAATGATTGTACTTGAACTGCAGAAAAGAGTCTCGTTTCTGTTCATACAAAAACACAATAATTTGGTGTAGAATGCTTGTCATGTAATTGCAGAGTTAAAATGTATGACCTCAACGGTTACATCATATATCCCATGCTGGACCAGGGAAGATCCAGATCAAGCTGCAAATTTGTGTAATCTTACGAGGACCTACACTGTTTGCTTGAGATTCATTAGTTTATTATAAGTAATTTCTGACCAAAAAGCAAATACTGGTAGTGTTTTAGTTTCCTTATCAGACAGCATAGATGTGCAGGCTGATCAGGATATGCAATGGTCCCATATATGAGAGTAAATGATTAAATATTCAAGGTTCTGTGTACAAGTACAACCACTTTCAAAGTAATAAGCAAAATTAAGTTTCAGGTAAGGGGCATTTAGAAGGGGCATAACTCAAAACAGATATAACTTTGCTACAGCCATGCTGATGATGTCAAATATTGTGTTGTGGAATAGCACTTTACAGTTGCAAACAACATTATATATCGGTTAAATTATTTAAAAAGGGGCATAACTATAAACAGCCAATTAAATGTCACCATGCTTATTGTTCGATAGCACTTTTGATTCAGATGATATATTCCAAGAATTATGCCAAGTGCTTTCCATTTTAGTTTTAAGTAACATTAAAATTCAGGTTTAAGTCATTTGAAAGGGGTACAACTCAAACTTAAGGTAAACAAAAGTTATTATTCTTGTCACAGATGGCTTTTTTCATGGAAATATTTTATTCCATGTCTAAAGTTAATAGGACAAGTACTTTCAAATGATATATTTACTGTGGTATCATTATATTTCACGGTGGTTTAATTTTCATGTATTTCACGCTAGGGTAAGTGCGCGAAATTAAACCCTAGCGAAATCAAACCATTGAATATCTAGTCTACTGACTTATTAGAATAAGTGCGGGAATTTAAGACCTCGCAAAAATGTCACTAATGTCATTTGCACGAAATTTGATCCCCGCGAAATTAAATGATACAACAGTACCAAGAGTTTTCATTCTTGCTGTTTAAAGTAGTTATATTCACACTAATAATCAACATAAAATTTTAATCTAAATGTGCACATATTTTCAAAGATTTAAGCCATATAAGACTATGTGTTAAAAAAAAAGGTATGCTTGGAACTCAAAACTTTGTAAAAACTTTGTAGGAAATCAGCTCTTAATGTAAAGAAAACATAGCGGTTCGAACTTTTATTGTTGACAACATTTTATACTCTGGGCTGAAGTGACATCTGATGCCACGGTGTCAGAAAATGTCACATAATTAATGGCACGTAATAACATATAACATATAATTTCCAGCACAGGACTTATGAACCTTGGTGCCAGAAGCAGATGATATATTCCAAGTTATTATTCAATAATACAAAAATTAATACTTTCAAAGTTGTAAGAACTGATCATTAGCTCTAAATATATGCATTTTATTGCATGTGAGAAAGATCGACTTTGAGCAGGACCTGCACTGTTTGCTTTTTGGTCAGAAATAACCTAATTAATGAACAAGAGGGCCATGATGGCCCTGTATCGCTCACCTAAGTACAAAAGTACTTTCAGCTTTACCCCAGGGCCAACATTTAAATAATGCTGGTAAAGGGTCTCTTTACAATACTCAACACGAAATATCTAAGGTCTAGTCGCATTAGTTTCAGAGAACAAGGGGTGTAGTTTGACACTAGCAAACATTCTACATGTCTTCAGTTCTTACTATTTAGCTCTAAGTAAAAATTGATAAGCCCCTGGGTGGGGCAAATTCGAGCCTGGGGTCATGATATGTATAAACGTGGTAAAGGTCCACAAAGTGATGTTACATGTAAAAATTCTAAGCTCTATGTGTTATGGTTCTAGAGAAGAAGACTTTCACAAGATTTTTCCTATATAATTCTATGTAAAATGGGCAACCCCTGTGGCGGGGCCAATTTTGATCCAAGGGCCATAATTTGAACAACTTTGTTAGAGGTCCATTAGACAATGTTTCAAGCCAAATATCTAACCACTAGCCATTGCGGTTTTGGAGAAGAAGCTTTTTTAAGTTTTTGCTATATATTGATATAAGGAAAACCCATGACCTCTGGGGTGGGGCAAATTTTGACCCCAGGGCCATAATTTGAACAACTTTGTTAGAGGTCTATTAGACAATGTTTCATGCCAAATATCTAACCTCTGGCCATTGCGGTTTCGGAGAAGAAGATTTTTTAAGTTTTTGCTATATCTTGATATAAGGAAAACCCATGACCTCTGGGGCGGGGCAAATTTTGACCCCAGGGCCATAATTTGAACAACTTTGTTAAAGGTCCATAAGACAATGTTTCAAGCCAAATATCTAACCTCTGGCCATTGTGGTTTCGGAGAAGAAGATTTTTTAAGTTTTTGCAATATATTGATATAAGGAAAACCCATGACCTATGGGGCGGGGCAAATTTTGACCCAAGGGCCATAATTTGAACAACTTTGTTAGAGGTCTATTAGACAATGTTTCATGCCAAATATCTAACCTCTGGCCATTGCGGTTTCGGAAAAGAAGATGTTTTAAGTTTTTGCTATATACTGATATAAGGAAAACCCATGACCTCTGGGGCGGGGCAAATTTTGACCCCAGGGCCATAATTTGAACAACTTTGTTAGAGGTCCATTAGGCAATGTTTCATGCCAAATATCTAACCTCTGGCCATTGCGGTTTCGGAGAAGAAGATTTTTTTTAAGTTTTTGCTATATATTGATATAAGGAAAACCCATGACCTCTGGGGCGGGGCAAATTTTGAACCAAGGGCTATAATTTTAACAATCTTAGTAGAGGACCACTAGTAATGCTACACACCAAATATCAAAGTTCTAGGCCTTACAGTTTCAGAGAAGAAGATTTTTTAAGTTTTTGCTATATATTGATATAAGGAAAACCCATGACCTCTGGGGCGGGGCAAATTTTGACCCCAGGGCCATAATTTGAACAACTTTGTTAGAGGTCCATTAGACAATGTTTCATGCCAAATATCTAACTTCTAGCCATTGCGGTTTTGGAGAAGAAGATTTTTTAAGTTTTTGCTATATATTTATAAGGAAAACACATGACCCCACCCGGGCGGGGCCAATTTTGACCCCAGGGCTATAATTTGAACAATCTTGGTAGAGGACCACTAGGTGATGCTACACACCAAATATCAAAGTTCTAAACCTTACGGTTTCAGAGAAGAAGATTTTTAAAAATTTCATGTTCAAAATCTATTTTTATCCTCTGTGACCTAGATAGGCAATGGACTGGAACCATTTGAACAATTTTGGTAAAGCTTCATGCAAGTAACATTCCTGCCAAGTTTCAGCAAGATTGAACCAGGAGTTCAGGAGAAGAAGTCGTTTGAAGAAAAAGTTGACGACGCACGGACGGATGACGGACATCAGGCGATCACAAAAGCTTGCCATGAGCACTTCGTGCTCAGGTGAGCTAAAAAGTGTACAATGCAGAGCAGAGTCTGATCAGATGGAACGAAGGTGCCGGCTGATATAGATCTACACTATGCGCCCATGCCATAAAGGTGTATATATGGCAGAAAGGGTGGAAACAGGTGTTACAATGCTGGCACCACATCCTGTTAGAATCAGATCCTGTTATGTCTTGTTACCTGCTGTTGCAGGTGACACAAAAACAACCAGATTGACTGTGCGATATCTTAGAGTCGATCAGAATAAGCTATATTGTACTGTGTAATTTGGTCCACTTTTCACCATTCATAACATAAACTGATAACATTCAGCCAGAAATAAATGTTCAACATTGAAAATCAGGAAAAGATTAAAGAAAAAAACTAACCTTTAGGCTTGATATGAAAGCAAGCAGAACTCTTAGATTCATTAAGTTTAAGATAAAAAGTATTAAAGTCTTAAATAAGAGATGGCACTGAAAGTGAAGAATGGTGTGTAAGTAGAGATTTAACCCTTTCCTCCATATATATATATATATATGATGTGGGCAAACAATGAAGTTCCAGATCAGCACATCCAAGCTGCCTGATATGAATCTGCATGGGTAGCTTTTTAATTAATATTAGGTTATTTCTGACCAATAAGCGAACAGTGCAGATCCTGATCAGGCAGCACAGATGTGCCGGTTGATCTGGATCTACACTCGTCACATACACATTAAAATGGGTATATATTATATGGAGTTAAGGGTTACAGACTTAAACAAGAGCTCGCACTGTAAGTGACGAATGACCCCTTAGTAGAGATATAAAGGTCAAGTAGATTGGAAAGAAACAAGCAATGTAAAGTGCATGCATATGGCCAGTTTTACTTTAATGTCAAACATGAGATGGTAATAGCTCCAACATGACCGTTCTACGTCCTTATATGCAGCACTGCATAGTTATCAAACACTTAGTGTGACCTTGACCTTTGAGGTGGGGTCATGTGTCCTGCATGTGATACGTTGACTTGTTGTCTTCATTATGCCAAAAATCTGGCAACATTGATCCATAAATAAGAAAGTTTTAACCAAGTCACAATCATAGTCACATGAAACCAGCACTGACCTATGGACAGACAGTTCATTTTTAGAATGTCTTCTTTCTGAGACATCAATAAAACATTCAAACAGTATTCTAAATTTTATCATATAAGACAATTAAAAAAAATGCAATCTTGAGGGAGTCAATATCAAAAATGGAATTTCAGAAAGAAATGAAGATGAAAAGTTTTTTAATTAGCATATTTGTATTGCTGATATATTCTCTTAATCAATGGAATGAGGCTTGTGAATTTCCAATAGGAGTGAAATACTGAAGTTTAATCTGATTTCTATTAAAGATGAATCCTATTTCTTAATATAAATAGTAAATATGGTAAATCTCATTTGACTTTAAACTGTTTACAGTGTTAGTAAAAGTACTTGGATAAATTCAAATATATATAAACAGCAACATAAATAAATAAAGCGTACCATGTTGTTTTGTTTCCAACATTCTCCAAACTCCTGTGGCACGGTACCCAGCACTATACATGTATGTCAATAACATCCCTGAATGTTGTAAGGAACTCTCCACATTACCCAGTATTGATCTATACATTAACACAATTTCCAAGTTATTTTGATGGACAAGTGTCTTTGTCAGGAGGTTTTTCACAGCTCCGTCAGCTTTAATCTTTCTCTCACAACAACAAAAACAACACTTGAAAAACTTTCAGTATCCTCGATCAAATATCACTCAAGCCAATACCTCTTATATTACTTTTTTCTTCTAAAAAGGTGGAAGTGTATGCAGTCAGTTTGAACATGCCATGATAGTATCTGGTTAACAAGTATTAAGTTACTGGTTCAGATCAATATAGCCCAGTTATAGTTGATATTAATGTAAGCCAATATACTCTTGCAATTGCTTACTTTCACAACATGCCTACAGTCTTACCCTAGACTGGAATAAAATCAAAGAGATAAGAATGAACAAGAATAAAATAAAATACAAGACAGGGTTGTAGCCAGCTTTTTTCAAGTTGTAGGCCCATACAATGGGTTCCAAGGGGTGGTTGCCTCTTGGAAGCCGGAAACAAGTGGAAATAAAAAAAAAGCAAAATGCGTGTTCCAACGTATTTTCAAGGAAAATTATCAAAACAAATATTTATCATTTTCCACAGAAGGCATCTCAACAAAAGGCTTGAACCCGCTACCATCCCACTCCTGTTTTTATTGTATTTTTGGGACTTTTGAAAATGTCATTTTCTTGTCCAACTTGTAGGCCCAGGCCTACATGGCCTTATAGTAGCTACGCCACTGCAAGAAACAGAACAGAATGGACTGGAATAAAATGAAATTAAATGAACCAGTACAGAAAGGACTTGAATGAAATGATATAGAACAGAACAGAAATAATTGAAATGAAATAAAAAGAAACAGAACAGAAATGACTGATATGAAATGAAATAAAAAGAAACAGAACAGAATGGACTTGAATGAAACGAAGCGGAACAGAAATAACATATAAGCAACATTATACATGGAACAGTTGAACGTTGCATATAATTTTTTTTATTTCACAAAAGTGATTAAAACACTGTTCAGAAATATAATTATATTTATTGTATGATATATTCCAAGTAAAAGTTTTCTTAAAAGTACTTGAATTATAGTACTTGTTGGAAATGAGAAGGTCATGATGGGGGACATATGTTTATAGTTCATTATCATACTCTTGAGTAATGGTAAAGATATATGCAACATGCATATAAACTATTATTGTATTATTCAATGCAAAATCAGAGTATACAGTAATAGGAAAATCATCTTTAAAATATTTGTAGGATAGTGAACAGTAGCTTGATGGTTATCGTGATGAAGAGATAATTTCTTACAAGTCGGAAGTTGTTATCATGAACAGTATCAAAGAAATGTTAAAAGTGCATGAAAACTTGTGAATGAGAAATTTAAAATTGCCTGGGGAGGATTATAGCTCTCTGTGCTTTTCAAATTGTCAGGCTAAAAATGTCTTTTTAAGTAAAACGAGTTTTGTTTCTTTTGACCTTGCTTGAGTCCACCGATGACCAAATACTGGACATGATGTTACAGAAGAATGATTCTGAGGAAATTTCACATTAAATTGGGTGAAAATTGTAGTCTTAACTGCCTCTCCCAGTGTGACCTTGATGGAAGTTATAGCCAATAATAGGTTTCCATGCATTTTAAGGAAGTATTCCAAATGGTCAATTTTTTAGCATGCTAAATTGTCTAAACACTCCCCGTTCACATGTACTCAAGAACAACTCCGCATGAAATATTAATGTGACCACATTTCCGTTCCTGATAATATTGCCTCTTTTCTGTTAACTAGGTAACTGTGACTATAAAACGAACTAACAGATAAATAATGAACAATAACTTTCCAGAAGCTGCTGTCTCTAAAAGGAGGTACCGGTAATAAGTAAATATACTGAGCAAAATGAATAAGTACCTAGTTTTTATGCTTATATTCTCATTGAATAATCTTCGTTAATGCTTCAAATGGTGTTTTGTTAGTTAATCTCATTTCAAGTTCCCTCTTTTTTGGTTTAATTGCTTCTGAACATAATCTTCCTCACCAAGACCTGAGAAGCTGTCCAAAAATAACTGAATAACAATTTCAAAAAGTGAACTATGCATATCAGGAATTGCCACATTCAGAAGACACAGTCTCCACACACAGCCAACAAGAGCATATCAGGAATTGCCACATTCAGAAGACACAGTCTCCACACACAGCCAAGAAGAAGAGAAAGAGAGAGCATGCTTAGTAAAATTATTAGTTTCAAAACAGACACCACAAACAATTAACAAAAATGAGAACCGGCTGGGTTACTGCCTTTGAAAGGTCAGTGGCAAAACAATTTGCCACTCTGGGCTTAAACCAGGTTCTAAGGTGCACCAACCTTACACTTCCCCCAACAAGTCCTCAAAAAAGCACAAGTTGTCTTGATAAAAAAAACTCCAACCCACCAATTAACTCTACAATGTTCTATGCAAAAGCATACAGAATTACAAAACATAAAAGACTAATTTCATTGTCAAGCAAAAGGTACTGCGATCTTACCGAGATTAGAGCCCCTGCAGTCAAATCAGCAAGAACATGATGACAGGGATAAAAGAAACACTTTTTAAACACTTTTTTTAAACACTTTTTTATTTGCAAGGGAGGTAATTGGAAATGGTTGGAATTTCTAGTATTGTTTATCAAGGAAGCAGTTGTTTCATTAATGAATGATTGTGATTTTACTGATGACAAAAACTGAAGATATTGGTTTCTTTCTTATAAATGAGAATATCTTTTGGAACCACTTACTTATTCCTAAAACCTTAATAACCTGGGAAGGATAACTAAGTTACAAGTGACTGCAGATTTTCAAGAACATTTTAGTTCTTAGCAATGATTTCAGAAAATGAAAATTTGTCAAAGAAATATTTTTGATTTTTTTTTCTAATTTTACATAAGCACAGGTAGGAAAGTGGATACTTTTTTATGCTGAGTATAAAATTGGCATGTGGTATATGGACCAAGATAATGGTGAAATCAAGAAAATAATATTTCGCAGATAGAACATAATAACTCACTGCCCAGGACAAAATTGATTTCCGACAATAACTTAGAACACATAAGCTTTCTGATACCATTGATAAATTTAAGTCAATGTTTCTGTTGACTTTCTCAGATGATCTGACAAGGCTGTCAATAACTTAAATGGAAAATCTGATTCCATTATAAATTGATTGAACTCGGGAATTACAATTCTTTTTAAACAAAAGTTCTCCTTCTAGGTATGTCGTTCAGTAAAGTTTGTGAATCAAATGCAATCAATTTAAAGAAGAAATTGTCCTAGCTAACTTCACAGAGACTGTTGAAATGGCTTCTTTTAAGTTTATTTAGTACAAACAACTGTGAGTGAAGCTGTTTATTAAATAAAAAATAAAACATTTCAAAAGATGGCACCTTGAAATTCTATACCTAGCATAATTATATATGACAGATATTCAAACTGGCAATGTCCCCTGTTATTCAATTTATATCCAATATGTTCTGGGTTCTTTTTTCATCCGTGCTGTGTGATCCGGATCTTAGTAACACTGCTCACTTTATGCTTTATTAGGTTATTTCTGACCAAGAAGCATATAGACAGCACAGATGTGCCAGCTGGCCGCACATTAGATAAAATTCTTTCATATGAAGTAAAGGGTGTACCAACTGTCTGTAGAATGCCGCTGGCCCCATAGTGCTCCATCTAGGTATGTCGTTCAGTAGTTTGTGAATCCAATCAATTTATAGAAGAATTTGTCCTAGCTTCCTCACAGAGACTTCTGAAATGGCTTCTTTTGATTTTATTTCAAGTGCAAACAACAGTGAAGTTGTTTATTAGATAAAAAAGTACAACATTTGAAGCTACCAATAGAGGTCTTTCACATTGTTGTGCGCATGCGTCGTACGCCACATTAGGTGCGGAAAATATTGGTTTTATCCTAAACCGACAAGTGAGGGGGCATTTAACTGTGTCATTGCTAACAGAATGAACAGACATGATCACGGTGTTGTCTGAAAGCTAATAATAAATTATAATAATAATTATGATAAAGCATAATAAATTCGAGTTTTAGAATTTCCGAATAAAATAGGCTTAGAACGTCTGGTCGGCAAGATTTGACTGTGAAAAGCGTAAAACAATCAAAGACGTGGTTGCCACTTTGAATCGGGAAGTCTTATATGAAAACAAATACATTGTGGATTACACGTTACTGTATATTTTCCATAGACACATATATAAGCGTATCGAGTTTTTCTGACAAAATGCGTTTACTTCAAGAAATATATTTTATGTTACATGATCTCTCTTAATTGGAGGTAAACGGATGAATTCAGCAATGTATCGTCGTTGTATTCAACGCCCGTTAAGCTTATTAAGTTATTCACGTTATTATAAACATCATTTTTTTTATAAAATCGTCAGCCATAGTCAATAGACATTAGTTTAAGTCGCATTTCATGAATCTACGTGTAACGGGAATGATGTAGAAAGAAGATAAGATGTCCGCAGACCTCCAAAATCTCAGGATTTTATCTGAAATCTCCGGACCGTAAGGTTCTTCTCCGGATCTAAGGATTTTCAGGCAAAATCTCAGGATTTAAAAATATTGAAAAGGATAATTAATGAAACATAAATTTAACTGAATTTAGAATGGGTTTTACAATTATATTAATTAATATTAAGAAACTTGGTCTTGGTCACGGCTCCAAAATTTCCTATTTATTGAGAGATTACGTGATAGTGACACGCTGCCTCGGGCACACATGTACACAACAGCTAAGTGTCATAAAACTAAACTCGGACCTGAATATCGCAGTCCCGTTCATTTGTTTTGGTCCATGGTCATTTTGATTTTAAACAGAAATGAAAATATTATATTTCAAAACCTTCAGCGACAACAATTACGAACTTCAACATCAAAATAGTTTTTATGTAAAAAAAACAACAAAACTCTCTGGATTTTTTTTGAATAGGTTTTGGTTGGCCTGCCGTCCGGCAATATTCGTTTGGTTCAATCAATTTAACGATTTCTCGGGTTGTAGCTGGAATCATCCTATTATGTAAATACGTAATATTTTTTCTCAAAAGCAAAACACGCAAAACACATATCAACCTAGTCGCCGACGAGCTACATAAGAATATAATTATGTCTCATTCCACTATAAATTATAGCGTTACAAAAAAAAAATGCCGTAAAACGGTAAAATGTCCGATAATGTTCGTCTGAATTGTCAATTATACAGATTTATTTTTAGTAAACACAATTCACGTGTGTATTTTTATATATAAAAAAACCCAAACAAATCCGTTGGATACTCGCGTCCTGAAAATACCGCGATAAACAATGTTTAAAATGCGCATAAACTTTCTTGATGTGCTTGTAAATGATCATAACGTTTTTTTTATTCTTCGTTGTTTGACTGAACTTACTTATTTATAAATTTGAAATGATTAATCAACATTTTCTTAATTTTATAATCACTTAGTCATATTAACACTAGTAAACGATGCCCCCTCGCGTGCATTTATCGACTAAATATGCTCTTCAATTTTAGAGAGCGCTAAGGGGAGGTAACAATGTGAAAGAACTCTATTCAAATTTCAGGGTGAAATATTTCAATGTCTCAGTTTTGGGTAATATTATTTGTACCACTTTTATGCCTATAAATATTGGTAAGCACAGAATTTAGCCAAACTTTTGGTCTGATCAGTACAAAATTTTAATATATCTGTTTTGGTTTTTGAATATATTTACTTGTACATAAACAGTATAAGGATAGAACATCACATGTACCACTACTGGTCTTCTACAGTTTATATTATAAATGTTGATATTTGAAAATACAGAATATTTTTATTCTGATATGTGACCAGACACCAACAAAAGTCTTTACCTAGTATATGTAACTGACACCCTGATTATTTGCAGCAGTGCGACAGTTTCTGGAGGCACCTGGCAAGAGATGCTGAGTTCTATGGCGTACGAAAAGGCTCAAAAGGTAACAAGTGCCGATGCACCTGTAAATTTATACGTTGGACGTGTAAATTTACACGATGGACGTATAAAATTACAGGTGCACCTGTAAATTAGCGGTGCATCACTTTTGAAAATTGAAGATGGACCTGTAAAATAGCGGTGCACCGATAAAAATATACGTTCATCGTATAAATTTTATGCGCTCATCGTGTATATTACCAGTGCACTGCTAATTTACAAGTGCACCGGCAATATTAAAATGATCAACCAATCACAACCCTTGGTTCATACAGTTGAATTTGCTGAAATATTAATAGTTTTAAATTGAAATATTGTTCCACATAAATAACATTTATTTATCGGTAAAATAATTTTTTACGTATCGCCGGATGTAAACAAGTACCTGTTATGCAGATGCTTGATTAAGATAAGAAGTTCGTAAGGCGCACAGGGGTAATATTTGGAATTAGACCAGCTGCATTAGTATTCGACCACCTGACAGAATTTTTAAAAAATCTCGAAAGACCTTAAAAAAAGCAAGTTAGGACATATTATTAAAACCTTTGGTCTCGCGCAATATTGTTTACATACCCAACTCGAAAAATATGAACCTACAGAATGCATACTGTTATAATATCCCATATATATCATAGGTATAAATTTGAATAAATTTTTGGGAAATTCCTCTCTGTCTGTTTAAAATAATGCATTTGGGATAATATCAAACAACTTTTCTTATATTTAAATTTTATTTATAAAGTTATTACTCAGAATAATCAATTTATATATATATAATAACATTTAACCAATAAAGTAAAACCCCTGTGCACCCCAACGAAAGCTTCTGTTTCACCTGGTCGAATACTACGTCATCTGTCAAATTGCTGCATTATTATTCGACCAACATAAGTCACGTGATCAATGACCTTGATCGCGCGATTGTCATTTGCACATGGTGTAGTGACGTGTGACGAACTGGAACTATCAAGTTTTTATTCCGTTACGCTAATGTACGATGGGGAAAATGTAGGACAGGATTTATGTTGGTTACAGGAAGTGATAAAAATGGCGGATTTTACTTTCTTTTGCTTGATAAACTTTAAATTCTCATCGATCCAGACATTTTTATTGCACTGGCAGCATGACTTAGAAGCAAAAAGGACACTAAAGGGCGTCCTGTTTTGAATATATAACACAAGATTTGATAGGCTCTCACTGTTTGAGGTACCAAGTGGGAGAATATTCAACTGGTCGAATACTAACGCAGGTCGAATTCTCCCCCCGTTGCCCTATATTTTATTTTTATATTTGTGCTCTAAAATTATTAACAAATTTTTAATATTTTCAAAAGTAAATGAACAATTTAAGCATTTATATCAAGTAAACATTCACTACAACTTTCAACATATTGTCAACACTGCAAGAATTTAAAATGGCGAATGTAAGACAAATTTTGATTGGCTATCATTAGTATGGGTATAAATAGCGAAAGGGTCAAAATTGAAATGTAGGTGCACCGGTAATTTATGCGATGGACGTATAAATATATACGATGGACGTTTAAACATGTAAATGCACCGCAATTTGAAATGGCGGTGCACCTGTATTTTATGGGTGCACCTGTATTATTTATACGTCCATCGCGTAAATTTATACGTCCAACACATAAATTTACAGGTGCACCGGTAATTTTATATGTAGGTGCACCTTCAATTTACTTTTGAGCCTTTTCGTGCGCCATAGAGTTCATATATTAATCATGAGACAGTAAGGACCACACATAGCAACTGACAAACCTAAAACTGACACCCAGTGACATTAATTTTTATCCCTTAACTCCATCAGGTTATTTCTGACCTAGAAGCAAACAGTGTAGATCCTTATCAGATGGTATGTATGTTCTGGCCGATCCGAACTGCCCATGCAACAAGGGTGTATCTATATAGCACAGGATTATCTGTAGATAACATCTGTATTTAAATGTTTTTGAGAATGTGACTCGGGATTGACAATGTATCACTGTTAACAATATTTAAGACACTGCCAGTGTGGTAGACATTTCTTGTTAATCTTACATGTCCTTGGATTTTACACCATATTTAACTACATTAAAGAATTACCTGGAAGAATTTGAAGATTTTCCAGGCTCCCTACCCAGAACCTGTAGCATACGACGTCGCACCGCTCGCCAGAATGACATTGTTGCAGTTATACACTATCTTAATATCCATCATTTTTCTTCATCAAATACATCACTTTCATTCTATCAGACTTTTTATTCAACAAATCCAGTATTAAATCCACCATTTCACCATTTATGCCATTTATGGTTAGTTCGAAGAAATTCATATTAAACTGTAATGCAGGTCAGAGATATCAGTTACGATAAAGTATCAGAATTATTCATCTCCTATTTCTCAACATTAATCAAACGCTTTCCATATCCATAATTGCACCAAGAAACTACTAAATGACTGAATCAAAAAGCATCAGTTAATCATTTGACTACAATTGATATTAGTTAAACATGGTGACTTAATGCCAGAACAACACTACCCACTCCAGGGAACAGTTTTTTTGTTTCATTTTGAACAAGTTGCCACTTAAGGTAATGACAGACTGATCTGATACTCCTCCCCTCAAAGATACTGGCTCACAGAATATGAGAAGCAATCATCGAATATCACACACCATTCTCCTATTCCAACACCAACCACTACAATGTCTCAAGAACTGGGAAATCTTGTCACTCACAATTTATGCTGTTATTAAATTATTTCTATACATGATTAATTAACACAATTCAGTTATCAGCAGACTATAGAAATCAGAACTCTATCATACTGCCGGCTTCTCTCACGTTATTATGAAGATAATCAACAACTGCAATCAATAGTCTTGCCTAATACTAATGTTAATTTTACAGACAAAATTGGCATCAAAAGCAGAGAACAAAAGTATCATTAACAATATCCCATAGGATCATATACTGTATATTTCAAGAAGAAGATTATAAAAACAAGAGCCATGTTACACATGGTCAATCCCCCCGTCGGAAAAAAGTTACCTGAAGGTTGTACTTTCCTATAATTTACCTGGAGAGGAAATCCTTTTAAGTTTTGAAGTTTGAATAAAATCCCTCAAGTAGTTTTGGAGTTATGCTCCGGACAAAATTTATCAAGTAATTCTGATAAAGGGGAATAACTCTAAAAATAGGCAAGGTAGAGTTATTGTTCTTGTACAGTGCACTACCTACCAATGTGCTCTGTCAGTGTATGAAGTTTGAATAAAATCCCTCCAGTAGTTTTGGACTTATGCTCCGGACAAAATTGTTTTGGACAGACGCACAGACAGACGGACGGACGGACGGACGAAGGGCATTTCTAATATCCCCCTCGCCTTTGGCAGGGGGATAAAAAACATTTTCAACATAAAATAATATCTCAAAATTTATCAATTTTCCAGCAAGTCAAGTTTGAAATATTAAAAGTAAAACATTGAGGACCTCTATTATCCCTTATTTATATCAACAGCAGGGAATGGCTTAGAGGGAGACTTGGGATAAATAGTCTTCCAAATTTCCTTAAAGGGGCAACATTCGCTGCCTCGGCAGCGAGTATTTTGGGGTGTGGCTTTACATACAAGTTATCTGCCATTTATAATTAACTGTAGTAAAAATAGCCTGTACAGAGTGAGTCACTGCATTACAGCAGACGACAGAATGAAGACTCCCTTTGCTATGAATATGAACTTTTATTTTTCCTTTCAGGGTTCCTTTGAATTTATTTATATCTTGGACTACATGTAATTCCTCTCTTTTTTGTTTTTGTGTTCTTTAATTAAAATTCATATTTTCCTATTTGTTGTTAAAGACAAGCACTCCACTAAATATTTCATTCATAACTTTAGCCAGGAATGTTTCTATTATCACAACATAAAAAGATAATGTCACAAAATTAATTTGCGATCCTGTTGTAACCTTTGAAGTAGCAGAAATCTGGTTTGTTTACTGATACCAGGCTATTGTTCTATCTTTGAAAAAGGAGGGAAACTTTTAAACTTTTGTAGATTCTTTATAAAAAAACTATTATGTGTTGATTTATTTATAATATTGAAAGGAAACATTATTATAAATGGCAGTTTCTGATGCAAATGAAATAAGGCAACGTAGACCACAGAGGATAAAAAGCGAAAACTTTCATTATTCTCTGTGAGATTAAGCTTCAGTCTTATTGTAAATGCTTTCTTGCTGCTGAATGTAAACATTAGCACGTGCTTGTGTTTACAAACACAGTGTTTTATCAGTTAGACACACCTCCCGGGAAATTCAAATTCAAAATTTTCTGTCTGACAGGTTTAAACTTTTTCTGAGAGTCACCTTTATAATTAATATTTCATTTAGATTTTTAGATGAAATGTTTAAAAGGCTTATAATGAACATTTGTGAAAATTTTCAAAATAATTTGTTCATTAGTTTTTTCAAATTTTGAAAAAAGGGCTCCTTGATGTGTAACATGCATAAAATTATAGAAAAGCCTGCCCCAGCGCCATCATAAGGTTTATATAGTCCTGTTGCCCCTCTACTGAGCAAAGGGAGAAGCTTTTTCTCTATATGTTTCTTTTAGAAAGCTGACAAAATTTAATTATTATTGTATTATTGTATTATCCAAACTTCACAAATATTGTTTAGGCAGGCAATGAGAGTTAGAAGCTGTATGATTAGTTGAAAAACAAAAACCCCACAAATATTTAATAATTGCATTTCAAAATTATTCTCTTGTAATCCCTTTTTTGAGAACAGTGAAAGTAAGGCATGGACTTCATAGTACTATAGAATTACAAAGCATGAGCCAGACGGACTCGCCTATATAAACACAGGATCATGTTAATAACAGACTAATCCTTTCGTTAATGGTTAATGGGAACACAATGATCAATATTAATGGCACTTATATTGTACCAGTAATTCAGTTTGACCTAATTCTCAATTTATTTACAAAATAACTAAACGTCCTTTCAATCATTTACCTGATTTATCTGTGCCAGTCATTTTTATGCACACTATTATACATATACAGTAAAATCCAGCATAAAGACTACCCATAAATTAAGACCACCCGATGATAAGACCACTACTCTAATGTCTGTTTAAAAAAGTTTTGCACGAATTTCTGCCCCAGAAGTAAGACCATCTCATTATTAAGATCACTCTTGTCTAGTCCCGGAGGTGGTCCTAATAGAGGTTACACTGTATAACAACACAGTGATACAGTAATATGTTGATAAAAGGGTATTACTAAGAACACAGATCCTCAGTCTACATATTAAAGTTAAAGGTGAACACTTGAGGAAACACTTGAGTGAAAAAGTTAAAATTGTGAATCCATTGATAGGTTGCAGTTGTGTTGCAACACATACACTGAGAGACTTGGCTCAATGTATGTTCAATAGATCCATTCTTTGCTTAAAACATCATAACATTCTTTAATTTCAAAAAGGGATTTAATTTAAAAACAGGCAATTTCAGCATATGATTTTCAGAAAAAAGTTTTGGTTACCAAGGTATAGGTGTGCTACTGCAAAAATGCTAGGTACATAATGAAGACCATAATTGTCAGTGAAGTGAAAATGATTTTATGCTTATTGTTAATGTTACACTTACATTTTTGAATTGCTATCCAACAAAATATTAACACTATCATACAATTGATTCTTGTGTTTCGATCTTGCAGTATTGAAAGACATGTTAAGAATTGATTTCTACAAGTAAAACATGTAAAGAAACTGAATAAAGTAAATAAAACCTTATCAATTATTATACATGAACTTATGTTGGCACTGTTTCTTAGTTTTTGGTAAAATGCCATCTTTTACAAGTTCTTAACCCTTTACTTCATACACTAATTATGCCTTAATGCAGGTACGAACAGTCTGATCAGGATCTACACTGTTAACTTTCAGATACATTTGGTTGTTTCTTTCCAATTAGTTAAAAGTGCACAATATAAACAGATGGCTTGGATGTTCACCCATGCAATAGACGTCGTAAAATTGTTGCAGGACTCAGCGCTTTAAGGACCTCTGAACTAAAGCTTCAGAACTTTGACATCAGAGTCACATCTTCACATACCAACCACATTGCTTCTGAAACTATCCTAGACCAATCGGCACAAAACAGATTATGGCTGTGAAAGACATAATAAATTCTGTTCCTGTGACAATCAATGGCTTCGAGTAAGGCAGATGATCCAGGAAAAAAACGTCCTACCAATTTACCAAGCAATCTCTATCTCATTATGTTTCTATTATTCTATGATAGAAAAACTGATCTAATCACTTTCCTTGGATTCAATACCTATAAATGAATGAAGGCCTTTGGAAAAATGTCCCAAGTGTTTCCATATGATTCAATAAAAGGAAATCAGGAAAGGGCTCAACAAATACAGATGGTACGCTCATATAAATGAGTCCCTCACTACACAAGATGAAGTCTGGATTTCAACAATTTAAACGAGCTACTAATTTTGCAAAAACGTGCTTGTAAAACAATATTTGGTTTAGATTATATTGATTTTGAACATGCAATGAATAAAATTAACTCCCTAACAATACATCAAAGAATTCTTATCCAAAAAGCAAAGTTTATGTATAAAGTTCACAATAAACTTGTTCCTGAATATAATATATACAAGACATGTACGAATACAGGGAACCTGTAGGTATTAATGTAAGAAATATCAGTGTTTAGACTTTACAATCCCCCAACCAAGAATAGAACTATTCAAGGAAGGTATGTCATACTCTGGATCCAGGATTTGGAATAGTATTCCAGTAAATATAAGATTAAGTAAATCAATTAAACAATTTACACAGAATTTCACAAACTGGTTAAAACAAAAGTAGTTTTAATTCTTCAGTTTTATTAACAAGTTGTAAATAAATTTGACTTTACCAATCTAAAGGGTATAACAATTCTCATGTGCTTTATTAAATGTGCATCAACTGTTCTTAAATATGTACAGTTTCATCAATGCTTTGTTTATGTTTTGCTGTTGATTTTTGTTATTTTGTGCATGATTGTTAATATGTTTATTTATTTCACTCTGTGCATGCTTTTGTATTCAAGACATTTTATCATTTGTTACATGATTGTACATATTGAATTGAGAGGGCCCCAAGGGAGATTAGTCTTTTGGCTAATTGGGTTACCCTCTGTAAATAAAGTCTTTCATTCATTCATTCATTTCATCTATAATCCTTTAACCCCTTTACTCAAAACTTATGCCTTTCATCACATGGGAGGCCAGTTAGATCCAGACCTTCTGGCATATCAGTGCCAACATATCTGGATCAATACTGGTTGCTTTTTGGTCAGAAATAACCTAATGAACCAAAAGTGAAAAGTGCAGATCATGATCAGACAGCACAGATGTTAGTTAGTGCTGATAATCCTTTTAGAAGGCGTCTCACTTAAATTACCAGGAACATCAACCTGTTACTAGAGACACAGCCCACCTACTAGGACTGATAGTGCTGATAAGTCTTCTGAAGTGATCTCACTTAAATTAACAGTAACACCAACCTGTTACTAGAGACACACCCCACCTACTAGGACTGTTAGTGCTGATAAGCCTTCTGGACAGATCTCACTTAAATTACCAGCAACATCAACCTGTTACTAGAGACACACCCCACCTACTAGGATTGTTAGTGCGGATAATCCTTTTGGAGAGAGCTCACTCAAATTACCAGTAACATCAACCTGTTACTAGAGACAGACCCCACCTACTGGGACTGTTTGTGCTGATAAGCCTTTTGGTAGGGACCTCACTTAAATTATCAGTAACATCAACCTGTTACTAAAGACACACCCCACCTACTAGGACTGTTAGTGCTGATAAGCCTTCTGGACAGATCTCACTTAAATTACCAGTAACATCAACCTGTTACTAGAGACACACCCCACCTACTAGGACTGTTAGTGCGGATAATCCTTTTGGAGAGAGCTCACTCAAATTACCAGTAACATCAACCTGTTACTAGAGACTGACCCCACCTACTGGGACTGTTTGTGCTGATAAGCCTTTTGGTAGGGACCTCACTTAAATTACCAGTAACATCAACCTGTTACTAAAGACTCGCCCCACCTTCTGAGACTGTTAGTGCTGATAAGCCTTATGGAGTGATCTCACTTAAATTACCAGTAACATCAACCAGCTACTAGAGACACACCCCACCAACTAGGACTTTTAGTGCTAATAAGCCTCCTAGAGTGATCTCACTTAAATACCAGTAACATCAACCTGTTGCTAGAAACACACCCCACCTACTAGGGCTGTTAGTGCTGATAAGCCTTTTGGTAGGGATCTCACTTAAATTACCAGTAACATCAACCTGTTACTAGAGACACACCCCACCTACTAGGGCTGTTAGTGCTGATAAGCCTTTTGGTAGGGATCTCACTTAAATTACCAGTAACATCAACCTGTTACTAGAGACACACCCCACCTACTAGGACTGTTAGTGCTGATAAGCCTTTTGGTAGGGATCTCACTTAAGTTACAAGTAACATCAACCTGTTACTAGAGACACACCCCACCTACGAGGACTGATAGTGCTGATAAGCTTTCTGGAGAGATCTCACTCAAATTACCAGTAACATCAACCTGTTACTAGAAACACACCCCACCTACTAGGACTGTTAGTGCTGATAAGCCTTTTGGTAGGAATCTCACTTAAATTACCAGTAACATCAACCTGTTACTAGAGACACATCCCACCTACTAGGACTGTTAGTGCTGATAAGCCTTTTGGAGTGATCTCACTTAAATTACCAGTAACATCAACCTGTTACTAGAGACACAGCCCACCTACTAGGACTGATAGTGCTGATAAGCTTTCTGGAGTGATCTCACTTTAATTACCAGTAACATCAACCTGTTACTAGAGACACACCCCACCTACTAGGACTGTTAGTGCTGATAATCCTTTTGGAGAGAGCTCACTCAAATTACCAGTAACATCAACCTGTTGCTAGAAACACACCCCACCTACTAGGACTGTTAGTGCTGATAAGCCTTTTGGTGGGGATCTCACTTAAAATCCCAGTAACATCAACTTGTTACAAGAGACACACCCCACCTACTAGGACTGTTAGTGCTGATAAGCCTTATGGAGTGATCTCACTTAAATTACCAGTAACATCAACCTGTTACTAGAGACACACCCCACCTACTGGGACTGTTTGTGCTGATAAGCCTTTTGGTGGGGATCTCACTTTAATTACCAGTAACATCAACCAGCTACTAGAGACACACCCCACCTACTGAGACTGTTAGTGCTGATAAGCCTTATGGAGTGATCTCACTTAAATTACCAGTAACATCAACCTGTTGGTAGAAACACACCCCACCTACTAGGATTGTTAGTGCTAATATGCATACAGGTTCACAATAAGAAAATGAAAACAAATCCAAAGTGCATCTTTAACTGACACGGAAAAATTTGATGCATATCATCAAGTCAGTGCAAGGATATTTTCATCCAAACATAGCAATTGGATGAAACCTGAAGCAATTTCACAAGCAAACTACAGCAAATGCTAATTGCATTTGAAAGCATGTTCTAAACCAAGATGAGCATGCACAACTTTTAAAGGCAAGTGAATATCAAAAATAAATTTGGTTTTGAATATGTTACATCAATGGATGGAATCTGAGTAACAAAACAGTGTACTGGATGAAAAGATGAATCAAATGTGAGAAAATGTTTATGAACATCACAAAGCCATCATGAATAATAAAATGTATGTAAAAATATAATGCAAAATAGCATGTTGCAGCATTAACAAGAAGCTGTGATACAGTGATCAATAGCAGACATCTTTCATGGAATTTCCTGACAGAATGTCAAGTACACAAGCACTTGAAAGACATTAATAATTTGTTGACAATGCTGCATGGGTGGTAATGAACATATTTAATTGTAATGAATAAATGTTTGAGGAAAAGTTATGATTATTTATGATAAGAAAAGCACATGAAATAATCCTTAAGAAACACAATGCAAAAGGAACATTTAAGCACTTGCAATATCTTAACCATTTCCGAAATGAGGAAATAAGCTACCCATACACAAAGTTTGATGTTGATAGGCCAAAGCAAACTTAAGTTATTGAGCAGAAACTGAATTTCTATTTTCAGCAACAGTGACCTTGACCTTGATCACAGACATTTGGGTAGCAATCCCAAGCTGCATCATGACATAAGCTACCCACCCAAAAAGTTTGGTGTCAATAGGCCAAAGCACACTCAATTTATTGAGGTTAAACTGAATTTCTATTTTTAGCAACAGTGACCTTGAACATGATCACAGACATCTGGGTAGCAATCCCAAGCTGCCTCCTGATAAAAGCTACCCCCACCTAGTTTGATGTCAATAGCCCAAAGCAAACTCAAGTTATTAAGTGGAAACTGAATTTCTATTTTTAGCAACATTGACCTTGATCCCAGTAACCTAGGTAGCAATCCCAAGCTGCCTCTTGATATAAGCTATCCACTCACCAAGTTTGGTGTCTTTAGACCAAAGCAAACTCAAGTTATTGACCAGAAACCAAAAGTTGACGCCAGCCCACCTGCCATCACGCTTCCTTCAGCATTACAATAGCCAGTTTTCATTGAAAACCTGGTTAAAAACAGTTATATCATTAAAATCATCATGTAACAATCATCATCACATGACCTTATTAATTATTCATGGGCAAGTTTTTATAAACAAATTTTTCCATAGAAAGAAGACACTGCAATTCGAGGAAACCAGGTTTTTTTCTTAAATTATATGTGAAAAGGGGGCGTTTTAACAGTCAAGAGTTATGAAAGATGTCCTGATATTTGCTATTGTAAAGTCAGACAACTGTATAAAGTTTCCACCTTGAATGGTAACTGAGTAATAGTAAACTTAAACAAAAAAATTAATGAAATGTTGACACCCGAGCATCAACACACCTCCAATCAATTACATCTTGCACCAATGAAAATATCAACATGGCTGCCATTAAGACCTCATCCCAAAATGGTCAATTTCCTTCAGAATTCACAAATAAAACTTATGAAATAATTATTTTAACCCTTTTTACCACAAATAACCTTTATTGCATGGGCTAACAGTGTAAATATAGATCAGCTGGCACACCCATGCAAGAACCTGATTCAGAGGACAGGGTTGAAATAAAAATAAGTGGCATCATCAAAAGATATAATATTATATAAAAGTTTATCAATGAAGATCATAAATTTTAGTTGATCCACTAGTAAACAATAACCGACATAAAGCATTTGATTCACTATAATCAAGTATACTGAAGGAAGTCTATCTATATCCATTAAGGAAACAAAGTCAGAACAACAACAGATATCCACAACAACAGAACAACACATAGATCAATTAATCAACTTGGGAAGATTGAATTAGATCTGTAGTTTTGATTACATATCATTGAACATTTTTCTGTCATCTGAATTCGGTGAAGTCTGGCAAAAAGATTTCAAATGATTCCAGTACAAAACACAACACTGCATGAAGCTATGATTCCAAAGATCAAAGTGATGATACTATAAGTTTGCATGCTGGCATGAAATAAGACTTTCTGCATGTTGACAATAAACTATTGACTGCAGCTGATCAATTCTATTACATGTTGTCAAGCACTATATCAGGGGTTATTATCTATGAAACAGCAAATTGCTCTTGTTAAAGCTTCAAAAATGGTAAAATATTAAGTGAATTGCAATGGCGGTGATGGCAGACAACATATCAACTCACACACCACATGCATCTAGGCATATGTTCCCTTCATAACAAGGTTTAAATCTTTAATCCATATATACACCTTTATCCCAATGTAGATCTAGATCAGCAGGAAGGTCCATGACAATTGATCAGGATGAACACATTTCATTTAAAGATTCAGTAGGCTATTTCTAATTAAGTACATGTATTGAAAAATGTACATCCAGATCATATTGCACTAATGTGCTTGCTTCTTTTTACCTGACAGTGCAAACAGGTCGCATCCATTTAAAAGCACGACGAAGGCAATATGCAATAACTAGCAATTTACTCAGTCAATTCAATTAACTGTCAATTATCAAAACAACAGATTCTTTTTTGCCCTGTGTCTAAATACATTCCTCAGTGATAATTAGACTGGCACATGCATGCGTTTAATCGACTGGTTTGTATTTTTCAAGTGGGCGGAGCTTATTGTTTTAACTAAGCATTTTTTTACTATCTACACGTAAATGGCATGACCTTAGAGATTTTAGGCGGAGCATAAATTTACTAAGACTGCCTAAGTAAATGGTTGTGATTTTCTTTTTGGACATCCGCAGGGTGTATGTTATCGAGAATTTACGGCTGTATGCTCATACTCAACATTTAAAACTGGCAGGTAGAATGCCTTTATTCCCAACATGACGATAATCCAGTACCAGTAATTATTAAGTTGCCGACCAGGATACAGTTTTCTGTGACGTAGTGAATCTATATTAAGCAACATTTGTCAAATAATATGTACCTTGTTTATAACAAGTATTCGGGAAAATTGTGCAGATTTTAGATGAAATAGATTAAACTTAACTAAAATTAAGCTTCTGTTTACTTTTTTGCTAAAAAATTATCACTTTACAAGGGGGAAAATTATTTTCATTGGGGAATTTTTTCCAGGGGAAGATGCTGATTATTGGCGTCAGTTTGTTAAGGAAAACAAATCTGTAGATCCAGATCAATTGGCACATCTAAGCTGTCTAAACAGGATCTGCACTGTTCGCTTTTTTGATTTCTAATGTTAATTGTGACTAAAAAATGAACAGTACAGATCCAGATCAGACAGCACATGTGCCAGCTGATCTGGATCTATACTGGTTGCACATGCGATAAAAGGCATACATATGGATTTAGGGTTAATCACTTCTTGATAACCTCTCAATATCACTGTAATTCCATGTACTGTTCACAGATTTGTCATTAGCTGTATCACCTCGAAACATATTGTGCGATGGTGCAAATGACAAATGTCATCTCATACAACTACAATGTAAAGTGGGTGGGGTTACCTTGTAAGAAAGCAGTGACTGACATTGAAAAAAATCTTGTTGTTTTAAATTAATATAAGTTTTTTTATAGACACTACATTTAAACTACAGCAAATTGTATATTTTAAATACAGATATGGGAAAATAAAGGGAAGTAATTAAAACAAAAATGTTTCATAATTCGGGTCATATTTCTACTAAATATAGTGACCGTATTCAGAAATCTTCATCTTTAGAAGTGCATGTTCTCTTAATTATTGGCATTTTCCCTCTTAATTATTACATTTAAATAAATTAAATGTAATGAAATTGTTAATTTCTAATTAGAACAAGGCAGTCTTAAGGACAGCAATATCCCCCAGTGCATGAGTTGAAAAGTTGGAAATGTCTCTTTTTGTATGTCTCTGTGAGCTGAACATTTTACCAAAGTTTCATGAAATTCCTTCAAGGAGTTGAAAAGTTGGAAATGTTAAGTAAATATTTGTTCACTTTTTGTATGTCTCTGTGAGCTGAACATTTTACCAAAGTTTCATGAAATTCCTTCAAGGGGTAAAAAAGTTATAGAGCAGACACAAAATACTTGGCTAAAACCATTGACCCCCACTTGTGACTTTGGCCTTAAATCAGCACATTTGAAATGTAACAAGGGTTCTGAAAAATCAGTGCCTGAACCAAGGATTGAACCCGCCGCCTCTCGCATGCTAGTTGGACAATCTACCACGTCGCCATAAAAGCTAGCTCTATGGTATAGATAGTAAAAGTGCGGTACTAACTCACCATAGCCGGGTTACATACACCCCCTCCAGATTGGAATTCGTCCTCGAATTTCCATTAAGTACAGACATTAACTTGTGGAGTGATCTCAAGGTGTTTAAACATCCTTGGCAGGCCCCACATTGGGCGCCATTGTAACAAGGGTTCTGAAAAATCCACGCCTGAACCAAGGATTGAACCCAGGACCCCTCGCATGCCAGTCCAACGCTCTACCACGTCGCCATAAAAGCTAGCTCTATGGTGAGATAGTACATGTGCGGTACTAACTCAACCTTTAACCGGGTTACATAAACATAGGCTCTGCACGTAATCTCAATAAGGCTAACATTTGATCAAAGTTTCATAATATTCCTTCCAGGAATTTATAAGCTATGAAGCAGACACGCATTACATGACTCAAACCTTTGACCATTACTTGTGACCTTGACCTTGAGCCAGCATGGTTGAAACATAGGTTTTGACATCAACTCTATGAGGTGTACATTTGATTAAAAGTTCATGAAATTCTTTTTATGGGTTTAGAAGTTATGGAGCAGACACAAAATGTGTGGTTGAAACCTTTAAACACCACTGGTGACCTTGACCTTGAACTGGCCTGGTTGGTACATGGCACATATTCTTGATGGGGTGACATTTTACAAAAGTTATATGAAATTACTGCCAGGGTTTAAAAGTTATGTGGTGGACATGAAACACATGGTTCAAACCTTCAAACACAGCTGGTGACCTTGACCTTGAGCCAGCCAGGTCTGAACATAGGTTCAACATATCGTCTTGATGGGGTGAATATTTGAACAAAGTTTCATGAAATTCCTTCCAGGGGTTCAGAAGATATGGACTGAACACAAAGTACATGGTCTGCATGTATTCACTTTTTGATTTATTAGAGTTTTTCTGACCAAAAAGTAAACAATGCAAATCCTGATCAGAGGGCAGGATTATACTTGCTGATCTGGATCTACAATGGTCGCACATGTAATAAAATATGTATATATGGAGTAAAGGGTAAATGGCATATGATCTTATGCATAAATGGCATGAACTGAGTGAGTTAAATAATGAGAGTCAATAAAGGATGATAAATGTGGTCAGCAATGGCTCAAAAAGTCAGTAATTTGATTTATCAGGATAGCGGAAACACTTGGAGATTAATATCATCTGAGTTAAGCATTTAATGCACTCCGTGCCATCTGATCAGGATCTAAACTGTTCGCGATTTGATTAATTAGGTTATTTATGACCAAAATGCAACCAGTGCAGATCCTGATCAGATGGCAAGGTCAAGGTCACCAGCTGTGCGACCAGTGTAGGTCGCACAGGCTTAAAAATGTGTATATTTTTCAAGGACAGGGTTAAATAAATAATCTTATAACACTAATTTTTTTATGCCACTGCTGAAATGTTATTTTTAAGTAATTTTAAGAAAGATTGAGGTGTTTCCAGAAAGATTGAATATTTTTTAGAGCCACTTGGTTGTCATGACATGACAGTAAAAAGAAACAGCAAGCCTGAAATTAGTTTTATTTTCTTAAAAAAAAATCAACTTTGATTAACTTTGATTAAATTACCAATTTTCTTACCAGACAATCTTAGTCACATGAAATCATATTTTAACTTTATGGCGTTTGAGAGAAAGTATGTGATGCATACAAAAGACTAATAGTGTAAAAATATTGATCAATGATTCTCCGTTATTCTAAATACCATGAAGCAAGGACTTTTCAATCTAAAGGAAATAAAAAATCAACAGGTTTCTACAAGTCATTGTAATTTTACATGTTTAAATATGTTTTGATCATCCTCTCTTAATCCTTTACTCCATGTAGTATGACTTTAAACGCATCCGCAACCAGTGTACAACCAGATCAGCTGGCACATCCATCAGAAATAATCCAATGAATTTAAAATCAGACAGTGTAGATCCTGATCAGATGGCACAAATGTGCTGGCTGATCTAGATCTACACTGTTTGCCCATGCATTAAAGGTGTATAATTATATGGAGCAAAGGGTTAAATCAGGGTTGACCTCTAAGAAGTCAAAAAACTTTTCACATTTTAATATGTGGTATCCTGGAAAGGATATAAAAAACTCTTGTGTATATACATTTAGAAATAGTAAGTTCTCTAATCAATTAATTTTATTTTATCAGACTAATATACACAGGGGGTAGACCAACATATGTTGAGTCCGCAAGGGAGTAAAACTCAGATAGTGGACTTTACGATATTTATAGAATGCTCGTATCATTCTCCCGAAACCTCACTCTCTTTTAAGTGGCATGCAACCATTTTGTGAATAATTTAACATATAAGTAAGAGTAGGATCTATGACTACTTACACCCACGATTGTCCTTAGTAAATAATAAACCCTGGCAAGATATTCATGATTATCGAACAGCTCCGTCTTAAATACATTCAGCTACTTTATAGTACTCATGAATATCCATTTATTATTAAATAAGAGACAACTTCGCGTCAACAATATCTCCATAAGATTTCATGAAAAAATACAACATAATATGGAATCCACGACAACATATGGAGCCCAATTTGAATTTGTTTATATCTGGTGATTTCTCGTCTTTGTGACCAAAACAAACTGACCGTTAGGGTCCTCCTAATTGTAAATTTTCATTATATGACAAATTGTACCAGTATCTTATCGGTATAACCAAAATCTAGCGATAAACGACAGATGGAGACAATGTTGACAGATTTAGGTCAGCACTAGAAAAACAATTTCTCCACGAATATTCCAGGTACAAAACTAAACTTTGCATCTTCAGACTCCGAAATGTATACCGGGGCAAATAGCATTGAGATTTTTTCAAAATCCTGCATTGAAATATTAACTTTGATAAAAAAAACAAAGTCACCTACCGTTTTCTCGTCGATTTTCGACTAACATATGGATTCCCGGAAGTACAACATATTATTTTAGGCGGAGCCCACTTTGAAATACATATGTTGGTCTACCCCCTGCGATATAATTAGTATTTCAGTTAAAAAAAATAGAATTATCACTGAAAGTGATTAAATACCCCCACATGTGTGCTTGATACTTGAACTGGGAATGCTTCGAATCAATGGCATAATGTGCCCCACTTTCAATCCAAAGTGTCGTCTTCACAATAACCACATATACAGCAAGTTTCATCATAATATCTCATTCGTTCTAAATTTATTGAGCAGAAATGTTTTGAATATGTTAGAAACAGTGACCTTTACTTAACTTTTATCTAACAACTGTGCGCCAAAAATTGTTTATATATGTGAAGCTTTTCATGAGAAATAATCCAGAAACTATTTTTTCTATTTTTAGTAACAGTGAACATTGACCTTGACCCCATCAGGCCCAATATCAATACCAAGTTTTGTCTTCACAGACACTACCTATATGGCCATTTTCATCACAATATCTCATTCCGAACCAAAGTTATTGAGCATATGTAGTTTTTTCTATTTTTAGTAACTGTGACCTTGACCCCACAGGCCCTATTTGAATCCCAAAAGTCATCTTCACAAAAACCAGCAATACACCAAATTTCATTTAAGAATCTCATTCCAAGCTATAGTTACTGAGTGGAAATGAAGTTTTGAAGTTTAAATAACAGTGACCTTGACCTTGAACCCACAGGCCTCAAAGTCAAACCTTACCTGTATCTTGTTATGTTACATCTGCGTCCCATAAAATAATTAAATCTATGAAGTTTTTCATGAGTTATCGTCCAGAAACAATTTTTCTATCAGTGACCTTGACATTGACCCCACAGGCCCCAAAGTCGAACTCGACCTGTATCTTCTGATGTTACATCTATTTACCAAAAAAGGATTTAATCTGTGAAGTGTTTCATGAGTTATCATCTAGAAACCATTTTTCTATTTTTAGTAATACTCACCTTGACCCCACCAGCCCCAAAGTCGAACTTGACCTGTATCTTGTGATGTTACACCTGTGTACCACAAATTTTTAAAATAGTTGATGCCTTTCTGGAGTTATCTTCCGGAAAGCATTTTTCTATTTTTAGTAACAGTGACCTTGACACTGACCCCACCGGCCCCAAAATCGAACTTGACCTGTATCTTGTGACGATATACCTGTGTACCAAAAATTAGTTAATTCTGTCAAGCCTTTCATGAGTTATCATCCGGAAACGAAGAATCCGACCGACAGACCGACAAGCTCACTCCTATATACCCCCTTGAACTTCGTTTGTGGGGGTATAATTATTTCTAATACAATAATAAATTAGATGCTGCAATGCAAATAAACAAGGTTGTCTTTGTAAATTTTAAGTATAAATGGGCCTAACTCTGAAACATTTAAACAGTCAGGAGTTATGAAAATTGTCTTGATAATTTCTATTGTGATTTCAGACAACTATGTTAAGTTTCAAAGCTCTACCTGGTTACCAAGAAGTGAACTTAAACAAAAATATTAAAATATTGATGCCCACCCACCCATAGACATTGCCAAATCAAATAAACAGGGTTTTCCAAACACCTGCTAAATAAAGAAAAAGTAAATCTCCTAAAGGCACTTACAGCATTGTGAAGTTAGAATAATTCCAGACCGCACTTAAGCATACTTTTGAAATATGTTAATATACACAAAGAAAATGACTCTCCTAACAACCTGTTTACATGAAAGGTGTTAATTTTGTCAAGGTCTTGAGGGCAGACCTTTCTTATGTAAGGAGAGTGAAAACATCATCATTTTCAACATTTCAAGGTGGCCTCCCTATTGGTTACTAAATTTTGTTTTATTTGGTCACAGTTTATGCGCTGACGCTGACGAGTACAGCAGTTCTCTGGTAACTAGTCTGCAAGTTAACAAATGATTCCCCACAGAGCACTTGTTTTTCCAATAAAGGAAGAAAATTGTTTTCTTCTAACCTTTAGAGAGCTTCTTGGCTAACACAAGGGTAACATGCATCCAGTTATTATCAGACAATGTCTCACGAGGTTTTCCTGGATAGAAACAGTTCCAATGAACTAATCACACCATTGCCAAAATCATTTTGAGGATTGGTGGTTAGGCTTCTCGAACATAATATTGTAGGGATGGGACTGAATATTCCAAAATTTTGGTATTTGTCCCATCTGTTATTATTATCATGTTGCATCTTCTAAACTCCAAATGTTTCAATTGCATATCTGAACAATAAAAGTCAGTTATACTTTTGAAAACTGTCATTTAAACATTAAAGTAAGGATTAATCTGGAGACATCACTTATTTACCAAAAACTTACAAACTAATCCTTAAACTAACCAGCCAACAATATTCTCTTATGTTTTTCTAAATCATAGAAGTAGTACTTAGGAAATGGCAACATTTAAACAGCAAGAACAGAAGTCATACTACTAAAGCAAGATGATCAGGTCTGTCTAGTTTTTTCGTTTTAAATATCTGTTAAAGAGTTTTGTCAAATAAAGTCTTTTGTCTGCACTTTGTGCATGAAGGAATTGAACCCGTTTTCAGTCATAAATATTTTGTAAGAAAAGATAGGAGCAAAAACTGCATTATAGTATATAATACACACAAAATAGAACCATATTTCTGTCACTGTGGATTTCACTGTAAGAAATTCTATGTTTATATTGTCAACCCGACAGTTGAGTGTATTACAATATTTTATATATCAGACTGGACTACAGGAACAAGAAGTGAAACAGAGGTAACAGCGCACAGTGAACAGATTTACATATTGTTAATTATAAAAAACTGGACAGAGTAACCTAAATTAGGACTCGAACCTCAGACCTCCTGTTTACCGTGCCAATGCTCTAGCAACTGAGCTACTAAGGCTTTCTGATCAAGATGCTGATACAATTTGAATATTTGAATTATCATAATATGTCACCGCTCCTGCCTTTCATATAAATGTATAAACTTTGGGAAACATGTGAATTTTTCGCTGAATTCCTCTACTGAACCAAGAGATTAGTGTACCAGTCCGTCAAGTTATAGTTTGATATTTATGTTATACAATGCTGTATTCAAACTCTATCAGTAAAACAGAATTTGACTGGACTACTTTAGATAGTTTTTGAAATGTGTTAATCACTGGTTACCAGTTTCTGGCTTGATGGGCGCTCCAGAAGTGTGATTAGTAAAACCAGCTTTGCTGATAAAAAGACATGATATTGGTTTGCAGTCTGGCGATGTAATAAAGATATTAGGGATTTATGATCTTTGATTTCTGAGTTAACTCTTCTAAATGTTGATATGTGATCATTTTCATTATACCTTGTGCAGAACTTTTCGCCATTCAGAAAATAAATTAAGCAGACGATACATTGTGTGTATGCATTTTCTGGATCAACTGGCACATCCATGCTGTCTGATCAGGATCTGCAATGTCCATGTTTTTTGTCATAAATAACCTAATAAATCAACTAGATGGGTGTTCAGTTGAACACTTGTGTCGCCCTTGGATACTTTGTAAGACAGCATAATATTAAAGTGTGATGGAGAAATGTTAAGAAATGGCATAGCTAAAGTGAATGTTAAGTTTTCATGACAAAAATCTAAGTACAAAAACAGGCATATGTCTGTCACTTGTGACCTTGACCTTCAGATTTTGGAATAATCATAATTAAGTTGTCAGTGGTAATATAATATAAAAAATCGATGAGGAAATATTAACATATGGCAATATGTATATAACCTTAAGTTTTTATGACAAAATATAAAAAAAGGGGCATAACTGTAGTGAAATAAGCCATTGACCGTGGTATCATGACGACCGTGTTGTTGTAAGCAATATTTGTTGAAAGTTTGATGAAGAAATGTTAAGAAATGGCAAAGTTATAGCCAACATTAAGTTTTCATGACAAAATATAAG
Organism: Corbicula japonica; assembly: GCA_038501625.1. Taxonomy (NCBI): domain Eukaryota; kingdom Metazoa; phylum Mollusca; class Bivalvia; order Venerida; family Cyrenidae; genus Corbicula; species Corbicula japonica. The sequence continues at coordinate 2,099,832 of JAZAYU010000037.1, read as the reverse complement.
TATGAAAAGGGGCATAACTTTGTGGCATGTGACCTTGACCTAAAGATTTTGGTATCATGATGACCGTGTTGTTGTAAGCAATATATCTTGAAAGTTTGATGAAGAAATGTTAAGAAATGACAAAGTTATAGCCAACGTTAAGTTTTCGTGACGTAAAAGGGGCATAACTCCATCAAATGTGACCTTGACCTTGAAGAATTTGGCATCATCATGACCGTGTTGTCATAAGCAGTATAATTGGAAAGTTTGATGAAAAAATATTAAGAAGTGGCAAAGTTATAGCCAACGTTAAGTTTTCGTGACGAAAAAGGGGCATAACTCCATCAAATGTGACCTTGACCTAAAGAATTTGGCATCATCATGACCGTGTTGTCATAAGCAGTATAATTGGAAAGTTTGATGAAGAAATATGAAGAAATGGCAAAGTTATAGCCAACGTTAAGTTTTCGTGACGGATGGACGGAGACCAACGGACGGACAAAGCGATCCCTATGTATCGCCTTTTCTTCGAAAGGGCGACACAAAAATTGAAAAGTGCTGATTAGACGGCACAGATGTGCCAGCTGATCTGGATCTACACTGTTCTATGACCATCGCCACAAAGGCCTATATCTGAGGAAAGAGTTAAGCAAGTTTAACATTCGGGGTTAAGGTTACATTATAGCCGGTATATTTCCTAAGAAATACATGGAGTTTCCTATCAATAGATTTGTTTAATTTGCACATAAGCAGAGCTGCTGCAGAGTCTCAATAGAGAGAAAGATTTTAAACAAACCTGATGTCACCAATCTTTGGTGGCCTTTTCCTCTTGGCAAAACATGGCCCCAAGTCTCCATGGCTGCATAAGGCACTTACTCCTGAAAATACAAAGCAATCACATTTACAACAAAGGGAAACAAACAAGTCATGACTTAGTCAATGTATAGAGCAGTTATCTTCCATTAAAAGATTTGCTAACACTTCAGTTCAATGTCAGTTCATTGATTAATAATATGTTACATTCATGGAGAAAAAATACATCAAGAAACTGTTCTTAAAAATTACAACAATTACTACTATTTGTGTTAAACACTTTTTCATTACTCTAAAATTCAACTGGTCCTTAATTTCTGAAATAATACATACTAACAACAACTTCCATTTATACTGCATTTCAACCACATAATCTTGATATTTTAATATAAAATTATATTTTGTTGCTTTGTATGTTGGTTCAAGGCAAGTTGACAGCTGCAATATCGTCCTACATTAGTAAAATGATTTATTTTTTTCATTGTTTGTTCTTTTACTCTGCTCATTTTATATCTGGAAAATGCTTCTTTTAGCAATGACAAAAGATATATTTTGAAAATTTCTTGGAATAAAGTTCTTTAATATAAAACTTTTCAGATCATATATCAATATATTTCTAATATTTCCAGGAAATCTGCTAATTTAATCTGTTTTACTGTAGCTTCTTTACTAATATACTGAGCGAAAATGAAAACTTGACAAAATAACATTAAAAATTCCTATTGCATAAATAATGTCACTATATGTACATATCTAGAGAATTTAATCACCAATATGTTTATCTTGGAAGTTGTTTATCGAAAAACTAAATTAGAATGTTGTGTTCCGTGGAACACATGCGTCGCCTGCATGGAAAAAGTATAATAACTTAATAATAATATTTAATAATATTTTATTTAAGTTGATTTCAATACTACACCACAGAACACATGTGTCATCTAAATTGCATTTAAAAGGGGTATAACTAAAATAATGGCGAAACCTGAGTTATCATCTTCAAAAATCGGTTTGTAAATGCATGAGTTATTCAAAGTATTAAGTGAATTAATTGAACAAGTACTTTACATTTTACAGGCAACACTAAGTTTCATGTTAAAGTTGCATTTGAAAGGGACATAACTCATAAAATATTGAAAATGGAGTTATCATTCTTGTCGTCACAGATGGCATTGTTCATGCTGATAATATATTCCAAGTATGAAGTAAATAGGACAAGTACTTTCAAAGTTATAGGCAACATTAAGTTTCAGGTTAAAGTTGCATTTGAAAGGGGCATAACTCATAAAATATTGAAACTGGAGTTATCTTTCTTGTTGTCACAGATGGCATTGTCATGCTGATGATATATTCCAAGTACGAAGTGAATAGGACAAGTACTTTCAAAGTTATAGGCAACATTAAGTTTCAGGTTAAAGTTGCATTTGAGAGGGGCATAACTCAAAAAATATTGAAACTGGAGTTATCATTCTTGTCGTCACAGATGGCATTGTAAGTGCTGATGATATATTCCAAGTATGAAGTGAAAAGGTCAAGTACTTTCAAAGTTATAGGCATATTAAGTTTCAGGTTAAAGATGCATTAAAAAGGGGCATAACTCAAAAAATATTGAAACTGGAGTTATCATTCTTGTCGTCACAGATGGCATTGTTAGTGCTGATGATATATTCCAAGTATGAAGTGAATAGGACAAGTACTTTTAAAGTTATAGGCAACATTAAGTTTCAGGTTAAAGTTGGGGGACTACGGCACCGACGACATCGACGAAGACGACGCCGCCGCCGCCGGACAATAGGATCCCAATGTATCTACCTGCTATCGCAGGCGACACAAAAAGAAATTTGGTTGTGGCAAATTATCAGTTGGAATTTGTTATTTCTTTAATTAGATTGGAGGTAATTTGCAAGTAACTGGATATTATTTCTTTGCATCAGTGAACTTTAACTAGCACTATTGTGTTTTTCCTTCTGAGATAACCTTGACCTCTGTGAAAAAATAACATTTATCAAATGTCCAGATATGTGCAAATACCAAAAATTAAATTAAGGATAAAATATAGCATCAATGAACAAAAGTTTTCAATGTTATTTGGTAAAGTTTTTATTTTGGCTCTGTATATTATAATGCATTTTCAAAAATGTTGTTAGCCCATTAGTCGGATCAAAATTTTAATCCAAAAATAGCTATAAATTCATTTTTCAACTGTTTCAACATCATGCCCAAAGATGGTGCAATAAGGAATGTCTTTGATTTTCATTTTAAATAGTAAATCATGTGTTCCTATAATTCTGAATGCTAGTATCAAATGTTATTTTTAAAGGGTAATTGGTAATATATTTTCCAGTCTGAAGGTTCTATTTCTGAATTTAATATTTCTTATATCACCAACAACTTTTGTTGGCTGGATGGATTTACAATTTATGGTTTACAGATTGATATATGTTTTATACTTGTTTTAAAATTTATCTTATAAAAGATGGTAAATTTGGTTTTTTAATATAACATTGTTTTAAGTTACTATCGTTTTGCGTTTAAACATTTAACAGCATTCATTAAACAGTAAAGTTCCAAATGTTGGTTTTTAAAATGATATAATTGTTAATATTACATTGTATATAATTCACCAGCAGAAAAATGTACGAGGGCAGAAATGAAGTGTACACCTTTTTTTAAAAACTTTATTGCCTTCAATTTTCAAAAATGTGGTTTATCACTTATTAATAGTTTATCTTTGATATTTTTCTTTATTTCAAAAAAAATCTGAGAAGGTTTTCACAACATCTTTCTGAAATTCATTAAAAAATTTTGAAACAATTTTGCCACAATTATAATAAAATCATATTTTACTCTCCTTTTTTTAAAATTTGCCCAGACACCTTCAACAAATCTTCTTTAAGCTAAGTAAGTTCCATTGCTTTTATAAATGCCAAAGTATTTTTTATCATTCATTTTTAACCCTCCTTTATAATAATTTCAAAATAAGATACTATGTATTATTTGTACTTTCTTTATAAAGATGTTATTTATGTCATTTATAATGTTTTCTTAAGATGTTGTTAATAAGATAAAAAAGGTGATTAGAAATGGGAAGAAATAGATAGGCTTTTAATGTCACAGTGTCAGCACTGGGTGATCATATTTCTTACATTTATTAGTTTTTAGGGCAATTTATATGAATCATTTTTGTGATATCTACATGAAAATTGATTCCTAGCATTCTGAAAGTTGACCAATTTTCTAGGCAAGTTTCCATCTTGTTTTTGTGTATTCACTGCTGATTTATTTATATTGGCCGGCTGATCTGGATCTACACTGTAAGCCCATGACATAAAGGCATAATAATATATACATGGAGATATAGGTTAAAAGCCAAACGATGGCTGATTACCCACTTGATGCAAACATCTGTCATCAAGTTTTATTGAGACCATATCAGGATTATTCAAGCTAAGAAGCAGATGTCATTTTGCCTAACACAGCCAGCTCATTATCACAATCAGCTTACATGTCCCTGTCTTTCTAGGAAAAATAACCTAACGGCTTTTTAAAAATTGTAGGATACCAATGATACACTCTGTTACTTTGCTCTCAATTCAACCCCTACGGCCAAGTTCTTCAGTTTGTTGACTTAAATTAAAGCTGCAATTTGATTGGCTCGCTTTGATGTACTTGAAAGTCTGACATCCAATGAACCTAACACTTTCAAAACACTTTGATAACATGGTCAAAATATTTAAAAAAAACCCAGCAATTTTACTTATTTCATGAAAAAGAGAGACAATTAGATTTTTTTTAAAATGTGTTAAATTATTGCTAGGGAACTTGACAATCTGTAAAAAAGAATTACACAGATTGCATACAGACATAAAAACGTGGTTTCATTCTGAATTTCATGAGGAAGAATTTTCGCACAAAAGCGACAAATTACATACCAGTATTTGTGCAGACATAAATAAGCGCTATATTATTTTTCTGTTGAGACATATTATTATATGGTGACCTTTGCTGTGGTTTAAATTGGAGCATTTGTCCTCAAGTGAAATATGTGAAATTTAAACCAACATGCAATATAATTATACTACAGTTGCCATGGTTGTCTTGTTTGCATTCTCATTGCTTTCTTACTTCAACCAAGCACTACTCTATTATGTTTCTTTTGCGCAAGAAGAATATTTTCGCTATTTTCATGGTGGTCGTAAATTTGCTAAAAAAAAAAAAAAAATCCAAACTTTATTTTTTGCTAAGTGCACTAATTGCCATGTTGCTGGACTGAATGGTTTGCTTGATTGAAACTGCCGTTGCAATATCTTTATGTTCTGGGTTAATCGAGAATATCCCATAGCACAAATTTAGTAAATGCTTCAGCTTAGATAATGTACCGAATACTGGTATTGATGACAAGCATCAAATCATGCCATGGATAGGAATAATTTCATACTTTGAAAATTTGCTTTACAAACAATGCATATAATCGTTTGTTATAAAATAAGCTCTTTGAAAAAATAATCGCCCCAGCGGGCTTAAGGATAATAATTGCTTCATGACGTGTATATCTGTGGTGGTCACGGTCATTTTTTTCCGTAGATAAAACATAATCACTATTGTTATTAAAACGGATGTCAATTAAGCTACGGGCAATTAAAGTTCATAACAATTTGATAAAATTCTAAGCACTGTTAAATGCACAGCTTTCATACCATAGCAAACACTTTTTCTTATAAGGCAATGGAAAAAAATATTTTAGATTCTCATCCCCGCCCGCCCCTGTCCAAAACCACCAGCCCCAAAAAAGTTTATAGGCAAAAAATCGTCTGTTCCGGAAGAACAGGTTTTAGACCATCCCGGATATATAAAATGTTCATCATTTCAAAGCTTACCGAAGGTGATAGTGTCACTATTTAAGACTTCTATGGCTTTTCAAGCAAGAATAGGCACCAACCTGCTACTTTGGTAAGTTGTTATCCTGATTTTTTGGAAGAAATTGAAAAGATGGACTAATATTCTACACCAAAGGTTCTGGTAACTATAAATGCCATTGTCTCAAAATTTTAAGTTAGTTTTTACTTCTGTTCTCGGGTATTTCGTTAATAAAAAATAAAAATTAAAAAGTAACCAACCGCTCCCTTTTTTCCTCAAAATCAGGATGAGAATCTAATAATTTATTTTCTCTGGCCTAATACTTAATTTTTTCAGGTACATTTGCTGGTACAGAATTACAGGAAATGTAGCAATATGCATGCACTGCACCAATAACAAAGGGAAATTAATTTCTGTGGACACAAATTCGCTAAAATTACAACCGCGAAAAATGAAAATTATGGCAAAAATTTTCGGTCACGAAAATAACCCATTATGTATTACTTTAGTAACCCACCATCTGCATTCATGGCAATAGCGTCTGACTGTTGGACATTCTCAATTATTCGTAGAGTACAATTTAGTAACAAAAATTTATGTCAGAGCATACAGAATCTTTTTGTTCATCTGACTTAATGTCTGTCACATGTAATAACTCATTCACTGTGAATGGTTAGAAAAACTATTTTAACAATGTATTATCACAAAACAACAAAAAATCTAGAAAAATTATTTTAACAATTTATTATCACAAAACCACAAAAAATCTATCTTAAAATTATTTAATTGAATCTTAGTAACTGTTGTAGGTACTGTAGAACATATATAACAGAAATACTGTAAAATAATTATCCGTAGTGAGATTATAGATTCCCTCGTCCAAGTTCAAGCTTTTCTAACATTCTGATGCAGCTGTATAACCCTTTCCTCCATATATACACCTTTATGTTATGAGGAAGCAGTGTAGATCCAGATCAGTCAGCATATCTGAACTGTTTGTTTGTTTTTTTTTTTGGTTATTTCTAATCGAAAAGCAAAAAGAGCAGATCCTTATCAGACATCATGGACGTGACAACTGATCTGGATCTACACTGGTCACACATGCTTTAAAATGTGTATATATAGAGTAAAGGGATAAAATACAGTGTATATTAACCAAATAAATTGTTACCTAATTTCTTTTCCACCACTGGTGTTAACTGTCTGACAGGAAGCATAGTGTTATTAACTTCTGCAAATCCAAACTGGCACTTTACGTAAGTATCAATGGTATATATATATAGATTGCAAATGAAAGACTTCACTTTATATTACAATCCATTATATTAATTCCTGATATTTTATAGTATTATGAGTAATCCAAATTGTTCTCTAATTGCAGACATGTGTAGCGAAAATTCCACTTTTCAGAACTCTGCAGAATAGCAAGCTCTGTGTCTCTTCTGTAATCCATTTATATACTGCAACAAATTGGTGGCATTTTCCTTTAATTGAAATATTACTTCATTTTCAGTCACTAGAAAATGTCACCAGCTCTCTAGAGAATGTAAAACAAATTATCTGATATGCAATAACACATGGCTGTGATTGCCAGAGCAATCTTGAAAACGGTGGAACTTGAAGCAAACACTCCATCCTCCCGGGATTACAACCTGATCTTTACACCATTCATCATTGTAAGTAAATTACAGGAACAGTTCTGTCAATAAATGAGCAGCAGAAAGAAGCTTATATCATCATCTTAGTGCAAACACGGAATATCTTTTTTAAAGGTACTTAGTTCAATCTTGCGCAAGATGGCCAAATGGTCCAAACATCGCTCACCATGTGATATCCCAGGGCGCTGACGGAAACCACACACCTTCATCGTGAAATGATAATGACAAGAAACAGAGATATTTTATTTGCAAAGATAAAACAAATTGAGAAATTCTGAATATTACCTGGATATTTCAGCAGTATATATTCATTGACCATTTGCATTTTGATGTAAGCATGATGAATCTTCGCATTCTTCAAGACCATCCAATTCACTTTGCAAGGTACTGTGGTATCATTTAATTTTGCGAGGACAAATTTTCATGCAAAAGAAGCAAATGGGCATAAATTTGTGAACACATATTTATCTATTAAGATATTATTACATGGCACAACTCCCTTAGGATGTATGTTTATTTACCCTAGCGCAAAATATCGAATCTGACATGAAACATAAAAGTAAACAGTACACCAAACTTTAAAACTAAAAGGTTACAGTAAAATATTCAAATCAGCAGTTATCAAACTTGAATTTGGTGTTCCATGGAACACATGTGTCACCTACTTGCAAGAAGTTGAAATGTGGGTGTATTCTTTATAATAAATGATAAAACGATTTCAATTTGCATTGCAATACTACAATTACTGTTTATATTATAACTGATTATGCATGTTTTTTAAATGAAAATAGTAGTTACTTTTATATTTGCTTTATGGAGGCTAATAACTCCAAAGCTTCATGACACAACATACTTCAACAATTATAAGCCACATTAGTTTTCATGTTTAAAGGGAAAGGTACAGTCTATTCAGTTTATACTGTAAAATTATACCATCTGCAAAAACAACAGTACAGTTAGGTATACTTTTATGAGGCCCATCTGATTGTTGCTGTCCATGCCGTCTGATCAAAATCTGCACTGTTTGCTTTTTGATTCGTTATGTCATTTCTGACCAAAATGCGACCAGTGCAGATCCTGATCAGATGGCACATATGTGCCAGCTTGATCTACACTGGTCAGACATGTGTAAAAATGTGTATATATAAAGAAAAAAGATGTACAGGCCTAGTTATTTATTAAGTAACTGATTGTCCTGTTCCTTTTCTATTATACCAGATTTAGTAGTCGGGCATCAATAGAAACACCAGAGTGAATAAAGTAAAAGCTGTTATACAGCTGCTGTCTTGCTTCCTCATGCCTAATCCTCTACATTCCATTGACTCTCAACCAAAATTACCAGTCTTAAAATGGAAATAACTGGTCAATCAGTACATGGTATTATCATTCATTTGTCAAATACAGATGTCTTAGACTAAGAAAGCTATATTTGACAACAAGAATGATAATTACATCTATTCTTCAAATCCCTCAAGGAAAAGCAATAATTGCTTTAATACAGCATTGATATATTTTATGCATTGAGTCAAAATTTTTAGGACAGAACGAACTGTACACAATAAAATATTAAATATTTTGGTTTAGATTTTACTGGTTAATAAGATTTATCCTAAAGAACTACAACTTAATAAAGCGAACACTTCAGAAAAGCAAGCAAACTTTCTCGATCTAAATCTGTCCATTGAAAATGGTTATGTCACTACTAAAATTTATGATAAAAGAGATGATTTTAATTTTAATATAGTAAATTTTCCGTTTTTAGACAGCGATGTTCCCCGTGCAACTGTCATCTTATGGGGTTTATATCTCACAGCTTGTTCGCTTTTCAAGAGCTTGCAACGATGTTAATGATTTCAATGAACGTAATCTTTGCATTACAGAAAAACTTTTAAAACAAGGTTATCGGTATCACAAATTAAGGAAAACCTTTTGCAAGTTTTATCGACGATACCCAGATTTAATTCATAAATACAAATGCAGCTTAAAATCACTTTTGCAACAAGGTATTTCACAGCCAGTTTTTTATGGAGATTTAATTTATAAACTTAAAAAGATAAAAGGCAGTGTTAATTTCTCCCGGTTATTCGTAAAAACCATCTGTAAATTTAAAAAGAAAGGTTACCAACATGATATTTTACAGCGCTCTGCAGGCCTGGTGATTAACCCTTCTACAGTTGATCATTATGCTTACCTCTTTGGTTGCACAACGGTGGCAGGGGTTTAAGAGTTTATGAAGGTTAATGGGGAAATCTTCTATTAAAAGAACCTAGAATTTGTTTCTTTTATCCCTGTCATCGTGTTCTTGCTGATTTTACTCCAGGAGCTCTGGTCTCGGTAAGATCATTGAGTACCCGCCCCTTCGGCTTTGCAATGCTCTAAGCTTCTTATGTTTTATATGTTTGTGTGCTTTTGCATGCAACATTGTTAAGCCGATAAGTGGGTTTGAGTCTTTTCACCAAGACAACTTGTACTTGTTCTGTGATATGAGAACCTGTTGGGGCAAGTGTGAGGTTGGTGCACCCTAGAACCTGGTTTAATCCCCCAGTGGCAATTTGATTTGCCACTGACGGTTCCAAGGCGGTAACCTCTCAGGTTCTCATTTTTGTTTATTGTTAGTGGTGTCTTTTTTTGAAACTGATCATTTTATTAACCATGCTCTCTCCCCCTCTCTTCTTCTTGACTGTGTGGGGAGGCTGTTTTTTCTGAATGTGGCAATTCCTGATATGCATATTTCACCTTTTTATAGCATTTCTGGAAAATTGATAGTTACTTATTGAACACGAAAAGTATAACTTACTTATCATTATGTTATACATAAATGACTTTTTTATGGAAATGGAAAAATAATATATATTATTTTTTCTTTATTTAAAACAATTAAAAAATATATATTGTATTCATGGTATGAAACTTATAATTGAATAAAAACATTTTCAGCCTATAACAAGTTTGTTACGGTGTTTCCTAATTGAGTTGTGCATTCATGTTATCTTTTTAAAATTTAGCATAAAAAAGCATTCACAAATTTAACAGCATTACGCATTTTCATTAATTATATTTATACACAAATAATCTCACCATATCTGTATCCATTTAAGCTTCAGAATATATTATTTAAGGGGCGACTTGATGCTCAGTATCAAAATTTAACTTGTTAATACCTGGAGCGTAATAAAAACGGTGTCTGGTTTTCTGCTTTCATCAAATCGATAACTAAACAACGACGATGAATTAGTAGAAAAAGTCCTTATATTGGCTCGCAATAACTCAATCATTTACTTGTCAAAACGTTGTTTTTTTTCATTGTGAAAATTAATTAACCACGTTGACCCTTTTCAAAAGAAAGTATTAATGACCAAATATTTATGTTCTCAAACAATCCCCAATCATTGAGACCCGGCCCGAATTAAAACATCACAGTATTTTTGTAGCCCACAAAATTACTAACCAATGTTCACAATCACTCGGCGAAAAGTTATCGTATTTTTCCGTACCTGGGCCGTAAGAACGCTTTAACGCGGTGACGTCATTCACATAAAAGTTGTAAACACAAAATCATGCAAACATGGAAAGAAAAAGACGAGGAAAAATAGAGATTCTTTAAGTTTTAACTTCATTACAAGGTAAACAAAGAAAGATGTAAATGTTATACGACCCATCACGGTAACGGCTTTTAGTGGGGAATACGTCATCAATTTATGCACTTCTGCATAATTAGCGACCGTTGCCTGCCGAGAGTTGCCGAAAATCAGCTCGGAAAGATTCGCTATTTGTTTTGTAAACAAGATAAACAATCCGCAAAACATGCTGCAAATCAATAAGATAATACCCTTTTCTTATTGTAAGGTTTATTTTTTGTGTTATTATGCATACAGGTGAAATCTAAAATGTTTAGGTGAATAAAAAATATGCTGTTTGACAAGTTTATTGGGCCTTTAACCCTTTCCTCCATATATCCTTTCCACGACCATTATTAAACGTATTTAAACGTGACAAAATTTTGACTTCCCAAAACCCGACCCTGTTTTACGGGAGGACGCCCGAAACATATTTAAACGTATCAAAAAAATCGCTTTTTAAAACCCGACCCTGTTTTTTTCGTCGGAAACCCGTTGATTTCTTTTTCATTTTTAAAAAAGTTCTTACTTTGGTGGCTATTTAAAAGAACACGGAATTATCGATCAGTATTTTAACATTATTAGTCCTTTGAACGCATCATATATTTTCTCTCAAATATTATTTAGTAAGAAATTAAATACATGTGACTTAGATAATCTGATAAGAAAATTGGAAGTGTCTCCTCTGCCGGTCGAGGAGAATATACACGTAGGACTGTCTCCTCGACCGGCTCCGGTCTAAACAACGGAAGTGGGTATTTCCGTACAATCGATAATTTTATCTTGTTTTAAAATGTTTTTGAAATAAACAAACTTTTTAATATTCAGTTACTTTATGTGTTAAAAAACTACATCATACTAATTTTGTTTTATGATACTTTATCAGTTTTCTCAGTTAAACATTGGGATTGCGGCATTAGCTTAGTCTGTAAAGGTTGATAAAGAATAAAATATCACAAATAAGAACTACCATTAGATAATTTTTATGATAACTTGCAAGTTATTTTTAAATGAAATGAAAAATAAAAAGTTTTCGCGTATTTTAACTTTTACCATTGTAAAACATATTTTTTTCTCAATACACATACTGTTTGACAGCAACATGTATATTCACGATTACTCGGGCTGATTTCACACATCTCGGCAGGAAGGGACTTTAGGCTGACACATTGTTTAATCATGTCAAAACTTATATCTAAATATCTTCCAACTAACTACAGCCTTCACTGTAAGTGACACTATTAAAATGATTGTGAGCGAGAAATCTTCAGTCGTTTCATTCTTATATATTTGAGCGTCCGTTTGCTTGCACTAGATATACGCTTAAAATCTTTTTACAACCGTCTGTCACAAAATGCCTCAACATACATCTGGATTATTAGTGCATTACTCCAAAAGTGGAAATAAAAAAGTGGTCATTGAAGGCACGTAGTCTTTATTCACAGGTGTTTAAATCAGTCGGTGGCACAAATACAATGGGTCTTTTTCCACATGTTGTCTTAAATTTCAGTTGGTTGTCAGCGTAGGTTGAACTGTATTTATCCCGCTGACTGATTTTAAGCACAAATTTACCTGTGAACAAAGACAACCTGTCTTCAAAGACCACTTTTGAGTTGTCTCTTGAATGTTCTTGTAAGACATGTTTAACAATGCGTCAAACTTGAATGAAAATCTTTTTTATTTCGAGAAAAGGATGAACACGTGACATACAAATGTGAGTATTATAACACTTAAACTTCATTTAAGAAACAAAATATTGACACATGAATACTAAACAGTTTTGATACCTAAAACGACTGATTTCCGGGCACTCAGTCCGTAACAAATTGTAAACGAAGATCATTTTTATGGGGATTCTTTTTTCCTAATTTAAGTAACTCCTCATGTGAGTCATAAGTAAATTTACGTGTTTTGATTGTATTATATAGTGCAAAACTTTGATAAAATTTCGGCTTGCAATTGAGCTTTTTAATAGTCGTGCGTGGTCCCCGCGACGCATGTGACAAAATTTTATAAGGTACATATACCTCATTGTTGTTTTTTTTCATCGCCGTATGATTTAAATTTCCTTCCCCTGTGAATACAACTGAAAGTCAATTAGCTAAACTTAATTTCCTAATTAAAGATTTTCTTTGGTGCCCGCGCTTTGGCTGCAGCAACTGATCTTGAATCTCTTTTGTACAACTGCACATTGTCTTGTTTTTGGTATTTAACAATTTTTACTTCAAACTATCATAATCCGGAAAAGTTTCTCCAATTTAAAATTTGATAGACATTTAATTTTGAAACTGGTGAATGAAATTCTGGGGGAAAACTTTAGAACAAATAATAATATTATATTCCCACATCCATGTTTATTATTCCACATAAAAATACGATTCCAATCTAGAATCAACACAGAATAGTAATGTGCCAATATGAAATTGTTCTTTAATTTTAATAAGGACCAAATGATAGAGACCTATCTGTTGTATTTTATTGAGTAACAACAAACAATAGTCTAATTACCAACCCTGTGAACGGCGGCATTTAACAAAGCTGCTGCGACATATTTAACTGCAAACTGAATAGATCAATTAGTATTGATAGTTTTAACAAGTTTTAATTGTCGAAACATCAGAGGGCAAGCAATTGGTGCTACAATTACTTCCATTATCTTTACATAAAAGAAACAAACAAACATTTTCACCAAACATTTAATTAATTTTCCCGATTGTTGCGACCGATGTTCATGTTTAAACACAATTTATTATCAATTATTTATTCTGGAACCGGTCGAGGAGACAGTCCTACGTGTATACTCTCCTCGACCGGCAGCCAGAGTCTCCTCGACCAGGCCCAGTCGAGGAGACACTTTCAAGAAAATGGCACTTTCAAGCAATGGCATAAAAATTAATGACTGTTAATTAGATTAATTTTACGTTACAGTCTTCCTGCGATAAACCGAAATTTTCACCCATTACGTAAAAGAGCGTTGAAATTCGGGATTTTAACGCAATATTCTTGATATGCAGTTTCCACCTTTTTTTAGGAAAAATGACCATAACGTTAGATAACGTGTTTTACAGTTATTTATCGGGTTTCTTACCATGTTTAAAATTCCGAATTTCATTAAAAGGTAGAATAGTGGTAATGGACAAAAGCGTATATGCTTTATTCAAACATACACTTATCAACGGGCATTAAAAAATTTTTATGCAGATTTACGTTATGGGTTTTAAAATTGTGAAAAAAGCACACGTTTAAATACGTTTCGGGCGTCCTCCAGTAAAACAGGGTCGGGTTTTGGGAAGTCAAAATTTTGTCACGTTTAAATATGTTACGGACGTCCGTCCGAAAAACAGGGGCGGGCGCAGAAAGGATATATACCTTTACTGCATGGACGAACAGGGTAGATCCAGATCAGCCGCCACATCAGTGCAGTCTGATCAGGATCTGCACTGTTCGCTTTTTTATTCATTAGGTTATTTCGGACCAAAATGCAGATCCTGATCAGACGGCATGGATGTGCCGGCTGATCTGGATATACACTGGTCAAACAAGCTTAAAATTATGTATTTATGGAGGAAAGGATTAACATATTGTGGAATATACAGATATGTGGGTGGGGCAAACAACTGTCCCACTAGATTGATCACAGCAGGTGAGTTCATATTTGCTATGAATAATAAGTGTTGTAGGCAGGAGTGGCAAAGAATTTATACCCACCTATGTGTGACTATATATGGAGACTGGTTTCATGGATTACTTGAGGCCAGTCTTATATTGCAGTGTGTGTTTAATACTTTAATTTTTATTTGTCCATAGTAGGAAAGCTAATTTATATCAAGGCTGTGGGTGACAGTCTGCCAGAAACAAGAGCTTGTCTAATGTAGGATTTGTGGATGTACTCAACTACAAATTGTTAAGTTCAAGAGTGTTGATTTTCTAACGAATAAGTCAAAAATTGCCATTGTTTTAGACTTCTGTGCTAAAACTACCAGAAAATTCAATGATTATTTAACACATCATCTGCCTAAAATCGAAACCTCATGTAGCCAAATTAGATTTTTTGCAATGCCTGAATATAGAAAAACAATCTTGAAATCTGTCAAAATCTTGCAACTCTTTTCCAGTGGAAAAGGTTCAAGATAGTTATGTGCACAACTGTGAGAAATAAACTTATAAATCAACTAGATGCCTGTTGGCAATATGTTGAGCCCACTCTCACATGATCTTTAACCCCTTACTGTGACCTTAACCTTTGAGATTGAACCTGGGGTTTGTGTGTGACACTCCATCTCACTGAGGTTAACATTCATGCCATTTATAAACAAGATTGCTCAATGCATGTTAAAGTTATGGGCAGTATGCACAAGCTTTCACATGACCTTTGACCCCTATGCGTGACCTTGACTTTTGAGATGGGGACCTGGGATTTGCCTGTGACACTCCGTCTTATTAAGGTTAACATTCATACCAAATGCTCAATGCACGTTTCAGTTATGGGCAAGACCAGATTTCTAATGACCTTTGACGGCTACCTGTGACCATTGAGAACCTGGGCTTTGCGCGTGATACTCCATCTCATTGACCTTAACATTTGTGCCATATATAAACAAGATTCCTTAATGCATGTTAAGGTTATAAGTCGGACAAATTTGGAAGGATGCACTACACACTAACTTATTAAACTTATTTAAATTAAACTTAATGACCCAAGCACATAAACCCAACTGCCAATGTGACAACTAATTTTACCTCCACTGCAAGCAAGCTCAACAAAATGCAAACTGTTCAGATCCTGATCAGATGGCATGGATGTGCCAGCTGATCTAGATCTAGACTGTTTGCCCATGCCATAAAACCATAGCTAAAATGCTATGATTAATGAATGCCAGATAAAAACTTGATCCATAATGCATCCTACACTTCTACAGATACACAAACACATTTGTTTGATAAGGGCAACTGACAATGGAGACATAAAACACCTAATGCATCTTTACAACTCTGGTAGGTTATATTGGTTCACAGAAACCTGAATTTCTTTCAATAATCACCCCAATCCTATACATGATTATTGAAAGAAATTCAGGTTCCTGTGATCGGATTTTATTGCGTTGTTTAAAAAAATAATAAAACAAGAAAAAGTCGTCGCCCCGCGCCGAAAACCAGGTTTTCATTTAATACTTATACTTTTGTAAAGAAAATATCTGATATGAAGAAACTGAACTTCTATTTTTAGCAACAGTGACATTGATCTTGATCACAGACTTCTGAGTAGAAATCCAAGTTGCATCTTGGTATCAGCTACCCCAAGAAAGTTTGGTGTCAATAGATCACAGCTAACCCAAGTATAAGGAGAAACCTAAATTTGTATTTTAAGCAAAAATGACATAGACCTTTATCACAGACCAATGGGTATCAATCCTAAGTAGTGTCTTGATATAAGCAACCCACAAACCAAGTTTGGTGTCAATAGGCCAAAGAAAACTCAAGCTATTGAGCAGAAACAGAATTTCTATTTTTAGCTACAGTGACCTTGAGCTTTATCACTGGCGCCTGGGTAGCAATCTTAAGCTGCATCTTGATATTAGATACCAACACTAAGTTCGGCATAAATATACCAAAGCAAACTCAAGTTATTGAGGGAAAACTGAATTTCTATTTTTAGCAACAGTGACCTTGACCTTGATCACAGATAACTGTGGCAATCCCAAGCTGTCTTTTGATATCAGCTACTCATATACTAAGTTTGGCATCCAGAGGTAAAAGCAAACTCTAGTTATTGAGGGAAAGCTGAATTTCTATATTTAGCAAGTGACCTTGACCTTTATCACAGACACCTGGGTAGCAATCTCAAGCTGCCTGTTTATATAAGCTACCCACAAACCAAGCTAAGCGTCAACAGGCAACTTGGCATCAACAGATAACATTCACAAAATACTTAACAAAAATCTAAGTCAAAAAGGGGCATAACTTTTGGAAAACACAGTCAGGGGTTATGAAACTTGACCTGGTAATTGGTACTGTGATGTGAAACAATTATGTAAAGTTTCAAAGCTATACCTTGAATGGTAACTGAGAAAAACACAACTTTCACCAAAAAAATTAACAAAATTTCTAAGTGAAAAAGGGGCATAACTTTGTCAAAATACAGTCAGGGATTATGAAACTTGTCCTGATAATTGGTATTGATATGTCAGACAACTATGTTAAGTTTCAAAGTTGTACCTTGAACGGTTACTGAGAAAAACAAAACTTTCACACAAAACTTCACAAAATTTCTAAGTGAAAAAGGGGCATAACTTTGTCAAAATACAGTCAGGGATTATGAAACTTGTCCTGATAATTGGTATTGATATGTCAGACAACTATGTTAAGTTTCAAAGTTGTACCTTGAACGGTTACTGAGAAAAACACAACTTTCACAAAAACCTTCACAAAATTTCTAAGTGAAAAAGGGGCATAACTTTGTCAAAATACAGTCAGGGATTATGAAACTTGTCCTGATAATTGGTATTGATATGTCAGACAACTATGTTAAGTTTCAAAGTTGTACCTTGAACGGTTACTGAGAAAAACACAACTTTCACAAAAAAATTGACAAAATGTTGACGCCCGCCCGCCCGCCCAACGACATACCCCAATCTAATAACCAGGATTTTTCTAAAGAAAACCTGGTTAAAAAATGGCCATTAGAAACAACTAGCCTTCAATTTATCCCAATATATAAGTTAAGTGACTCAATCAGTCTGTCCCCAGTCCAATTCTAGACTGAAGGTCACAAATATTCCTAATATGGCAATGTCTGCTACAAATCTTAAAGGTTTCCAAACAGAGTGCGAATGGCAAAAAAATGGCAAAGTTTCAATAAAAGCACTGAAGGCGTTGAAAGACTGTTGCGGTTGAAAGTGTAGTAAGGAATACAGTATACTGAAACTTCAATGCAATTATGTTGTTGAAGGCATGCTCACATGGTTGTCGCTGATCTGTAAGGCACTTAGTGTCATGTAAACCAGCAGATTTTTTGATAGCCTGGCAGGTGTGGACATGGATTAAGGCGTTATAGCGACCCAAGCTAGATTTTCCGGCAATATTGTCATGTCACTTACCACGTGACTGATTTGTTTGTAATCATTTTTAAATATCCTTTCATATTCGTTAGAACAACAACATAATTTTTTTTCTTGTTTTCTTTGTCGCATTGTCTTACAAATGTTCACCATCATTCATAATAATTTTTTTTTTCTTAATATGTACTTGTATGTACTTTCTAACCACATAACTATGTAACTTTTCAGGCCTAACTAAACTACTCATGCATATCCAGTTGTTTTTTCACTGGCATAGCTGGACGTAACTTCACTCTACATTTGTTGGATGGGAGTTTTTGGCATGAATGCTCCAGAATTACATGAAAACATACTAAATATAGAGCACTAAGTGTTCGTGGAATCATGTGCTTGAAACATCTGCCAAACATTTTTTATGATCTCGCAGTGAACACAGAATCCCGCTCACTTGAATATGCCTGTGGTCACAATGATACACTGGAAGTTAATAACCAAGCGTTGACTTCTAGCTTAAGACTGTCGCACATGCGCTGACAGTCTAATAAATTTCAGGAAACAAACTCACTGTTGACTATATTTCAGTGAAGAAATATATTAATTTGTAAATGTATTACACTCAGTCCAGACAAAATAATGCTCTGAATTTACCACACTTAACCCTTTACTCCATAGACACCTTGTTTTTTTGTCTGACCATGACCAAGAATTGAACGGTGTAACCAATTTTGAGAGTTACTATATGGATATACAGGCACTGAATTTGATATCTGTTGCATCCCTAAACAAAACAATTGTTTAGCTTCTCTGCAGGTCACTTATTCCTGAAAGCTAGGTCATTTCCATGGGGTAGGCCTGATTGTAAACCCAAGATCTAGTAATCAACAAGACTCTTAGTATTTGTTAGCAAGTATAGTCAACTACAAGTTTCAGTTTAATGTGTTGTATTTTCACTATTTTCATTGCACTTCATCCATTTTTGTCAAAACGGCGTGCAAAATCTTCTGATTCCCTTCTAACCATCTTAACTTGCATACTTGTTGGGAAATTTCAGGATCTAGATTTTTCAGGGCAAACAGCAGATGACATTAAAATGAAATCAAATCAAGTACATGCAAATAATCAGTTACTGCCTACTATCAACATGAAATAGCTTTAATATTTTCTGAGTTATGCCAGTTAAATATGGTATTTTCACTATTTAAATTACCATAGCAACCACTGTAGTATTATCAAATGACAATAAATGCACATACTTCAAGAAACCCTGCTGTTAAAGCTCCTCGCAGAATAAATTTTAATCTTTAAGAGATGTGTTGTGTTATACAATCACATTAAATTTTGTGAAAGAATACACCCAGTACCGTTGATTTAATTTTATACCAAACCCCACATCTTTACAACTGCAACTGCAACTTTTTGTCCAACAAACAAATAAAATGACATGCATACCTTTTTGCTATTTTAACAAATACTATGTTTATAAACCAAGCTTGCAATTTACTTTTTGAGATATTGCAGGATCCATTTTTCTAGAAAGACAGAATAGACAAATATTTCAAATGACTTGCATAGTCTACTTTTGCTGATATGCTTCACGAACATAGCTTTGATACTTTTTGAGATATGCCAAGATCCATTTTAGATATTGGTGATTTTACTATTTTTGTTGCCATAGCAAACAGATTGTGGTCATCTGAGTAAGAAAAATAGTTAGACTGTTTAAAGTGAGCGTGAAGCCCTTCAGGCTTCACACACTTTCAATAAACCGTTTTCCATACCCAAATGAAAAACATCAAAAACGATTCATCGTAAAGTAGGATCCAGTTTTCTGGATGGACAGAGGATTCAGGTAACTTATAGTCGCCTTTGCATTGAATGTCAGATAAAATGACATTTTCACTTTGTTCATGTCACAGTCATTTCCCTGAATGGTATTAGCAAGAAATGTCGGTTCAATCATATTTTGTTATGGTTTTATATAAAGTAAACATCATATGAACACAATAATTGAATTATAATTATTCATATCCTCCAAATTTGACATGAGAATGGCCGAAAATTCCTAGAAATTGTCTGTTGCAAAGGGCTCTGTATTAATATTAACGTAAACTGAAGCTTAATAGGAAACAAAACACCCATGTTAGGCCATGTTTTAACGGGTATGGTTGAGTTTATTCAAAGTAACTAAAAATAATATGATCCTCCGATAAACTGACTAACCGAGATTTATTAAATGATTGTCGCAAATATACTGGTCAGGAAATTTAAATGATTGTAAACTTACTTTAACAAACGTAGACCTCATCAACAAACATTAAACTTTGACTTACAAAGTCTGAATATATATTTATTTGGAATGAAACAAACTAAACTGCAATCTTATAATCATAAAATCTAAGATTAATTGAGAGATAATTAACTTACAGGTGAGAAGTATTTGTCAGGTACAATAAATAGTAAACATACTTGCTCGTTCGTAGTTTTGAAATTATATTTCCGTTTAATTGTTCTTCGTATTTTATGCAGTCTTGAATTTGTATTGAAGTAAAACATGCCTATGTGGCAGTTTGTTTATTGATTGCATAGCAGAAAATTAAACAAGAGGGTTAATTGGCCCTAAATCGCTCACCTGTCAAACTTGACCTAGATATTATTTAGATAAACCTATGACCAAGTTTGAAGAAGATCGGACCAAAATTAAGACCGCTAGAGTGCAGACAAGATTTTAATATAATTTGACCTAGTGACCTAGATTTCAAGGTCACATGACCTAGTTTCAAACTTGACCTAGATATCATCGAAATATACTTTCTGACCAAGCTTGAAGAAGATCCAATCAAAATTAAGACTTCTAGAGTGCAGACAAGCTTTTTCTTTAATTTGACCTACTGACCTAGTTTTAAGGGTCACATGACCCAGTTACGAACTTGATCTAGATATCACTGAGATAAACATTCTGACCAAGTTTAAAGAAGATTGCACCAAAATGAAGACCGCTAGAGTGCAGACAAGATTTTTATATAATTTGACCTAGTGACCTAGATTTCAAGGTCACATGACCCAGTTTCGAACTTGACCTAGATATCAATGAGATAAACATTCTGACAAAGTTTCAGAAAGATCGCATCAAAATTAAGACCTCTACAGTGCAGACAAGCTTTTTCTTTAAATTGACCTACTGACCTAGTTTTAAGGGTCACATGACCCAGGTAAGAACTTGATCTAGATATCATTGAGATAAACATTCTGACCAAGTTTAAAGAAGATCACACCAAAATTGAGACTGCTAGAGTGCGGACAAGATTTTTCTATAATTTGACCTAGTGACCTAGATTTCAAGGTCACATAACCCAGTTTCGAACTTGATCTAGATATCAATGAGATAAACATTCTGACCAAGTTTGAAGAAGATCGGATAAAAATTATGACCACTAGAGTGCGGACAACAATTGTGAATGGACGACGGACAAGGGTGATCACAAAAGCTCACCCTGTCACTATGTGACAGGTGAGCTTAAAATTGACAGTCAAGTACATTAATGTCAAGTACGTGTACATGAAACACAATTCCTTAATAAAAGTTATTCCCCCTACATTCTCATTTTCATTACACTATCTAATACATGCGCACATTAATAATATCCGCCAGAAGCACTTGGTTCGGTATGTTTACATCGCAGGAGACGTTTCAATTTCGAAATACAAATCACGATTTAAATCCAAATCAATCATCATAAGAAGTTTCCTAGTTTCTCATTTCTAATTAAGATTGAACTAGATGGGTGTTTAGTTGAACACTTGTGTCGCCCTCTGGTGCTATGTCGGAATAAAAATGCAAGTACAAAAAGGGGCATAACTCCATCAAAGAATTTGGCATCATCATGAGCCTGTTGTCATAAGCAATATAATTTGAAGGTTTGATGTAAAACTATTAAGAAATGACAAAGCTATAGCCAACGTTAAGTTTTCGTGTAAAAATCCAAGTACAAAAAGAAGCATAACTCCATCAAATGTGACCTTGACCTTGAGAATTTGGCATCATCTCAAGCGTGTTGTCATAAACAATATAATTTGAAAGTTTGATGAAACAAGAGGGCCATGAAGGCCCTATATCGCTCACCTGACTACAAAAGTACTCTCAGCTTGTGGTTTCAGACAAGAAGATTTTTAAAGTTTTTCCTATACAAGTCTATATAAAATGAAGTGACCCCTGGCTCGGGGCCAATTTTGACCCAAGGGAAATCATTTGAACAATCTTTGAAGAGTTCCAATAGAGGATGCTAAATGTCAGATATCTAAGCTCTAGGCCTTGTGGTTTCAGACAAAAAGATTTTTTAAAGTTTTTCCTATATAAGTCTATGCAAAATGAAGTGACCCCTGGGACGGGGCCAATTTTGACCCCAGGGAAATCATTTGAACAATCTTCATAGAGTTCCACTAGAGGATGCTAAATGCCAAATATCTAAGCTCTAGGCCTTGTGGTTTCAGACAAGAAGATTTTTAAAGTTTTTCCTATATAAGTCTATGCAAAATGAAGTGACCCCTGGGACGGGGCCAATTTTGACCCCAGGGAAATCATTTGAACAATCTTTATAGAGTTCCACTAGAGGATGCTAAATGCCAAATATCTAAGCTCTAGGCCTTGTGGTTTCAGACAAGAAGATTTTTAAAGTTTTTCCTATACAAGTCTATATAAAATGAAGTGATCCCTGGGGCGGGGCCATTTTACACCCCTGGGAAATAATTTGAACAATCTTTGTAGAGATCCATTAGAGGATGCTAAATGCCAAATATCTAAGCTCTAGGCCTTGTGGTTTCAGACAAGAAGATTTTTAAAATTTTTCCTATATTAGTATAAAAGTCTATGTAAAATGAAGTGACCCCTGGGGGGGGGGGGGGGGGGGGGGGGGGGCAATTTTGACCCCAGGGAAATCATTTGAACAATCTTTGTAGAGTTCCACTAGAGGGTGCTAAGTGCCAAATATCTAAGCTCTAGGCCTTGTGGTTTCAGACAAGAAGATTTTTAAAGTTTTTCCTATATAAGTCTATGCAAAATGAAGTGACCCCTGGGACGGGGCCAATTTTGACCCCAGGGAAATCATTTGAACAATCTTTATAGAGTTCCACTAGAGGATGCTAAATGCCAAATATCTAAGCTCTAGGCCTTGTGGTTTCAGACAAGAAGATTTTTAAAGTTTTTCCTATACAAGTCTATATAAAATGAAGTGACCCCTGGGGCGAGGCCATTTTACACCCCTGGGAAATAATTTGAACAATCTTTGTAGAGTTCCATTAGAGGATGCTAAATGCCAAATATCTAAGCTCTAGGCCTTGTGGTTTCAGACAAGAAGATTTTTAAAATTTTTCCTATATTTATAAAAGTCTATGTAAAATGAAGTGACCCCTGGGGGGGGCAATTTTGACCCCAGGGAAATCATTTGAACAATCTTTGTAGAGTTCCACTAGAGGGTGCTAAGTGCCAAATATCTAAGCTCTAGGCCTTGTGGTTTCTGACAAGAAGATTTTTAAAGTTTTTCCTATATAAGTCTATGCAAAATGAAGTGACCCCTGGGACGGGGCCAATTTTGACCCCAGGGAAATCATTTGAACAATCTTTATAGAGTTCCACTAGAGGATGCTAAATGCCAAATATCTAAGCTCTAGGCCTTGTGGTTTCAGACAAGAAGATTTTTAAAGTTTTTCCTATACAAGTCTATATAAAATGAAGTGATCCCTGGGGCGGGGCCATTTTACACCCCTGGGAAATAATTTGAACAATCTTTGTAGAGATCCATTAGAGGATGCTAAATGCCAAATATCTAAGCTCTAGGCCTTGTGGTTTCAGACAAGAAGATTTTTAAAATTTTTCCTATATTAGTATAAAAGTCTATGTAAAATGAAGTGACCCCTGGGGGGGGGGCAATTTTGACCCCAGGGAAATCATTTGAACAATCTTTGTAGAGTTCCACTAGAGGGTGCTAAGTGCCAAATATCTAAGCTCTAGGCCTTGTGGTTTCAGACAAGAAGATTTTTAAAGTTTTTCCTATATAAGTCTATGCAAAATGAAGTGACCCCTGGGACAGGGCCAATTTTGACCCCAGGGAAATCATTTGAACAATCTTTATAGAGTTCCACTAGAGGATGCTAAATGCCAAATATCTAAGCTCTAGGCCTTGTGGTTTCAGACAAGAAGATTTTTAAAGTTTTTCCTATACAAGTCTATATAAAATGAAGTGACCCCTGGGGCGAGGCCATTTTACACCCCTGGGAAATAATTTGAACAATCTTTGTAGAGTTCCATTAGAGGATGCTAAATGCCAAATATCTAAGCTCTAGGCCTTGTGGTTTCAGACAAGAAGATTTTTAAAATTTTTCCTATATTTATAAAAGTCTATGTAAAATGAAGTGACCCCTGGGGGGGGCAATTTTGACCCCAGGGAAATCATTTGAACAATCTTTGTAGAGTTCCACTAGAGGGTGCTAAGTGCCAAATATCTAAGCTCTAGGCCTTGTGGTTTCTGACAAGAAGATTTTTAAAGTTTTTCCTATAAGTCTATGCAAAATGAAGTGACCTCTGGGACGGGGCCAATTTTGACCCCAGGGAAATCATTTGAACAATCTTTATAGAGTTCCACTAGAGGATGCTAAATGCCAAATATCTAAGCTCTAGGCCTTGTGGTTTCAGACAAGATTTTTAAAGTTTTTCCTATATAAGTCTATATAAAATGAAGTGACCCCTGGGGTGGGGCCATTTTACACCCCTGGGAAATAATTTGAACAATCTTTGTAGAGTTCCATTAGAGGATGCTAAATGCCAAATATCTAAGCTCTAGGCCTTGTGGTTTCAGACAAGAAGATTTTTAAAATTTTTCCTATATTAGTATAAAAGTCTATGTAAAATGAAGTGACCCCTGGGGCGTGGCCAATTTTGACCCCAGGGAAATCATTTGAACAATCTTTGTAGAGTTCCACTAGAGGATGCTAAATGCCAAATATCTAAGCTCTAGGCCTTGTGGTTTCAGACAAGAAGATTTTTGAAGTTTTTCCTATATAAGTCTATGCAAAATGATGTGACCCCTGGGGTAGGGCCAATTTTGACCCTAGGGAAATAATTTGAACAATCTTTGTAGAGTTCCACTAGAGGATGCTAAATGCCAAATATCTAAGCTCTACGCCTTGTGGTTTCAGACAAGAAGATTTTTAAAGTTTTTCCTATACAAGTCTATGTAAAATGAAGTGACCCCTGGGGAGGGGCCAATTTTGACCCAGGGAAATAATTTGAACAAACTTTGTAGAGGTCCACTAGAGGATGCTAAATGCCAAATATCTAAGCTCTAGGCCTTGTGGTTTCAGACAAGAAGATTTTTAAAGTTTTTCCTATACAAGTCTATATAAAATGAAGTGACCCCTGGGGCTGGGCCAATTTAGACCCCTGGGAAATAATTTGAACAATCTTTGTAGAGTTCAACTAGAGAATGCTAAATGCCAAATATCTAAGCTCTAGGCCTTGTGGTTTCAGACAAGAAGATTTTTAAAGTTTTTCCTATATAAGTCTTTGTAAAATGAAGTGACCCCTGGGGCGGGGCCAATTTTGACCCCAGGGAAATAATTTGAACAATCTTTGTAAAGTTCCACTAGAGGGTGCTAAATGCCAAATATCTAAGTTCTAGGCCTTGTGGTTTCAGACAAGAAGATTTTTAAAGTTTTTCCTATATAAGTCTATGCAAAATGAAGTGACCCCTGGGGCGGGGCCAATTTTGAACCCAGGGAAATCATTGAACAATCTTTGTAGAGTTCCACTAGAGGGTGCTAAGTGCCAAATATCTAAGCTCTAGGCCTTGTGGTTTCAGACAAGAAGATTTTTAAAGTTTTTCCTATATAAGTCTATGCAAAATGAAGTGACCCCTGGGGCGGGGCCAATTTTGACCCCAGGGAAATCATTTGAACAATCTTTGTAGAGTTCCACTAGAGGATGCTAAATGCCAAATATCTAAGCTCTAGGCCTTGTGGTTTCAGACAAGAAGATTTTTAAAGTTTTTCCTATATAAGTCTATGTAAAATGAAGTGACCCCTGGGGCGGGGCCAATTTTGACCCCAGGGAAATAATTTGAACAAACTTTGTAGAGTTCCACTAGAGGATGCTAAATGCCAAATATCTAAGCTCTAGGCCTTGTGGTTTCAGACAAGAAGATTTTTAAAGTTTTTTTTTCGGTTGCCATGGCAACCAGAGTTCTGCATGGAATTGATTTCTTTGAACAACTTTGGAAGAGCTTCATGCAAGGAACATTCCTGCCAAGTTTCAGCAAGATTGGCCCAGGAGTTCAGGAGAAGAAGTCGTTTGAAGAAAAAGTTGACGACACACGGACGGACGATGGACGACGGACATCAGGCGATCACAAAAGCTCACCATGAGCACTTCGTGCTCAGGTGAGCTAAAAATATTAAGAAATGACAAAGTTATAGCCAACGTTAAGTTTTCGAGTTAAAATCCAAGTACAAAAAGGGGCATAACTCCATCAAATGTGACCTTGACCTTGAGAATTTGGCATCATCTCGAGCGTGTTGTCATAAGCAATATAATTTGAAAGTTTGATAAAGAAATATTAAGAAATGGCAAAGTTATAGCCAACGTTAAGTTTTTGTGACGGACCGATGGACGGACAGACAAAGCGGTCCCTATGTATCGCAATTTCTTCGAAAGGGCGACACAAAAAGGCATTTATTAAATGAAAGATTTTCTTTGATTGTTTTCAGAATTCGTAGATCTACTGTAGTTGTATTTTAAATAAAACACCAACTAAACCTTCATAACCTAGTTAACGTACTTGACACTTTTGTTAACGTACCTGACTTATGTCTTTGCAGGATAATCTATGGGCAAGATTTGAGCTCAATACCAAAAAGGCTAAAGAAAGAAGAATGATGAAGAGTTGCTAAAGAGAGAAAGAGAAAGAATAAAGTAGAATAAGTAATCTATAGGAGCTTTAAGTGAAGAAAAACGGCGCGAGCTACATGAGAAAAATAGAAATTGGAAAAGGATTAAAGTAGAGAAAATTTGAGACGTATTACTAGTAATTAATACACAAGAAACAGAAGAAAAGGAAGATAGGCCTCACAATAATGAAGCATAAACAAATGAAGATAAAGCAGAAAAATCACAAGCTACACAAGAAAAGATCTAAAGGGTGTCTTACAGTGATAAATCAGACTTCAAACCAAGACAAAGATCTCAGAAAAGATTAAAGGCATTGCTCAAGGACAGCATCTGGAAGAAAAAAAAACCTTGAGGAGAAATTGATAATACTGAATAGAGAAAACAAAAAGTTACGAAAGAGGAATGAAAGACTTACAAAAGTGAAACAAAGTGTCCTAGGCAATGAAACAAGCGCATCTTTAGCACAATTTAATAGCACAACCAAATCGAAAGCCAATTCTGACGTTCGTGAACACGGACTGACACTAAGAAAAGTAACAAACAGAGTCAAATAAAGTTATGAAATTTTCTAAATCAATTTTCTACGGTCTTCGACCTATGTTTATAAAAAACAATATTGTTTCAGTAATTGTATCTTTATCTTTTCGTGGGGTCTTAAATTTTTGCTTATTTTGCCTCTGTGAAAGTGCATGAAACAAAACCAAAGGGAATCAAATCATTGAAATTTTATGAGAATTATACAACTACATGAATTTATACCAGGGCGAAAATGTCATCCCCAGGAAATAAAATGATACTCCAGTAATTAACAGACACACTGTTGTAAAAACAGATTCATAGCCAATTATTGCTTGCTACTCTGATGGTTGCCTAGGTATATTGAATGGAGTTATATGTCACTTAAGGCACCATGCTGTCATCATTGCATTGTCATTGATAAAAAAAATAGATGACACACTGTTGTAAAAACAGATTCATAGCCAATTATTGCTTGCTACTCTGATGGTTGCCTAGGTATATTGAATGGAGTTATATGTCACTTAAGGCACCATGCTGTCATCATTGCATTGTCATTGATAAAAAAAATAGATGGGTGTTCAGTTGAACACTTGTGTTGCCCTCTGGTACAAATGTGAACTTGACCTAAAGAATTTGGCATCACCATGAGCATGTTATCATGAGCAAATATAATATATTTGGAAAGTTTCATGAAGAAATTTTAAGAATTGGCAAAGTTATAGCCAACGTTAAGTTTTCGTTAGTGAAAAGGGGCATAACTCCAAATAATGTGACCTTGATCTAAAGATTTAGACATCATTGTGACTGTGTTGTCATAACAGTATAAATATTAAGAAATGGCAAAGTCTATAGCCAACGTTAAGTTTTTGTGATGGAAAAAGGGCATAACTCAAATGTGACCTTGACCTTAAGAATTTGGCAAAATTGTGACGGTGTTGTCATTATAAAGAAGTATAATTTGAATGTTTGGTGCAGAAATATTAAGAAATGGCAAAGTTATAGCCAACATTAAGTTTTCGTGACTGAAAAAGGGCATTACTCCATCAAATGTGAACTTGACCTTAAGAATTTGGCAACATTGTGACCGTGTTGTCATAAGCAGTATAATTTGAAAGTTTGGTGAAGAAAATTAAGAAATGGCAAAGTCATAGCCAACGTTAAGTTTTAGTGACAAAAAAGGGGCATAACTCCATCAAATGTGACCTTGACTATAAGAATTTGGCATCATCGTGACCGTGTTGTCATAAGCAGTATAATTTGAAAGTTTGACAAAGAAATATTAAGAAATGGCAAGTTATAGCCAACGTTAAGTTTTCATGACAGACAGACCGACAGACGGATGGACAGACAGACAAAGTGATCCCTATGTTTCACATTTTCTTCGAAAGGGTGACACAAAAATAATAATAATCTCGAAAGTCAGTATTGTATTACTGATGAATTGTGCAGTTTTATTGAACAGAATTTTGCTGTTAGAGTGCAGCAATATTTCTTTTCTATAGATCACAGTGCAATGACGAAAGGTGGAATACCTAAATACTGGCAGAGTACGTAATGTTGGCCGGTACGTAAATATTCGGCCACCCGATTAAAAGCCTTTTCGTGACATTGATCAGTAATCTATCATCACGGTCAGTAAAAACGCTTACGTTAGTGTCCGAGTCCAAAAGATTACATCAATTCAGCAAGTATTTATCAAATTTATTGACTGGTTATTCTCCACTATATTGATTGTAAATAAAACAGCATGCGGGGGAAATGACGTCATACGGTGCACGCGCCAAACTTGAGGTTCGCCAAGGGTCCAGTTAATTTTTTTTATCAAGTGTCTTTCAGCAAACGTCAAAATGAAATCGCAAATTTAAATCTGTTAAATATTTTAAGAGGTCGGGTATATATAAATCAATTAATCAGACATAATATTTTATAATGATATTGAATTAATAGAATCAATTAACATTCTGACTATTTAAGAACAACCAAACGAGTGACCGCATCACCGGCTAGAATTTAAAATAAGTATTCTTCTATCGCAGTTATTTCTTCTTTTCGGGCCGTCAAATAGCAACCGCGTTTAATAAATTAACATTGCACGGCATACATCTTAATAAAAGAAGATGAATTAATGTTTTCTAATGTATTTTTCCAGAACTTTCAATAAACAATATTTTGATTTCAAATCGGTTAATAAAAGGAAAATATATGCTGTCTTTTCGCATTTGTTTCTTCTTTTCGGGCGCTGAAAATAACGATCGTGTTTAATGGCTTTCTAATTTCTAGACAGAGATCTTAATTAAATACAAAAAGACCTCCAGCGTAAATTTTTAAGATCTTTTATTTAAAAAAGATATTTTTTAAAAAAGTGTGAGGTTGGTGCACCCTAGAACCTTGTTTAAACCCCCAGTGGAAAATTGTTTTGCCACTGACCGTTCTAAGGCGGTAACACCTCGTCTGCTGGATGTTGCCATTCCTGATATGCATATTTTCCTTTTTTTCAATAAATAAAAAAGATATGCCGTCTTTTCGCAATTATTTATTCTTTTCGGGAACTCAGATTACCGAGCGCGTCCTCCTTTCTTAACAGAAATCTTAACTAATTATTCCTGATCTTTAATTGAAAAAAAAATCAAATCGGTCAACAAATAAAAAAGATATGTCTTATTTTCGCAAGTATTTCTTCTTTTCGGGCGGTCAAATTAACGACCGCGTATAATGAAATACCATCGCCCGGCAAAAACCTTATTGAATAATAATGAATAATTACATACGTATGTATTTTTTCCTGATCTTTTATTTAAAAAAGAAATTTTCAAAATCTGTCAACAAATTAAATATATATGCCTTCTTTTCGCATGTATTTCTTATTTTCGGGCGGTCAAATTAGCGACCGCGTTTAATGAATTATTATCGCCCGGCAAAAAATCTCAATGAAATATGTCGAATTCATTATATCCTGTGTACTTTTTCTTTATGTTTCATTTGAAAAAGAAATTTTTAAAATCGGCCAATAAATAAGAAAGATATTTCTTCTTTTCGCAGTTATTTCTTCTTCTCGCGAAAAGATCTTCTGTTGGAACTCTAGTAAGTAAGCGAAAGTTTTAGAAAAATAATGCAATCACATATTCAATCAAGATATTAGACTAGCGTATTTCTAAACTGATCTACGAGTTCTTTCTTTACAGATTTACAGATTAGAAACCGCACGAAATAGTACCACCGGAACGGTCTGTACCGAACAGCTGATATGGGGTACCCCGTGAAGGGCCTCGTTTTATAAATAAATAAAATAAGCTCTATTTTTAGAACGAATTCCCGGAAAACCTAAAGGTCATTTTGTAGTTCTTTTTTACACATTTCAATAAGGGTCTCTTAATAAAGAGACCCTGTTTCAATGTGTTGAATTTCGGCGATCTTTTATTCGTTTTCATGGAGAGTGAACAAAATGCTGGGAGCACAACAGAAGGCTATCGATTTCGGACGATATGTGGAGTGAAAATGGTGTGTAGAAACAAAATCCTTTACAATTGGGCTTTTTGTTAATTTATTTTTCATGTGAGATGATTTTTTCGCATTTTCATATGCGTATTTTTGTATTACTCTATTCTAAAGAGTGGCCGAATATTTACGTACTCCGCCGCCGGAAAATACTGGCTGATCCTAGGTGTATTTAACATTGATATAGTGTCCAAAGATACCAAACAACTAATAAAGTTCATACAGCTTCTTATGTCAAAGATACCCAGGATCAAACATTCCAAATTTCATAGAGATTCGTAAAAAAATTTAAGAATAATTAAACAAAAACCGCAAAAAGTGGCCAACATTACGTACTCTGCCAGTAGAAGAACAGGTCTCGTAATGATGACAAACTGGTGATTTTTAATACTGTAATACTAGATATTTTTTCGTGTTCCATTATGCCCTTTGTTATATTACCTTAAATATAAAGATAAATTACTTATATAAGGGGATTTTAACATTAATTGTTCTTGCACTTATATGGTCAATGCCAATAAAAATGACAGGTATAATTTGACAACTTATGGATTTCCCATGATTCCTGTCAAGGCTAGCAGCTATCAAGTTCAATCATCACGCACACACTGATTTACTCACATTAAACAATATCTGCCAATGACCAGTGTAATCATTTACCTAGAAAAGCACATTGAAATGAAGGTCAACCTTTTGAAATCATTTAATAACATTTATTACCTCTATCACTAACAGCATGTTTCCCAGAATGAGTGCAATCACAACAAACCCAAAAGAAAACGTGTTGATCATGACATTACTTAATTTCTTGGTCAATTTATGAAATAAATTACTTGAATTCCTTGTAAATTAACCAGCAAAATAAGGTTAAAACAAGTGCTTATTGTCAAATAAGAGTTCAGTTATTCCTTACCTCCATATATATGAATGTGTGAACGGTGTGTGAACGGTGTGGATCCAGTTTAGCCGACAAATCTGTGCCATATTATCAGGATCTGCACTGTTCACTTTTTTTATTTATTAGGTTATTTGATTTTCTATTTAAAAGGTAAACTGATGCAGGGTTATGCCGGCTGATCTGGATCTACACAGTTCGCCCATGCAATAAAGGGATATACACGGATGAAAGGGTTAAATGTCGCCTTTTGATTTATTATAAATTATTTCTAGCCAGTATGCCATCACTGTTGATACAGATACAGTGCCTGCTGATCTGGATCTTCATTGTTTACACACAAGAGAAAATCTTAATATATACAAATGTCCTCGGTAAGAATGCAAACTTTAAATGCGCCTAAAATGAAAATTTGAGCAATTATAGTTCCTAAAGATCTGATTTAACCCTTTCCTCCATATACACACCTTTATGGCATGTTCGAACAGTGTAGATCCAGATCAGCCGGCACATCCGAGCATTTGTTAGGTTATTTCTGACCAAAAAGAGACCAGTGCAGATCCTGATCAGACAGACAGCACGGATGTGCCGCCTGATCTGGATCTACTCTGGTTGCACATGCGTAAAAATGCGTATACATGGAGGAAAGGGTTAAAAAAGATTAGAAGAGTAAAGTATGTAATATTTATCATCAAACTAGAAGAAATAATTTAAAAAATCAGTAATACCGTTTCCCATGTTTTCAACGAAACATCAGATGATTCCTACTTCCCTGAGTTGCAGTAAGCTCACCATAGAAACCATAGAAACCTGCAAAGAAACCATAATACAATCAACCAGTTAACAGATCATATCAAAAACCCTCCAGCTATTAATTTCTGATGTTTCTCAGCCAACAGTAATCTGACACTAAAATGATTCGCATAAATGACACAAAAAATATACATGTACATACAAAATATAGGAATTTATGTAACATAAAAATTATATTAATATTTGAGAAACCTTGCAGTCCTTAATTAATTTGCAGTTAAATATTTAACCAATTCCTTCATATACACCTGTTTTTAGGTGTGTGTGTGTGTCATCAGTGTAGATCCAGATCAGCAGCACATCCATGACATCTGATCAGGATCTGCACTGTTCCTTTTTTGGCAAGAAATAACCTTATAAATAAATTCAAGTTTCAAGTTTTTATTCAGCTCTCGGCAAAGTTATGCCTTTGGCTCATGAAATAATCATACAAAATACAGCAATCACATAAACTATCACAAAATAGCAGCATGAACAACATGCATACATACAATGTACAAACATTTTAGCAATATAATATCGTGAATAACAATACAAGAAACAGTTACACAATTTCAAGGATACAAGGATGTGTTTTAAAAGCCTCTCTTAAGAATTTACATATGTTTAAAATAGTACACTTATTTTTAGCTGACATTAGTGTTACAAATCTATTTTTGGTAGGCCAAGACGTTAATTTAAAATATTTTGATCTAATATCCGAATATCTACTACAACATAAAAGAAAATAAAATTCAGATTCAACAACATAAATAAGCGAAGAGTGCAGATCCTGATCAGACGGCGTAGATGTGCCTTCTGATATGGATCTACTCTGTTTGCCCATGCAATAATTGATTAAATGGTTAAATGACGCTCTTAGAAATTAACTGTGAACTTTCACAATACAAAGGCAAACTGGAATAGAATCTTTCAATGGGTATCAAAGTTGAACCAAGGTAAATCCAATTCCCATAGACCCCAATGTTAAATTCTCAATATTCAATGTACATTTAACATGATTTCTGTCATCTTAATTTCTAGACAACCATATATTGCCGTGAAGATCTACATTTCATCTATTCAAAAACACACAGGAAATAGGGGGTTAACTTACTTGTAAGAAAATTACTGATCTCTAACCGGACAGACCCTATTTTAAACGCGGTATCGCAAATACGGTGCCAAAAATATACATCCGCTGATCCGGAACTAGTTCGCCTCTACCAAACGAGATACAGGCATGAAAATTTGATGAAATTGCTTTCATTTATTTTCCTGATATGCTATTTCTGCAAACAAGCCACAAACAGGCCGATTTCTAACAGTTAAGAGGCCCCCAGATGATGAGAAAAAATAGCATATTATTAAAACGGACTTCATTCGAATGGACCACGGAGGGATACAGCGTGATTTGGTGTAATTCAACCTCAAACAGTGCAAATGTCAAAAAAGATTGTATGGAATTCCAAGGTAACTGACTGGCATGGACAATGTTAAAAATAAAAAAAAAAAAACATTTTCCAGGGTTACAAAGGAAACTACCTGTGGAAGACGCAAACAGTATAAATATTTTCCAGGGACACACAGATGACTTCTAACAAAAGACATTTTTTTAATTCAAGCCTAGTTTTGCTATTTACGCAAGTTTGCATCCCCTGACATTGCAGCTAAGTGAATAAAATCTTATCTGACAATGAGAAATTCGAACCAACAGCTTAGGCAAAATGCTGAATGTGAACTGTAAGCATAATTATGGATACTGTGGGCGGATTCGATAGTGGCTACATTTTGTGTTACAAGACATTTGGGAAATGTATTATTGTTTATATTTTTATAACAAGAGAAATATGCAGACTTTTCAAGGAAGCATACTTTTAGCATAGTGATCTAAAGGTCAAATTATACTGTGAAAGGTTAGAACCTCTGTGGTTTTGGGAAAACATATACATAACACATATCTATACATATGTTCTTGCATTAAAATTAGAAACATATATTTTGTTTGAAAAAAATGATATAGCAAAAATTAATGGCTCAGTTAATAATTTTTATGTAAATGATAAACTAAAGCGTTCATAGGCAGATTTTCACTGTTTTTGATCAATGCATTTGCAAGATATTGCAAAATAATGTCAGCCTCTGTTTCTTTATTACCTGAGTATATGATACAGAATGTAACATAGGACAGGTCTGAAACTATAGGCAAACCTTAATAGATGACATATTTCCAATAGATGTTTGCATTGAATTTTTGAATATGCCTTATAATTTATGCAGCATCTTAAATGCAAATATTTATGAAGTGTATAATTTGGATAACTAGATCGGTGGTCAGTTGAATACTTGTGTCGCCCTATGGTATTTTGTCAAAATAAAAAATCCAAGTACTGAAGGGAACATTAAACTAGATATTGTAATTAATTATTTTTTATTTATTTGAGTTGAAAGAGCTTTATTTTTACACCCTAAATAGACAACATATCCTACTTTCCTATATTTCCGTCCCTTCCTATAATTCTGTCCCCCTTAAATAAACAACAATTAATAATAGGATGCATGGACTTATGCATCTTACAGGAGAGTAACAATGATATTTTCAAGTTGCAGTTGTTAAAAAATTGAATTTGTTAAAATTGACCTTAAAAATGATAAGAAAAGATATTTATCTTAGAATCACTTATCCAAAAACACACCATGTGCTAAAAATAGCTTTTATTTAGATAATTTTGAAAAACTGATAAAAATCCATCAAAATATTTTTGACCCTTGATTGTCTGCATGGTTTGAACACAACAACAAGTTTAAAATAAAGAAAACAAATTCCTCACACAGGTTCTTACAGCAAAGGACGTGTTAATAGGAATGCAGCGGACGTTAATTATTTCACCGGCGGTGTGTGTCTGCTTAACAACCAAACATGCATATTTTAGCATTGATTTTCAGATAGTATGTTCTGTTTCATTGAACAAAGAATGCTCTTTTGATCATCATGCTAATTTAACATTTATATTATCTTATTAAAAAGTAATTGACGAAAATTCGGTAAGGGGGATGGAAATACAGGAATAGGGAATATATAGCAGGTACCACATTTGATTTCTATTCTAACAAAATTCTCCTTTTTTTCAACGATTGTCTCCTTTCATTGTAAATATTCATCTGTTTTTAACAATATAATAAAAGTATTTTTGGAAATTGTTTAAAAAAGGCTAATTTTATTTTCACACATGGTCATCTTCAAAACACTGTACAGTGCACAATTCAGAATGACTTCAAAGTTTAAAATATCTTACAGTGTTTTTTGAAATCCTAAGCTATACAGCTATGAGACTATAGAAACTGTAGTCCTATAAATATGACGTCGTAAATGCTTATTTATCTTTTTTTTATTTTATGGCAATTACGAGCCAATAAATGAAAAATATAAAATGTCAAAATATTGAATGTTAAAGGTTAAAGAAGCATGCGTTCCTCTAAATATTTGGAGTATAGAAACTGAAGCTGGGCCCAAGCTCAAGGCCAGGTTTCTGTAAGTATTAATTGGAAATAATTTTTTAAGATTGATTTTAAGGTCATATGATTACCGGTAATATAGGCTACATCTTGATAATTCTGATCATGAAAAGTGGGTATCCCGCTGTTCAGCATCCTTATTTCTTATCTGCCAATCGGTTGTAATCACACACCGATCCTTGTTATTATTTTTAAGTTAACAGTCATTAGAAATAAATAAAAAACAATTTGGAATATGAAAAGAAATGTATATTACCTGTCAAATTGTCTAATTTATCAGATTCAGTTGCTTAACAAAAATAAACAATTATGGTTTTCTGCAAGTTTCATCAATACAAAAGCGATGTCGGGAACCAACCACTAAAATTATGAACGTCAAATCTAACAATATCGTTGTCAGCTGATATTTCATGCAGACAACCAACTTGCATTTCATAAAATGTATTTACATTAAAGGAACTAGTAACTTATGTTCAGTAACTACCAAACGACTTACAACATCAAATTTTATATTATTGTTCTGTCATTTCAAATTGCTCGGTTTTAGACAACACCAAAAGATACAACAACAACATTTTTCCATTCGTCTGCAAAACAAATTTCATGGGCGAATTCTGATTGCTTCCTTGTTTTAGATAATTTAGAGAATATGCCTTAGCTGATATGTAGTGATATTTCTTCCTTTCATTTTATTCATTTGAAATGGAATTATCATTTAGAGAACATCGCTAAAGATTAAAATAGACAAAGAGAAGTAGGGTTTGCCTGTTAGGCCTACAAGAAAACGGTGCCGGTGGGTATAACTTTCAGAATATATCCCAATACTTAAGACAGGCAATCTGAAAATATCATGCATATCAAAACAACCAGACACCAAGGCAAGAATATTACATTAGAAAAGTGAAATATGCATGTCAGGGTGGCCACATCCAGCAGACACAGCCTCCCCACACAGCCAAAAAGTAGAGAGAAAAGAGCATAGTTATACAATAATTAGTTTTAAAATGGGGGTTTAAACCAGGTTCTAGGGTGCACCAACCTCACACTTGCCCCAAGAATTTATGATTTATCATTGAAAAGAATAGTGAAACAAGATCCATTGCAATGGGTTTTGTGCTGACTTTTGTCAGTAACACAGGGATTTGTCTCAATAATTCAATGGCAAGCACAGACCCATTATCATAATGACTTTTTATAGATGTCTGTTCTTTACGTCTCAAGCAGTTAGGATCAAAACTGTGGTGAAAATCGCACTGCTTTAAATTCTCATTTTCTCACTGCAACTTGTTGCTGTTATAAAACATAAATAGTCTCTAAAGTATCAATCAAATAAAAAATATTCCACAAATAAGGCCAGAGAAAATAAATTATTAGATTCCCATCCGGATTTTGAGAACAAAAGGGGCGGGTGGACACTTTTTAAATTTTATTTTTTATTAGCGAAATACCTGAGAACAGAAGTAAAAACTTACTTAAAATTTTGAGACAGTGGCATTTATAGTTACCAGAACCTTTGGTGTAGAATATTCGTCCATCTTTTCAATTTCTTAAAAAAATCAGGATAACAACTTACCAAAAAAGCAGGTTGGTGCCTATTCTTGCTTGAAAAGCCATACCAGTCTTTAATAGTGACACTATCACCTTCGATAAGCTTTGAAATGATGAAAATTTTATATATCCGGGATGGTTTAAAACCTGTTCTGTCCGGAACAGAATATATTCCGATTTTTTTGCCAATAAATTCTTTTGGGGCGGGTGGTTTCCTGTACGAAATTTTGAACAGGAATCCGGCCGTAATTGGACCGTACTTTGAGAAGTACGGCTGGAATCAAGACGTAACATAAAATTACGTTCCTAACAATCTTTCTGGCAATAAATTACGGCCGGACTTTCTGCATTTTACAGCTGGAAAAATCGACCATTATCCCTAACAGACGTAAAATTTTAACTTAGAATTTGAAAAAATCCGGCTGGACTTCTTATAAAGTTACGGCCGTAATTTCTTGGAAGGAAACTAATCATGTGACTGAATCTGTCCAATGAAATCATTTCATGTTTGAAAATTTGAGGGAAGTGAGAGAAACAAAGGATTTTCAGAAAATCAGTTTTCTGGTAAATAAAGCTAGTTTTCATAGTTATTTTTATTAATTTTATGTGTAAAAGTAAGGAAATATACTTGATGTTAAAATGAAACAGGATTTTTTGCATACTAAATGAGAATTTTCAGACAGTTCAGGTATTTTTCATTAGCTTTCAGTTATGCAGACCTCACATGTTGAACATAGTGTTTAAACACTATACATGTACTAAAGATTGTTTTATGTTCTTCATGTGTAATTCCAAATCTTAAACACTGGTTAAGGTTGGTTTAAAAAAGAAGTTAGTGAGTTTAAGCATTTGAAATCTTTTAGCAGTTTTTATTAAGGTTTTGTAAAACTTTTATTGTTTAATACTTTTCTGTTTTGTGGATTCCTATTTCACCACTGCAAAATATCTTCCCAAAACTGTTTTGGTCTTAAATGATTAATTTGTTTTGATAGATTTACATTAACATCATCAGATGATCTATTCAAATCTCCTGCCTAAATAAATGTCCCACCCATTTTCCCCCAGAAGTTAACTTAATTTCAGTAAATTTGGTCTAATGAAGTTTCTTTAAACATTGTATGGGTAATGCTATCAAATTGTATGGATTTAAAGAAATTTTACTAAATCCCAGGTCCTACCCCTTTTGAAAAATATCACACTCCCAGGAGCATAATTACAGTAAGGTTGTCAATGTACATAATGATAGACTGTAAATTTCTTATGTATCATAAGCTTTGAAAACTTAATATTTCTTATATATCGGAAGCTTTGAACAATATGTATGTTAGTCATATTTTGTTATTAAACTTGTCAGTATTGTATGACAGATTATATACTTCTTTCTCTGTGCATAATCTTGGGTCTAAAGATGTATTTTTAATTCAATCTTATGTCTTCAAAATGAATGGATACTTTGCTTGAAAAAAAACTGAACTTGTGTAATTGAAATGTAACATGTAACTCAAAATCTGACCTTATAAAACCTCAAAATTTTAATAGCCATACTTTAAAGTACGGCCGTAATGTGAATCATAACATTTACCATATATGAACAATTCCAGCCGTACTTTTAATGAAGTACGGCTGGAAAAGTTTAAATTATTACTGCTTATTTGCATATTACGGCCGTACTTTCTATCAATTCCGGCTGGAAAAGCTGAAAATATTACTGCTCATTTAAATATTTTCTATGGCCTAACACTTTTAAACTTACTGTTGTTTATGCCGTTTACATGTAGATTTTAATGTTCTAACCAATGAAAACGTCCCTTTTATAAATCGATAAACTACAGTCAGATAAACTTATAGCGGTGTAACATAAATACTGCTGACATGTGTGGAGGTTTATAAGTGTTTTTCATAATAAACAAACTAGTTTCTTAAAAAGTATCACATATATTGATTCTAATTGGAATTAGCTTTTCAGGTATGTAATTTTTTTAAAAATATAAAAAAGGTTTAAAAAACTATTTGAAGTGGTTAAAAGTTGTGACAGGATTCTGGTCGCTGGCATATAGACATAGAAGGAAAATTTTCTGCATTGATTTGAATGCTAACTGGGTTGTGCATGAAGGGCGATCATCGTATATATAGAAAAGCCCTTGTTGCACACAAATGGGCTACACAGGGATAAGAGGTGTTTTTGAAACTTTATGCTACTAATTTCAATTTTCAATAAGATTTTGACCCAGCTAGCAACCTCTAAACATCAGTTACACTGCAGCACTTCTCAAGATGCTTACGACTTTTTTTGTCATGCAATGACTGTTAGAACTATCTGATACTGATCCAAGCAGAAGACGCTGTTTTTTACTTCCAAATTGGGTTTAGCTGTCAATCAAATATTTGTTGCTGTGTGTTCATTCCCCTTGTGGATGTTGAAACAATAACAAAAAATGTGGCTTAATTAAAAACAAACTGAACGCATGAATAACTATGAACAACGTTCTGTCAATTTTATTTTCCTGTGATACTTCACAACAAAAGTATCAGCCACTGTCCATTATGTTTGATGTTCTGGTTGCAAGACAAAATCTAATTGAAATCGAAATTTGAAGTAACTTTATCTTTAAACCTGGAGGTTTAAAATCAGTTCTGATTCCTGTGGTCAGTATTGGGATTAGTTCCCAACTGAACAATAAGTATCTTTTTCTGTCAACTTTGGTTTAAAAAAAAAAAGCAAAAATTTGACAGAGACAAAAAAAATTGCAAAGCTACCAGTAGGGATATTAAAACCAGCAAAATTATTAAATGAGAAAAAAGTTTTATAGCAGTACTGGTTTATTAAATTA
Source organism: Corbicula japonica (assembly GCA_038501625.1). Taxonomy (NCBI): domain Eukaryota; kingdom Metazoa; phylum Mollusca; class Bivalvia; order Venerida; family Cyrenidae; genus Corbicula; species Corbicula japonica. The sequence goes on along the minus strand of JAZAYU010000037.1, from coordinate 2,059,322 downwards.
CAAGTATTAATCCTTTACTCATGAGATTTGGGTTTTATCCATCAGCAAACAGTTTAGATCAAGATTAACATCCCATCAGGCTAAATTAATTCTGTGCCATCTTATCAGGATCTACACTGTTTGAAGAATCATTTACCAGTACCCTTGAACTTTCTTTTCCATCTCTTTCAGATTTTAGAAACTCAAGTACTGAACATGGAAGAAATGGAAAAGATTAAAGATTCTCTATGTCCAGATGACAATTTTAAAGCTTCAGATTCTCAGTCAGGTAATAAGCAAAACACAAAGAATTTGCAGTATGATCAGGATTTAGAGCTTCTTAAACTTTCCTTTAAAAGAACAGAACCGAGAGGTGACATTTTGTTGTTTGAGGAGATGTTTGAAAGCCTTAAACATCATGAGAAACTATCGGAGAACAATGAAAAAGACTTGAGACAAAAATTAGAAACATCAGAAAGAGGTAAACTGCTAGCTGAAAAGAAATCATCTGACTTAGAACAAACTGTCGGTCTGCTTGAACAGTCAATACAGAGCTTGCACAATGATCTTGATCTGTGTAACAAGCTTTCTCAAGAAAACCGTGGATTGAAAAATGTGAACAATAAATTGGAAAATGATCTGTTAGCGCAAAAAAAACTTCTGGAAGAGCAAAAAGCAAATTTTGAGCATCTTTTTCAAATAGAACAATCTAAAAGTCAGAAACAGAAAGAAGACCTGGAAAAACAAATGCAAGAAAATCTTTGTAAACAAGAACAAAAATTCAAGGAACAATTGGAAGTAAAAGATTCTGAATTTGAAAATCTCAAGAAGGAAAAAGAGTCAGAAATGCAGAAAATTACTGTTGAACATGAAAGTAAACTTGCTAAACTTCAGAGGCAAAAGGCTACAGCAACTCTGAATCAACAGCAGTCTTCTTCAGCCAACCAGGAAATATTTAGAAAAAAATTACAGCACTTGAAGAGAGAATATGAGATAGAAATTAATGGCTTAAAGGAGCAAATTAAGACATTGCAGGCACAAACTGCTGCTTCTAGACCTACCAGTGTACAACAAGGGGGATCCCAACATGCACCTGCCTCTGCAATGCCATTATTTAAGAGAATGAGGCGATATTAATACTAAGTTTTATCAAAGACAATTGTGTTACTGGTTAGACATGATCAGATTTTGAATTTTGTGAATGTATACAATTAAAAAACATAGGGGCAGTATCATCACACTTTCATCAATAAAAAATATAATTTTCAAAATCTCTCTTATCAGTAAGATGCAGTTCAAGAAAACTTAGCAAAATAGCTAGATCTACAAATTCCCTAATTCTTTTGACATCCAAACAAAAAATCTAAACAAGACAAAACATCATTTTAAATGCCCACATGAGCAATGATATACACATACTGACAAAAAGTTGTGTCCTTTTGTTTAACATATGACTGTATACAATAGGCAATGTGTACATGTATTTGTACTAGATGGTTGTTCAGTTGAACACTTGTGTCCCCCTAAGGTACTTTGTTGTCATAAGCAATATTATTTGAAAGTTTGATGAAGAAATATTAAGAAATGGCAAAGTAATAGCCAACGTTAAGTTTTCGTGACAGACAGACGGATGAATGGACAGACGTACAGATAAAGGTCGATCCCAATGTATCTCTGTTTCTTTGAAAGGGCGACACAAAAATTCTGTTTGGCCTTGAATTTCCTGGTCACGTTAATAGGTGACGAAGGTATAAATACAATGATTTCTCTCAAGATTCATAGTTAAAAATTCTTTAAAAATGTTTTGATATTTTTTCTTTTTTACTGATGACAGTGCAATGAGGACTGTAGACTACCATGAATGTAGATTCTTGGTGTTATTTCACAGTTAATGATCTTAACCCCCAAAAAGTTAATCTGTAAGTAAATACTAAAACTTAACCATCCACCAACATTCAAACCTTTTTGATGATTTTTTTTAAATCAAATTAAAGCTTAAGAAATAGGTAAGGAGAGCACAAAATGTTCTAGTCTTGTATAATGTTAATATTTCTGCCACCATCATAGCACTTTTCAGTGTCAAGATTTTCATTTTTGTTGCAAAACTGGGTTACCATTTATATGTTTTAATATTCTGTACTTGAATTTCAAACAAACACACATTATTTTTCTTATGTCTGCCTTTGTCAGTGGTGTAATAGTTAAAATACACATTTTTTTATATTACATGTGTACTTCAACCTAGCGTTGTTGTTTATATTTAATCTTATACAACATATAAACCCATTTAAGATCAGATAATAAAACAGCAAATTAAAAGCCATAAAGACGTATGCTGGAGTTGTCTGTTCATATCTTAATGCTCATATTATTTACTGTTATAGTAGTTCTGCATAACAGAAACCTTTTGCATATGTTGTTGGAATTTGATATACTTGGTGAATATTGATTCATTTATGTAGCTGGCAGGTCAAATAATTATGTTGAGATCTCCTGGAACATCTGTATTTACTTTCATCTGTCTGTCTGTCTGTACATTATAAATCTCTTCTCTGCTGCCGATATTTTCAGCCCTCCCTTTAGATTTCAGCCAACTCCTTACAAATGATCACCTCAATAAGCTGGAGTGGAGTGTCTGAGAACCATGACCCTACACCAAAGGTCAAAGTCACAATTAGGATTTAATATTTACACTTCAACTTTGTCCTCTATGATGAAGTCTTATTTATCTAAAGAATCATAATTTCTAATGGTAAACAGTGTGACATATTACTTTCAAAGGCATGGCTACAGTAGAACCGTTGACAATTTATTGGACATTGCACAATGTTTTGAAGTGTGACGTCGATGAGCATGCATGGGTTGCTGCGAAAAATGTGCCGTCATTCACTTTTCCGTCAATGTGGCTGTTCCAACAGCCATTAGAAAAAGCCGTAATATCATTAATTTGTCTCATACTTTCTGTATTAATTAGAGTTTTTATGTGTGTAAATATAAGTATTAAATCGATATTTGATGGTTTTCATTTGGATATAAAAAACAGTTGGATTGTTTAAAGTTTGCATGAAGCCCTTTGATTCAATCCTTAAATAGACAAAATTTGGGAAAATCTATTGTCCAGAGCATAGCTCAGAAACTGATGAAAACCTTAATTTAGCTATACTTTATGAACTTGTTAATGTTAATTGCAAACTTTCAGGCATAAGAACTAAAACACTAAATCCAAAGTGACAGTCAAATTTAGAAGTTAAAAGTCAAATATATGACACGAGGACCTTGAAGACCCTATATCGCTCACCTTAGTGCCAGTGGACTAATTTAAGTTAAGTAGTTCTGAAGTTCAATGCCAAATATATAAGCTCCAAGCTTATACAATTTATAGTACAAGTCATAAAATTTTAAATCATCCTTACTAATGCGATCTTTTACAGATTTGAAGAATCCTGTCAGGACAAGTTTGAAACATTCTTGCATACAAGATCAGTTATTCCTGTGTTTTCACCTGTGCTTGAAAACCATCCCAGTTTTGCACACATGAAAGATATTTCTATTTCTAATGAGCTGGCACATCTTACATTTAGCTTGACTGAGCTGAAGGAACACGGTTTGCTATTGTATCAGTTTGATGTCACATTATCATACAAATGATGTTAGTATTAGTCAGAGGATATCTAGGTAAGTTTCAAACTCTGTCATCTTCCTGTTTCTGCAACTGTCACTTCTTGGTATATAAAAAAAACATTGAATCTAAAAGTGAACAATTCAGGCCCAGATAGGACTGAAGGGATGTGCAGGTAGAGCTGAACCTACAAAACAAAAACAACATGAAGGTTTTGGCATTTTATTTTTCTGATATCTGAAGTAAAATGAAAACAATCAAATCAATAAGCATTGCTGATGAATATAATAAAATATAATATCATGTTAATATGAAGTTAGGTTGATCCTTAACACTTGTTATAACTTAATGATGAAATTGGTAAATAAACCTGAAGATTTCACAAATTTACAAACACAAATAAGAATCACCCACAGGGTGCATCAAGCAAGAAATTTGAATAACAGGTTTGAGAATTTACATTAGTAAGCATAAAAGAACAATATAAACTATTTCGTACACAGATAGTGTGCAACAAAACATACATAATGTTGCATCTTTAAAATAGTGTAACAATTAGGACAATAAAATGTAAACACAAATCTGCTTGTGCTTGTCTGTTTTATCTATCTGAATGGTAATGACAATCTGTTCACTGTTCATCCAAAATATTCCTGTAAACACCCAAATGAACACTTAACTTCATGGATACTGCTTTTATCCCTTCTGTAAGCAGAGTAGATCTAGATCAACCTGCACACCCAGGTCTATACTGCTTTTAGATTTACAATGTATAAGGTTATTTCTGATTAACCCTTTCGCTGTCAACGTCGAAAATCCGAATTGACGTCGTCAGCGCCATGAGTTTTTGTTACCACATAAACAAATACCAATATTAAGGTCAGAATGAGGCTGGTTATTTATAGACATATCAAATAATTACTATGTTTACATGTGAAAACCAAAGCAATAACATTATTGGTCAATATTTGAATGATTTGCCTACGTCAGCATAGAAACCCCCTCTTAGCATGCTGGTATATATATATGTAGGAACGGTAGAAATGGCAAAAGCCGTCCATATGGCAAATACGCCGAAAATAACAGGGACGGCATGACGTCCTTATGGCAGTAATAGGGTTAACATGTGATCAGTATAGGTCCTAATCAAGCTGCACTGAGGCAGGCATGTCTTGCTTTGCTTCAAACCTTCATAACACTGGCACCAAGTTTAAGTTACAATCTATAAAAACACATGAATGTCTGTATGAAAAAAAATCACAAACAGTTGTTAAATATTTATTTAGTTTTCCAGCTTATTACACTTAACATTCCTGTATGGTAAACAACTGAGTTTTCTGTTACTTGAATTGATGCCCTCTATAAACATGAACAAGTCAGATTGTTGTATGACACGACATCAAAAATACTATATAGTAGGTTTATGGGGTGTCCAAATTCTGCCTTTCTGCCATTATCAGGTGTGTTAAAATTGTTTGGCTTTTTATTTCTGCAGAGGTCTATCCAAGCAGTTTATGTTTTATATTTCTGCAAGTAGCAGATTCCCCTTATATTTGCTATTTCTGGTTTAGTATTATAATAAAAAAAATATAGACTATTATTGTCTGATAGTATGAAACTTTCCACTTGTACTGTGTGTGTCATACACATTGAAATTAATTGGGACAATATGCACTAACACATGCTTTCAATGGTTTAACAGTTTTATCAATATGACCATTTAAAGAAAACACAATAGTAAGCCATTTGTTTTTTGTGACAAAGGTCTGAAACTCAACCCTGTACCTAATGGGATATGGCTTATTCCATCCCATGTGCAAACAGTGTAGATTCAGATTAGCTGGTACAATCGTTCAATTTTAGATTCATAATTAAGTTGTGCCTAAAAATGACTAGTGTAGATCCAGATCAGATAGCACAGATGCAGCAGCTGATCTGGATTTACACTGGTTACAAAGGAATAAAACCAGTATACATTGTATATGGAATAAAGGGTTGTACAACCCTATTTTCATCATAATGTGACCATGTTGATCTTTATTAAACTCGCTTCAGTATGAATTACTATTTTCAATTATAATGTTAACAGCATTTCTTCATTGTTATTATCAAGTTACTTACAGTATACTTCAATAAAAGCACCTTGTGTTTGACCGGTGTACTTTACAAAATTATCACACCAGGTGTTAGAGATCAATACCAATACAGGCTACATGTAACAATACCGTGTGATGTTTACAACACCATATTTTGGTTAAACCCTTTACTCCTCCTATACAGGTTTTAACCTTTTTGCCACAGTAAAGATCCAGATCAGTTGGCATATCCATGCTGTCTGATGAGGATCTTTCAGAAATAACCTAATAATTTTAGAAGCAAACAGTGCAGATTGTGATCACAGACAGCAAGCATGTGCCAGTTGATCTTGATCTACTCTGTTTGCACATGCAATAAAAGTTATTTATAAATATGGAGTAAAGGGTTAATATACTGTTGTTTTTCTTTAATTCCACACTGTCCACAGAAATTACAGAAATAAGAAAATAAAAGCCTCCACTATACAGTTCCAGAAATACACTTAAATCCATACAAAATATCTTGACTAGTTTTGTTAATTGAATTGTTTTTTAAAGACTATTTAAAATCTTTAAAAAACTAGAATGTTGTGTTCCGCAGAACACATGTGTCCCCTGCATGGAAAACGTTGAAATGTGGGCCTATGTTTAATCATATATAATAAAAATATTTTATTGAAGTTGATTTCAACACTACACAACAGAACACATGTGTCATCTAAATTGCATTTAAAAGGGGAATAACTAAAATAATGGTGAAACCCGAGTTATCATTTTCAAAAATTGGTTTGTAAATTAATGCAGATGAGTTATTCAAAGTATTAAGTGAATTAATTGAACACGTAATTTCCATTTTACAGGCAACACTAAGTTGCATGTTAAAGTTGCATTTGAAAGGGATATCACTCATTAAATATTGAAACTGGAGTTATCATTCTTGTCGTCACAGATGGCATTGTTCATGCTGATAATATATTCCAAGTATGAAGTGAATAGAACAAGTACTTTCAAAGTTATTGGCAACATTAAGTTTCAGGTTTAAGTTGCATTTGAAAGGGGCATAACTCAAAATATATTGAAACTGGAGTTATCATTCTTGTCGTCACTGATGGCATTGTTCATTCTGGTGAAATTTTCCAAGTATGAAGTGAATATGACAAGTACTTTAAAAGTTTAAAGTCAACATTAAGTTTCATGTTAAAGTTGCATTTGAAAGGGTCATAACTCAAAAAATTTTGAAATTGGTCTTATCATTCTTGTCGTCACAGATGGCATTGTTAGTGCTGATGATATATTCCAAGTATGAAGTGAATAGGACAAGTACTTTCAAAGTTATAGGCAACATTAAGTTTCAGGTTAAGTTGCATTTGAAAGGGGCATAACTAAAAAAATATTGAAACTGGAGTTATCATTCTTGTCGTCACAGATGGCATTGTTCCTGCTGATGATATATTCCAAGTATGAAGTGAATAGGACAAGTACTTTCAAAGTTATAGGCAACATTAAGTTTCAGGTTAAGTTGCATTTGAAAGGGGCATAACTCAAAAAATATTGAAACTGGAGTTATCATTCTTGTCGTCACAGATGGCATTGTTCCTGCTGATGATATATTCCAAGTATGAAGTGAATAGGACAAGTACTTTCAAAGTTATAGGCAACATTAAGTTTCAGGTTAAAGTTGCATTTGAAAGGGGCATAACTAAAAAAATATTGAAACTGGAGTTATCATTCTTGTCGTCACAGATGGCATTGTTCCTGCTGATGATATATTCCAAGTATGAAGTGAATAGAACAAGTACTTTCAAAGTTATAGGCAAAATTAAGTTTCAGGTAAAGTTGCATTTGAAAGGGGCATAAGTCAAAAAATTTTGAATCTGGAGTTATCATTCTTGTCGTCACAGATGGCATTGTTCATGCTGATGATATATTCCAAGTATGAAGTGAATAGGACAAGTACTTTCAAAGTTATAGGCAACATTAAGTTTCAGGTTAAAGTTGCATTTGAAAGGGGCATAACTCAAAACATATTGAAACTGGAGTTATCATTCTTGTCGTCACAGATGGCATTGTTCATGCTGATGATATATTCCAAGTATGAAGTGAATAGGACAAGTACTTTCAAAGTTATAGGCAACATTAAGTTTCAGGTTAAAGTTGGGGGACTACCGGACGACACCGACGACGCCGACGACGACGACGACGCCGACACCGCCGGACAATAGGATCCCTATGTGTCTACCTGCTATCGCAGGCGACACAAAAACACAAAAAAACATCTAAAAAAACAACAACAAAGCAAACAGTAACAATATCTTGCTGTCTTCATACTTCTCTGGAATGAATAATCATTTGCTACAAATTTCGATTTCAGTTAGATTTTGGCTTGCAACCAAAAACATCAAACACATGCGGGGCGAGTGATATTTTCGTTGAGAAGTAGCGCACGAAAGCATAATTTACAGAACACTGTTCATTGTTAATCACGCCTTCAGGTTGCTTCACTTTAAGGCACACCTTCTGTTATTGTTTCAACATCTGCAATGGGAATGAACAAACAGCGACAAAAATTTGATTGACAGCAAAACCTAATTTGGAATTAATATACACCCTTTTTTTTATTCGTGCTGCAGTTCTAACATAGTTAGCACGACATAAAACAATGTTGGTGACTTGTGAAGTGCTGCAGTGCAACAGGTGTTCATGGTGGTTGCTCACTGGGTCAAAATCTAATTGAAATCAAAAATTGTAGTAACAAACACAAATATCTGTATACATGTAATGTGTGAACAAATATATACCTGGGGACATTGCCTACTGGTGTTAATATATTGGCAAATGCAAGTAATGCATTTATTAATTTACAGGTACACAGAAACTTAAATAATGTACTACATAAAATAAGTTTGGCAACAGTAAATAATGGGATTTGAACCTTACTGCAACATTCCTCCAAAATATACAGATGACATTGACATAAAATTCATTTCTTAAAATTGGTCTTAGCACAACTAATGAAATTAACAGTTTGTCTTTCTTCAGATATTCTATAATTCAGAGCCAACTTTTTAACAAATTCCAAAAAACAACTACAAATAGCTGAAGAGGCCAATGCCCAAAATCATAAAACTAAGATTTAAGATCAGTCTCAAATATCAAGGATATGATTGGCTGAAATGGCGACTGGTCGCCATTTCAGCCAATCAGATGCTTGAGATTTGAGACTGATCTCCAGATTTAGTTTTATGATCTTGGGCCCTTGTGGCTGTGAATGCCCATGAATGATGTTAATCATGTCTTTTATAAATAAACTCTGTTGTATTCCAAGTTCTTTCTTTCATTGTTAGTTCCAACAAATAAACTCACATCACAGCATTATGCTGTGACAAGTTGAAGAACCAACACATTTCTTATTTAATAAAGTAACTCAATTCCCTGTTGTTTTCATAGTTGACTTTGTATATGGTGCCAATGTAAATTATAACTTGATGAAAGTTTGCCCAAATTTTTTACCATCCCTAAATTCTTCACAACTGCAAAACCATGGATTATTATAGCCACTTCCAAACTGTGCCATCAAACCATGAACAGTTTGGATCATGTTGCTTGACACCGAGTGACTGTCCACTGCAATCATGCCAGTAACAACCAGATGATGAAGATAATGGCAACCCAGAGGAACACCTTGGACAACATCTGCTCTTCCGCATGCTGAGGCGAACCAGCTTGGGCTGTAAAGTGGAGAAAAACACAGTAAGCCTACAAACAAACAGCTATTTTCTGAGCAAAATGCAAATGTTTTATTTAGGCCTTGAATATCAATCATCTAAGTTGATGTTTCAATATTCAGTTGAACAGTTCTGAAATCTACTTTTGAATAAAAACATACAAGAGCTGGTCGAAAACAACAGCATTCTTGACTATTTGAAAAGTCAAAAACAAAGTGGATAGAGTAATAAAACCAAAATTTGAACAGTCATTTTTTAACTGGCAACTGAGTCAGGTAATTGTTCACAAGGAAAGAGCAATAAATTTCCAAACATTTGGTTTCAGCTGAGAAATAAGATTTCTGAAGACTAACCTGTTACCATATATGACAAACTTATGTAAAATCAAGACTTTTGGGTTGGCCATAACTGCTCTCTAAATTGAAAAAAAAATGTCATGATTATTTGAAATGGAGTAATGATTCTTGGCATACACACTATGATAGTGAAAAAGTTTGAAAGCTTTCCCTATAGAGCTTTGATATAATGGGGTTGCACGCAATTTTTTACTTAAGCGGGACTGCCATGCAGATGACCAATTAATAGAATAGTCAACAATTAGATTATACAAACTAAAAATTGAACAGCAACAAACTTACGTGGAGGAGGTCTACCATCATTGAAATTTAATGTGGAAGCAAAGATACCAAATGGGAATGCACCTATTCCGAAAGACATGTGAAAACCACCATCTCCAAAACCAAACCCAGGGAATCCCTGAAAAGTATCCATATCTCTTCCATACATTTTCAACTTCAAAGCAGTAATATAAAAGCAATAGTTTTACTTAAATCTGAAATGCAAGGGTAAAGTAATGCAAAACACAGTTTTCTGTGCATTACATGCTACAAATTTCAATTTAAATTAGATATTGACCCAGCGAGCGACCTCTGTAAACAACTGTTGCACGATAACACTTCAAAAAACGCCAATCTGGTTTTATGTCATGTGACTACTGTAAGAACTGCCACTCCGATCAAAAGATGCTGCTATCAGCTTCCAAATAAGTTTTTGCTGTGAATCAAATTTTTGTCACTGTGAGATTATTCTCTTTGGCAATGTTGAACTAAAAATTTCATTTTCTAAGGAAAGAATGGTACGCGTAGCTCTGAAGCATATCAACAGGCCTGGCTTAAAGCAACCTGAAGGCGTGATTTACTATGAACAGTGTTCTGTCAATTAAACTTTCCCGCTATTTCACAACAAAAATATCAGTCACTGCTCCGGACATTTGAAGTTTTGGTTGATAGTCAAAATCTAATTGAAATCAAAATTTGTAGTAAATTTACACTTAGAAAGTAAAAATTTGTCCTATGTATAATGTTTCCCTTTTTGTCAAATTGTTTTTCATGATTCAGAACTTTATTTCAAGTATCAAATGAAACCTGTATAATGTATTCTTTCTACGTTAAGAAAACTTGTATCTGTGATTAAATGAAAAACAAGAAAGCTTGAGAAATTTACATTCATCTAAAATACTTTTTAAGTGACTGCATTGAATTGCAACAAAAAAGAACTGTGTGTATTTTTTAACTTACTTAAAATTTAATGATAAGTTATCTAGATAGATTTTTTTTCTAGTTACGATCACTATAAGCTGTTTAAAAATTGAAGTAAAATGAAAATAATTTTCTTTTTTATTTAAAAAGCTAGTCTCTAGCAAAAGAAGACAATATGGTAAGATTTTTAAAAGTTAAGCGTTATTAACTAGTTACTATGCCAACTGACCCCTTGTGCCTCTGGTTCTGCCCTTTGCCCCTGAGGTCTAGGTGGTAACTTTTCCCTGAAACATAAAATCAACTCCTTGTAAGAAAACTGCACTGGACTTGGAGATTGTTCTGATTGGGTCATCAAGGGTCACCAGCTCATAACAAAAATCAATCCTGTGCACATTTATTATTTAAAGTGACATTACTTCAATTTAACCCGCTCTTTTATGATATATTACATGTATTTGGAACTATAGGCACAAATTTGCAGCATTGGTTCGGGCTAATAAAATTTTAATTTACTAAAAAAAATTTGGTCCGCGCGACTAAAAGCGAAGTAGGATTTCCGAAACGTCACAGAAATTGAGATCGCGCAAGAAGTGGTCTCTTCGTCGGTGCTAAATATAGCTCCGTTAGGCCTATATTTAGCTTCTTAAAAGTTAGTTAACGATGATTTAACAATATCATTGAAAATCCCGTCTATAAGAAAGAATTTGATCGGGCCTTTTGTGTTCTGTTAGAGAGTTTATATATTGGAGTATATATGGACAAATATGACTTTTCAATAGTATATTCTTACTTAAGTTAAGGGCTGGGGCTTTAAAGCTGATCTAATATATTCATAAAGTTTTTATAAAGTTTGTTCAGATGTATAATCTGGGAGAATTCAAATGTCAAAAAACTAGGTCACTGCTTCAAATTTAAGACAAGATCTAAGGATGAATTGCTTACTGGAACAATATGTTGTGTCCTTTTGAAACACTGGATTATGAAGGAAGAGGTCAATAGTTTTATTCTTTTGTCAGATATATATGCAACCAGGAAAATTCAAGGTCTAATGTGATTTTACAAATATCAAGTATTGTCTATATTTGTTTGACAAAAGGACAAAACATATTAATGTCAGCTTCATTTTACTCATGTGGACATTTAAAATAATGTTTTGTGTTGTTAAGTTTTTCTGTTTTGATGTAAATAGAATTTAGGGAATTTTTGACATACCTATTTTTCTTTCTCAGTTCTAACTGAGAGTGAGATACATAAGATATAGAGACATATAAATGACATTTATTCCAGCCAAGTTTTATTAAACTTCATTTGGCCTTTTCAATAGAGACATTTTGGTAGATTTTATTAATCGATGAAAGTGTAAACAGCCCTTAATTAGCAATACCTGGGATCTTTGTTATCTGTGCTCCCTCTTCCATAAATAGGTACAACCTGGTCCTTGGAGATCCCTGCTTTACACACAGGACAAGATGGACGGTTTGGTCGAGTCTCTAACCACTGATGTAAACATGGCCAGCTGCAAACAAACAAGAATATCACTTTATCAGCAGAGACTGCATATACTCCACAGAGCTCCAGATAAAAGTTTTAATAAATGTTTTACTGCCTAATATTTGGATGTAAAGGATTTTTACCAAAATGAAAGGGAATTGAGCTAACAACTGTTCCTCAATATTATATGTTAACAATACAAAATTGCATCTAATATCTGTTGCTGTAGAATCTAAAGCTTGAATGTCTTCTAGGCTTTACTTTGTTTTAAGCATAATGCTGCATGTGGTAAAAAATATAGCACTAAGAACCCATTCTGAAAATGAAAGCTTTACAGTATCCCCCCATAAAAAATTCAAAGGGTATTTGTCAATGACAAGTTCAACAGCAAATGAACTGTAAAAAAAACTCTGAAATTCAATTTATGAACTGTTCCAGTTGAAATCTTTTAAATTTATTTTACTGATTTTTTAGATCACTTTTTTTTAATTATAGGCTCTGAGTTAAAATTTTATTAATTGTACGCAAAGCTGCTAATTCGTTATACATATGTTTACCCCCTGACAGATTGTTTGGAAATACCGACTTCCGTTGTTTAGACACTTATTTTGAAATGGTCAATAAATAAAGCTATCTATGAGTACTTTACTATTTGTGATCCCAGAATTAACGTCATTTGTATACCATGCATCCACATACTCTTTGTGTGTGAGTCTGACCTAGGATGGTAACATCTAGTCTAAGTGGTCAAGTCTTAACCGAGACTTAAGGTCCATACTCTGACAACATATATGGCCCAAAATGTGCACCTCTGCGCATACATGTTCATTTGTGATCTACTATTAGTATTACTCTTTGGTCACTCTTGGTCACCTTTGGTAACCATCCTATATTTATCTGACAACCGTCCATAAATAAGCATAATTTTTAAGCTTGTCAGTACCGAAAACACTAACATGTAAAATGAACAACTCATAAATATTCAGTCAATATCAATGGTAAATTTCAATAACATTACCAGAACAAATGACCACAATAGCTGACGACTGCATCTTTTGCTGTATCTAGACATATATTGCACTCATACATAGAATTTTCTGAATCATTTTCCGGGTTAGAGGACCCTCCTTCAGCTCCAGCTGATGTGGCCCCGCTCATCATCAACACGTTTTCTTTCGTAACTTTTAGTAGCAACCTTACAGCAGATAACGTTTGTAAGTAAGAACACTATTATTTTGCATAGTTCTTCGTTTTCGGCTTTAGTTTTTCAGACACACATTTTATTTTGTCAAAGTGTCAACTTTGTTTACTTCGTGTATTTACGCATGCGCTCAAAACGATTTCCTCCCGGTGAACGTAAAAAAGTTCTATCGTGAAAAGCACAGTTGTAAACAAAAAAATCCAAAAAAAGCTGAAGAGAACAATACGTTTTGCAATAAATAGAGGCAAAGTAAGAAATTATCTGGATGGTTAACTTCCATATGGACAGGAATTTATGATAGTCCAAACCTCCCATAAGGAAAACTACCTGTTGTTCTATCAACCCAATAACTGAAAAAAAGGGTATCATCTCGACCCCTTACCATTTCGACCCCTATATATTTTCTGAGACATTTCGACCCCTTGGCTTTTCGACCCCTGGTTTGAAGACCTTTCGACCCCTACCTGGTTGGACACTTCGACCCCTACTTTTAAAAACTATTTTAATATATTCAAATATATTTTTGAACTTTTTAATGCAGATTTGGTATTTAAATATTTATTTGTTGAAAGTCTGTGTTACAACTTGAACTAAGTAGAAACACTAAATTTTGAAAATCAGTTAAATTTTAACTTATTTGATATGCGGAAACAAATAAGTTAAAAAAATATCGATGAAAATAAAAATTTATGCTGCTTTATTTTTTTGTGTTTTGTAATAATAGGGAGGACTCTAAAAAATCTGTTCAGAATTCGTTTGATTAAAGCATTTAATCGAAGGAGAGTTTATTTGTGTGTTGGTAGCACCATTCAAACAAGATAATTAATATTATTGTCCAGACGGAAGTCTAAAAAGGTGATAATTGTTACTAAAGAATATGAACCCAAAGTAAATCAACAGGTTATATATATGTGACATTTTAAGTCACAAAAGTTGATAATTATAAGCTAATGCATAAATTAAAATCGTCGCACTAAGAGACTTTAAAAATTAACTATAATAATAGTTCACTCTATGTCTTTGCATATTTTTTTCTGTCTTTTCTTCTACGTAGATAACTTTTTGTCCTTTAGATCCAATGTTTTTTATCATAATGTGGATTTGCTTTGTACACATGCCCTTTTTAATATCTAAACGAATAAACATTTTCATTATTTAACATACACTTTTCAGTATACGACGTACAGAAATTTGATAAAATTCAATTTAATAAAAAGGATTTTATGTTTAATCATTCATGATACAATAAAATTTCGATTAATGCATGTAGAAATTGTTTATAAGGTTTATATGGTGAACAACTGGGTGTTAAAATATTGCTGTGGTATCATTAACAGTCATTATGTTTCGCGGGCCAAGTTTTCGCGCTAAAGATATAATTGAACTTTGTATATTTCTTTTTTTAACATACTATAAAAGGGTGCGAATAAAAGGGTGCGATTTCTTTTTTTAACATACTATAAAAGGGTGCGGTTTTCGCTAGAATTTAATAATTGCGAATTTAACATGCGCCAAACCTAATCCCACAAGTTATATGATGGTCCCTTTGTAATGTAGTAATACATGTATTTTGTTTATTATTTACATAAAATACTGTAACTGTTTTGACAAATCCATCAACAATTTTACTTATTTGTTATGCAGAAATCAATAAGTTAAAAAAGTTATTAATGAAATTTAGAAATTAGGATGCGTTATTGTTTTTTGTGTTTCAGTTGTAAATCAAAATCTGATTTTACAAAATGAATAAAAGTTTGGTATGGATTCAGCCAGTGTGTCATACTATTTTGTGTTTTATAATCTTACATTGAGATGATTCTTCAAAATCTGTTCTTTTTTTTATAAAGCATTTAATCAAAGGAAAGGTTATTTGTGTGTTGGTATCACCATTTAAACCCGAAAATTAATATTATTGTCCGGACGGAAGTCTAGAAAGGTGATAATTGTTACAAGGACTATGGACCCCAGGTAAATCAACAGGTTAGAAATATGTGACACTTTGTGTATTAACAATCTGTCATATTAAGTCACAAAAAGTTGATTATTGTAAGAAAAATGCATAAATAAATTAAAATCTTCACACAGAGACTTAAAAAATGTACTAGAATAGCAGCCCAGTCTATGTCTTTTCATTTTTTAAATCAAATATTAAACATGTGCATTTCAACATGCCGATAAATTCACAAATACCCAAAATCAGCAAAAATAATCTTAAATAAGTTGCTTTAAAATTATTTGTAAAAGTTACATTTTAAGTATAATTTTTACCATTTACAAATTAAAAATTAAAATAAAAAATGTATGGAAAATTGATTTAAAATGCAATCCACAAATTGCAATCTCTACATTTAAAGCATATCTCTGAATTCATTTGAATTATACGGAAATTATATTATTATTATGTCATTGCACTGTAAATGCATAATTCAGTTTTTACTACGATGTGATTGGTATTAATTGTATTTGTTTGGCTCGTACATGTATGTTTGTTATTGCATTTATTTGTGTATATGTATTTGTCGTTGAATTAAATTCTGTTTAAAACATAGATGATTGCTTCTTTTTTCCAGAGATTTAAAACCGGATATTTGTTTTTATTCAGCTCATTTTGAAATAATCTGCGAGGTCGTTAGATTATTGTCCCGCTGTCCAATATATCTCTGTAATACGTTTATAAACATGATGTCAAAAAGTAAATGCAATGTCATGCAAAATTAAATATTTTTTCGGATTTATAAAATAAGGGGTCGAGATGTCCATAAAAAATAAGGGGTCGAATGTCCTAGGGGTCGAAGTGGCAGGGGTCGAGATGTCTTAGGGGTCAAAATGGTTAGGGGTCGAAGTGTCCAACAGCCAAAAAAAGTGGGAGCAAGACATTTCGACCCAAAAATAATTCTTGAGACATTTTGACAAAAGACGTTTCACCCCCAACCCTGAAAAATTTCGACCCCGAGAAGTTAGAACACATGTTGTATATCAATGCTCATGATGCTCTCGGTCCTCGGTCTACATTGTCACCATTTGCAATAATTTTTACATTGTCACCATTTGCGATAATTTTACTATATTCATACAGTTTCATACAGATTAGAGGCCGGAACATCAACAGATGCTAAGCTTATTGCTTCTTAGGCCCATTTGGTAAACCAGCACTTTACATGGTGGAGAAAGACCCCTAGTCTCAATAACTCGACTGCAAGCACAGACCCATTATCATACGGACTTTTTATGTTGTCTGTCTTTTACGTCTCAAGCAGTTACGATCAAAACTGTGGTGGAAATCGCACTGCTTTAAATACCCATTTTTTCACTGCAACTTGAAAATTTCAGCTCTGCTAAGTTCATTTGTTGTTATAAAACATAAATATTCTCTAAAGTATCAATCAAATAAAAAAATATTCCACAAATAACACTTTTAAACTTACTATTGTTTATGCCGTTTACTTGTAGATTTTAATGAGCTAACCAATGGAAACGTCCCTTTTATAAATCGATACACTACACAGTCAGATAAACTTATAGCGTAATAACATAAAAACTGCAGACATGGGTGGAGGTTTAAAAGAGTTTTGCATAAAAAACGAAACCATTTTTTATAAAGGATTACATATATTGATTCTACTTGAATGTGGCTTTTCAGGTATGTAATTTTTTTTAAAGATACATATGGTTTAAGATGCTTTATGGAGCGGCCAAAAGTTGCGATTCGTCTTCCGATCGCTGGCATAGAAAAAGAAGAAAAATGTTCGGCATTGATTTGAATAGTAACTGGGTTGTTCGCGAAGGACAAACATCGCATATATAGAAAAGTCCTTGTCGCGTACAAATAGTTGTGCTAGAAAGACCCCCAGATGCCCCTCCGGACAATTTTCAGGCCCGAGCGGCGCCTGGGTAGAACCACCAGTGTTCCGCAAGCTATCTGGTAGCTCTCGAACTCACAGCGGTGAAGGACAAGTGATTCTCTGTCAGAAACCTTAACCACTCGGCCAAGGACGCCCCTATATTGTTGATTATTAATTTATTTCAAAGAATTGGCAGTGAAATTTGGCAATTAAATAATTATTTAAGCTAATTTGCATTCTCTTTACCCTTTGCAGTCAAATTTCTAATAATTGTTTGTTGTTAATCCCATAATTGAACTTACAAAGTGTCACTTAAGTCAAGATAATCACCTTGGCGTCCTTGCCTATGGATAAATTGTTTTGTGCAATCAGTAAACTTTGGGTAGTTTTGCTAACTTAGTAATGACAATGAAATTCTTATTGTTGTTTATTATAATAAGTTATAATTATGTAAAATAATTATTTGTACACTGATTTGTTAAAATGAACTGTGCTATATTATTATAATTAATATATTGCTTCATAAGGATTGTTTTGTGTCTCTTGTCATAATTGATATCTATCTATCTCTGAATACTGTCTACTCCTCTTTTGAGTGTTACTGACAGGATTTGGTGCACGTTGGAAGTGTGAGTAAGGTTGTAAAAAGATAAAGTCAAGAATTGCGATCTTGGATGCCACGACAAATGTTAAAATGTTAGTTAGTGCTAGATTTCATAGAGGTTAAAAGTAAAAGAGATAAAAACAAAGAATACATGACTAGTACTGGATCCCAGCCATGCCTGCTTGAAATGCTCAAGATCAGGCAGGGTTACAATATTAACGGGAAGTCTATTCCAAAGGTTAATACTATGAGAAAAAATGAGAACTTGTGATAATCTGATGTGACCTGAATTTGTCTAAAACAAAGCGGATGCATGTGCCTGGTTTGTCTGTTTGGTTTTTGTATATAAGAAGGAAGGTTTATTGCTATGATGTTATGGTATATTTTATAAAACATTATAACTTATATAAGTCTAGCATCAAGTCTTCGATGTTCTAGAGACCTCCAGCCCAGTCCCCCCTGCATAGCTGTAACACTGAAAAGAGGAAAGTATTCTTGTTTATCCCATCTTATTGCTTGCCTCTGGACCATTTCCACCTTGTGGATGTTTGTCTTGGTGTATGGGTTCCAGGCAGTAGATGCATACTCTGCCTGGGGCCGGACCAAGGTCTTGTATGCCAGTTCTTTGACTTTTTGGTTATTAGATGTTATGTTTCTTTTGATAAAGCCTAGGGATTTATTAGCATTTGTTGTAATTCTTGCTATGTGTGTGTTAAAGTTAAGCTTAGAAGAAAGATCTAGCCCTAGGTATTTTGCATGTGTAACAGATTCAAGTGCTTGACCGTGGAGATAATATTTGTTTTTAATGACATGTTTATTTTTAGTAATTTGTAAGACTTGACACTTTGAGGGGTTGAATTCCATGTCCCACGCCTTCTCCCATGCCTGCATCTTGTCAAGATCTTGTTGTAGGGTTAGATGTACTTCTTCTCTTCTCATAATTGAAAGAAGCAAAATTCAGAAAAACATATGTTAAAACAATCTGGAACCTGTTAAATTTTGTTATTCCATGCATTAGTTTATTCTTTTTTAATTAGTTTTTATGGGATGGCGCAACACTATATATTTTGTATATGTATCTAATAGTTATTCAAAGTTATAAAGTTTCAAGTTTCACTTTAATTTTAATCTTAGAATTCATACTACAAATTTCAATTTATATTGTGAGTGAGTGCCTCTGTAAACATCTGTTTACCTGCAACACTTTACAAGATGCTGATCAAGCTTTTTGTCATGCAACTACTGTTAGAACTGCCGATCCAATCAGAAGACACTGCGTTATGTTTCCAAAAAAGGTCTTGTTGTCAAGCATACTTTTGTCACTCTGGGTTTATTCTCCTTGCGAATGTTGAAATAAAAATATTTGTTTTCTAATGATTTGAATGGTACATGTAGCACTGAATCAATAACAAAAGGTGTGGCTTTAGTAAAGCAACCTGAAGGTGTGATTAACTATGAACAGGATTATGTCAGTTAAACTTTCCAGCTACTTTTCAAAGGAAATAGCATTCACCGCCACATACACATACGTTTGATGTCTTGGTCACAAGCCAAAATCTCACTGAAATCAAAATTTGTAGTTTAACAGTCTTCTTACCTGTGTTAAACCAACCTTTGTCTAACAACACTTGTATAATTAAAAGAATTTTAAAAAAAACGACTCGCTCAATGTCTTATTCAGGTTGTCAATCCATATCTCAAAAAATCCTTGTCAGAATGTCCTGGGGTTGAATTGTTGTGGGGTTGAAATATATTTGGGGATGAAATCTCTTGGAGTCCAAATGCATTTGGTTCAAAATATCTTAGGGTCTAAATGTTTGGGCCAAAATGTTTGGTTTTCCAAAATGGCAGTGGCTAGAGGTCCGATTACTGGACCCCTAGACAAGCAGGCTAGCAATCCGCTAACCAGATTCCTACCTGCCAGTCTTTTTAATGCTGTCAAGAGGTTGTGTAATTAGTACATCCTATCCATAAGAATATAATACTCGATAATAAGAATAATTATATTAAAATATTTGTTCTCCCTGAATTATATGAACAAACAGAAATAACAGAGGATGGTTGAAAAATTATATGGAAAGATAGAGTACACAGATAAATTTGTACACAAATCAGTGTTTTTGTAAACATCAAAATACGACAGGGTTACAATATTGATTTACCCTTTCCTCCATATATATTCCTTTATAGCATGGGCAAACAGTGTAGATCCAAAAAAGTCAGCACATCGGTGCAATCTGAACAGGACCTCCAAGGCCATCTGAACAGGATCTCCAAAACAGGATGCACTGTTTTCTTTATGATTTATTAGGTTATATCTGACCAAAAAGCCAATAGCGCACAGGGGTTCCATTTGACCTGGGAGATGACCCTTGGAATTTTCAAAATCCCTTAATTTGACCCCTATTATTTTAGCTGAAGGGTCATTTTTTTCCTTAAGTTAGGGGTATTTTTGGCTTACAATTGAAAGAATCCCTTTAAAATGGACAAAATGACCCTTGAGATTCAGCAGCTAGTGAAATCCCTGAGCGCAGATCCTGATCAGAGGGCACGGAGCCTTATGCAGCCTTATCTTGCAGATCTGAAGCAGCACCCTAAATGACTGGTGGTGTTTTCAATTGCTGAAGTGTTATATTTCACAGTTAATTTATTTTAAAATTACATTTTTTACTATTAAAGGTACTGAAGATACTGGTACTAGTTAAGAAGTAAAAGAGGATGGATTTGCACGATTTAGAGATTGATAAGATATTTCTCCTTCTGCTGATCCTGGGACTGAGCGTGATCTACCTTTGGAAGAACCGTAGGAAAGACTTCCCCCCTGGGCCGATCAGTTACCCTCTGATTGCAAACCGCAAACTGTTACATACAATACCACATATACGACTTACAAGACTGCGAGAAAAGTACGGAGATATATACAGTGTTGATCTTGGCAAACAGAAAGCGGTCGTAGTTTGTTCTTTTGAAGGAATAATGGAGGGACTGGTAAACAAAGCTCTCAGTTTTGGTGGAAGACCTGCAGGGATTTTACCTCAGGCTTTCTTCAATGGATACAGTGATGGAGGTATGAGGAATGAGCAGATTTATACACTACATCTGGGATCTATGAGGACCAAAGATAAGATGTGTTATTGAAATAAATTATTACTTGCCATGGACATTGATACATAAGGAATTATAATTATCTTTCATGAGTGTGAGGTGAAGATGAAAATATCTGGCTCTGCTAAGTTCCCGCAAAACAGTTTACCCGAAGTGACAGATTTTTCTATCTTAACCGAATGTCACATGCAAGATACTTTTTCTTGCCTACCTTTTATTGTTCATAACAGTTGTTTATATTTATACTATCTGAAATTTGTTTCCATAGACTGTAACATTGACGTTAACATACCTTATTTTCTACATGATATCACCAACTTAAATACATATGTCAAATCCCCAATGATGTGACGTCACTCGTGTAAGCATGCAAATGTTATTTTTCCCTATGAAAATGGTAAGATTTTCTTTACCTGATAAAACATGTGCAAACACTTTTCCAGTATGTAAGAAAAGATTTTCCATCGCAGGTAAATCATGTGGAAACACTCATCTGGTATGCTTTAAACGGGCCAGAGAATTTATATTCTCTGTGATTTGGCAAACTTAATTTCCAGATAATGTCAGTAACACCAGAACATGTTTAGCAAGTATTTTATTATGTCTCTTCAAAATAAGTGTTGATTTTGTTTTTTCAGGTATAAGTTTCTCAGAGTTAAGCATGAAGTACAAAATCAAGAAAGACTTTGTTTTGCACAGCTTGGACAAGCTGAGTTGTCTTGATTCCCTGGAAGTGGCACTAAGCAGGGAAGCTGAGAGCTTCGTGCTCCATCTTCTCTCTCAGAAACAAGCATACAATCCCGCAGTGGCCCTGGAGTCTACCATGCTCCGAATCATGCTGTTCATCGTCAACGGTAAGATGTACCTGGCCTCTAATGAGAACTTCCTGGAGATATGGAGGACATTTACAATGAGGTCGGAGGAGGTATTTAAAAACTGGCCGGGCTGCAGCATGCCTGGGTTCCACAGTCTGAGGCCACAAAATCACCTGGAGTTCTTGGAGAGGACATCACTACAATTTGATTACCAGAGAGACATTGTTAATAGGTAATGCTATCAAAGCTCATGTAACAAACTTTTTATCTGTAAAGCCATTAAGGGTGCCATTTAATATTGATTTGTCTAATCTGTGCTGATTTTTTTCTTGTTTGATTTAAATGGATTGTCATTAATTTGATAATAACAGCAATATGGACTTGATAAATTGTGTGATATATACTCTCTTGCAAGAATTAACCTTTACTCCCTTTATTCACATTTTAATGCCCCTGCAACCAATGTAGATCCAGATCTGGATCTTCACTGGTCACATCTTTGTCAGAAATAACCTAATGAATATTAAAGCAAACAGTGTATATCGATCATATGGCATGGATGTGCCGGCTGATTTGAATGTACACTTGTCTTAACTTGGTCAGAAATAACCTAATGAATATTAAAGCAAACAGTGTATTACCTGATCTTATGGCATGGATGTGCCGGCTGATCTGAATCTACACTTGTCACATTTATTTTTTGTCAGAAATAACCTAATGAATATGAAGTAAACAGTACAGGTATATCAGATTGCAAGCCCATGCAATAAAGGTGTATCTGGAGGCTCTTTTTTGGTTTACAAACTTTACATAATCCAAGTGTTAATAGTTTGCACTGCTTTACTTTTCAGACACAAAGACTGCTTTAATCCTGAGATAGTGAGTGACTTAGTTGACCATGGACTGGTATGTAGATATTTTGTTATACCTGTTATAACCCCTGACTATATTTTGCCAACGTTACATACATGTAGTATCATTATTCCAAGGGTTTAAGAAAACAACAACAACAAAAGAATGTTAGTTCTCTGACAACTTCCACAAAATCTCTCCAGGTTTATGATGATATTACTGTGGGGATGTTTTATATCACTAGGCACAACATTGGTAGTGGCATCTCAGATCATCTCCAGAAAACTGCTACACTATCAGAATCTGATTGCGAGTCATTAAAACGTGCTGTAACATTTGTTATTGTATTTTATATCATGAGCAGACAAGATTGCTTATTATGCATGTAGCAGTAAGCAGTTTTAATTACAGGTATTGTGGAAATATGTAACAATAACACATTATAGTAATGGGGCAACAAAAGAGAATTGTTATTACAAAAATATCAGCAACTAAAAATGTCAAAATATCACCAAGGAAACATTTTGCATGGCCCATATAAATTATTTTTATGCCCCCAAGAAGTGGGAGGCATATAGAGTTGCACTCGTCCATCTGTCTGTACGAATGTCGGTTCTCAAAATCTTGTGGCATCAACTCCTCCTAAGCTATCAGGCCAATTACTTTCAAACTTGCATAGATGATCAAGCAGGATGTGTAGATGATCGTGAAGGAAGGATATATTCCTGCGGCCATTTTTACCAGAGCTATGACCTTTTGTTATTACAAATGTTATTGCAGCAGTGGGGGCATCAGTGTCTGAGGACACATTCTAGTTAATTAATGTTGTTTTGCATGTTGATTTTTGCCCAAGAACTGTAATAAAACTGGTATTGAAGACTAGTCTCAAATCTCAAACATCTGATTGGCTGAAATGGAGACTTTTTTATTTCTGTCAATCAAATGCTTGAGATTTGAGACTTTTCTCCAGTTTTAGTTTTATGAGCCTGGGGCTGAGTTATAGCCCTTGTATGGATCATGTATGAGCAGGTGATGCTGGAGCGTTATGAAGATCAAGGTCAGTTAGACCAGGATGAGTTAGATGCTGTGTTTGTGGAGATGTGTGGCTCCGGATACCGTCAGCTCTCTGCTGTGCTGCTCTGGTTGATGTTGTATGTCTCGGAATTCCCTGTGGTTCAAAACAAGGTTGGAATACAGAACAGGGGCTATTAAAATTCTAATGTTGTTATAAATTTAAATGATCATTGACTGTAAGTACTACCATACAACTATCTTTTTGAGTTCAATAAATGATTTTTAGAATGTATGTAATGATAAAAAGTCTTCCTACAGCAGTGGTTACGAGCATCGTACAGATACAGATATTTATACACATACAATAAGTGATGCCTTTACTAGGTACAGCTTGTTAACGTTATAGCGAAAGATATCAGTCAAAGATTTGAACACAACCTGATTGCAATATTTGTAATTGCAGACTTTGTCAATTAACTGAATGTTTGAACCAACACTGAACAAACATCTTTAACAGACGTTATTATATCTGCACAGAATGTGAAATTTGTCCAGCATGTTTTGGCTTTTTTTTTTCTTTTAGAAAGGAAATTCATTTACATTGAAGTCACAATCAGTGACCAAGCAGGTAAAATGAAAATTAAGTAAGTAACATGAAGAATAGTGATGATATATTTTAGGTATTTGAAGAGTTGATATCTGTGGTTGGTAGGGAAAGACTACCGGAGTTGTCGGATCAGCCATACTTACCCTACACGTGTGCTGTGATACTTGAAACCCAGCGATTAGCCTCGGTCATGCCATTTCTTTATCCACACTCGACAACAGACAAAACTGCCTTCAAGGGTAAGATGATTGTTGGCTACATTTACATCAGATTATTAAGAATTGAATCAATAATTGATGGTTTTCATCTGGGTATGAAAATTATTTGGGTTGTTTAAAATGTAAAAAGCCCAAACAATCCAAATGTTTTCATGCCCAGATAAACACAGTCAAATATCAATTCAGTTCTTATATTACACACATACATATTCTTATTTTTACCAAAATGACAAGAAGATTTCTGGATAATAACAGCTTTTTTGGTAGCTGTACACTTGTTTGATATCATTTATGGATTCATGTCAGACTAAAGCATCGTATTCTACTGTTCTTTCATATGACATCACTATGTCATAATCTTCAAGTTGAACAAAAAATTTATAGTGTAAATACTTATTTAAATTCATATTTCTTAAAAAATTATTAACAGACAAATTAAAAAAAAACAAAGCATGACACTTTAATTTTATGAATGGCATAAAATCTGTGAAACTCCCAACCTTTCTTCATATTTGTTATGATCTTCTGTCATTCATCTGTTCTGCTTTCTCTAAGTAAAGAAGAAAAAAAAGACCCAAATATTTTTTGTTTGTCTGACTCTGGTTTAATGTTTTACTAGTAAAAAGTGAAATACATAATACACATAAATTGTAAATTGTATATTTAACAGGTTACCAATTACCTAAAGATACAGTTATGTTATTCAATATTTGGAGTTTGCATCATGATGCAAAACTGTGGAAACATCCCATGAAGTTTGACCCAGACAGGTATACATGTACTCACATTTTTTTGTGAATTTAATTGATACTTAGGGATTGACTTAAGTTGTTAGAACAGAGAGAAGTTTTCCAAATTTTACGGAGAAGTGAAGAAGGATTTCCATATGAAACAATATATGAAAAGCTCTCTTGGCTGGGCAGAGGGAGAAGTTCTGGATATTTGAAAAACTATTTCTCCCAGGTCTCCCTCTAAACCATTCCCTGTACCAAAGCTGCACAAAATTCTTTAAATTTTTACATTGATCATCATATACAATTACCACGCCCGGTAAACACTGCCTCCTTCACCAAAAAGTGATGTTAAGAAACGGAGGCGTGTTCACTTCTGTGCAGGCATCGTGATATTTTTTGTAAACAAAGGGGAGTACTTTGTGTTTTATTACAATTGTTTTGAAAACATGACTTGTTTCAAAAATCGGAGAATGTCATTCCATGTTTGACACAATTTTTCCATCAGATATTACAAACTGGCTTGTCTACAACTTTTACAATGTGAAAGAAACTTGCACATTTAGTACCTTCAATCAAAATGTTTGATTCTGGGGCCTGTAATTTTCTGCTATAGACATTTTATCGGTGGATATATAATAAATAGGGTCACCATATGGTCCCTGAACAAAACAGATATGACTAATGGTCACATTAAGCGAACTAAGCTCATTTTAAAGGAAGTGCTGAAGGCATAGACGAGGTGCTGGAACAAGAGCAATCTTTTTATGCCCCCGAAGGGAGGCATATAGTAATCGGACCGTCCGTCCGTCCGTCCGTCCGTCCGAAATAATCTTGTCCTCGCTTCTTCTCCAAAACTGCTTGAGGGATTTCTTTGAAACTTCACAGGAGTGTTTGTCATCAAGCCTAGTTGTGCATATCGTCAGGAATTTCTGCTCGGATTATTTTTGGCTGAGTTATGGCCCTTTTTAGCAAAATCTTGTCCTCGCTTCTTCTCCATAACCGCTTGAGGGATTTCATTGAAACTTCACAGGAGTGTTTGTCACCAAGCCTAGTTGTGCATATCCTAAGGAATTTCTGATCGGATTATTTTTGGCGGAGTTATGGGCTTTTTTACCTAACCCTAACCCTAACCCTAAGCTTTTTTGAAACCGCTTGAGGGATTTCATTGGAACTTCACAGGAGTGTTTTTCACTAAGCCTAGTTTTGCATTTCCTAAGGAATTTCTGATCGGATTATTTTTGGTGGAGTTATGGGCCTTTTTCCCTAACCCTAACCCTAACCCTTACTTTGGTTAAAGCAATAGAGGTTACATTTTTTGTCCGATTGTCATGAAATTTGGTATGAATATTGATATTGATGATTTCTACACAAATGATAAAAATCATGTTGTTAAATTGACCAGGGGCCCCGCCCTTGGGATTTTTCTTTTTCTTTCAAAATCTGTTTTTAACCTTTGATTTTCTACAGTTATCAACCAGATTTTGAGACAAGCTTTATACCATCTTAAAATTTAATCTTTCCTGAACAATTCATTCACTGGTTGTTCAGTGATAAATTTTGAAACAAAAATTTTAGTAGCAGAGTTAAAATTTCAAGTGTCAAAATCCAATATTTCTACCTGTCTTCAGCTACATATAATGTTTACCAGTTTATTCATTAATGTTGGTCAAGTTGCTGGACAATGACCTGATGAACTTTGCTGCTTAGATCTGTGTTATGCAATATTAAGAACTTTGCTCTGGAAGATTTTATAGGGTAAATTTTGTCATTTTCTATGGATATTGAACAAATAAACTTTCTTACTTTATAGCACTTTGAAAATCAGGCTTTTCTGAATATGTTATTCACTGTTTGTAAGTAAAACAACAAAAAGAACAACAACAACAAATTTGAAGCACGTTCTCAAAATGTTAAGACTAAATTTAAGAAAGTCTTAGATGTATACAGTGTATGTACACAAACTGGCAAGTTAAGGTCACACTTTTTTATGCTCCCCGAAGAAATTTAGGGGAGCATATAGTCGCCAAGTTTTTGGTCAGTCCGACAGTATGTCCTGCATTCTTTAACACTCTAGCGGTCACATTTTTGCCTCGATTGTTTTGAAACTTGGTCAGGATGTTTGTCCCAATGATTTCTCAGATGAGTTAAAATATGGGTCATCTGGGTCCAAAAATTAGGTCACTGTTACTAAAAATAGAATTTTCTTGTTAACACTCTAGCAATCACATTTTTGCTCCGATTGTCATGGAACTTGGTCAGGATGTTTGTCCCAATGATTTCTTGGACAAGTTCTAATATGGGTCATCTGGGTTCAAAAACTAGGTCACTGTTACTAAAAATAGAATTTTCTTGTTAACACTCTAGCGGTCACATTTTTGCTCCGATTGTCACGAAACATGGTCAGGACATTAGTCCCAGTAATTACTTGGAACAGTTCGAATATGGGTCATCTGGAATCAAAAACTAGGTCACTGTTACTAAAAATAGAATTATCTTGTCTTGGCTGTAAATTTGTTATTTCTCATTGGATTTCAAAATAACTCGGCACAAATGTTCACCATGACAAGGCGGTGTGTTAAGTACAAAACCATGTTGGTTGGTCCAAGGTCAAGGTCACTGTTCCTAAAAATGGAATTTTCTTGTTAACACTTTAGTGGTCACATTTTTGCTCAGATTGTCCGATTTCAAAGAAACATGGTCAGGACATTTGTCCCAGTTATTAATTGGACGAGTTTGAATATGGGTCATCTGGGGTCAAAAACTAGGTCACTATTACTAAAAATAGAAAAATCTTGTCCAGGCTGTAAATTTGTTATTTCTCATTGGATTTTAAAATAACTTGGCTCAAATGTTTACCATGACCAGATGTTGTTTCGCGTACAATACCCATGGCTGTTTGTCCAAGGTCATGGTCACTGTTACTAAAAATAAAATTTTCTTGTCTGGGCTGTTAAGTTGATTTCAAAATAACTTTACATAAATGTTTACCATGACAAGGGGTTGTGTTGCGTACAATACCCATGCTGGTAGGTCCAAGGTCAAGGTAACTGTTACTTAAAATAGCATTTTCTTTTCCAAGCTGTAAATTTGTTGTTTCTTATTGGATTTTAAAAGAACTTGGTGTAAATGTTCACCATATCAAGACAATGGGTCACATACAGGTGAGCGATAAAGGGCCAACATGGCCCTCTTGTTTCCCTTGATTTTACCAAACTTGCACACAACTCTTACAACCATTAAGCAGTTGTTGACAGGTGAGCCACCCTATGGACCCTCTTGTTGCAAGGGTTATAGGCCCTTATTTTCTACTTCCACAGGCATATTTTTACTACATATGTATACCAATTCGATTTCAAAGCTGCATTTCGGGGGCATATTTCAAGTGAAAGCTCTTGTTAACGCCTCCTTTTTTGCTATTACAATTCTAAATCATGTATAATTTTATGTAATAATTCCATTATAACTTTGAAATATTAGACTTAGAAAGTTACTTAAATACATTTACATGTATATTCATTCTTTTATAAAATAGATGAAAAAGGGAAACTTGAAAGCCACTGAACACGACATATATTAAATATTTTAATTTTCATTTGAGAATGTTTATGACTCTCAGATACAGCTACTTCTAAGGCATTTTAAAATTTAAGTAGCAAAACTAATGCACATTTTACATGCGTAGAATTTTATAATCATTCAACAGTTTCTTATTTATTGTAAATAAACGATTTCCTTGCAAAATCTGCTGATTCTGTATAGTTCAAATTGGAGAAGAAGCTTTCATGTAAAAAATGCACCAGAAGGCTGCAGTCAATACAATGTATTCTATCTGCCAAAGACAGTTTGCTTTCACTAGCGCACTGCAGAACTATACTCAAAGGGTTCATGTGCAAGCTAAAAGACACAAATTTACAATCTGTGAGAAAAGATTAGACCATATCAGATATTTACATAATTATCTTAGAAAGGAACATGGTCGTGTTAAATATCAATGTGAAAAATGTAATAGTACGTTTGTTTACCACAGAAATTATGAAATGCACAAGTTGAGTAGTGGTATGTCGATAAAGAAAACTTTTCAGTGTGATTTGTGTCCAAAACATTTTCCTCCAAACCCTTAATTAAACAGTATACTTCAGAAAACAGTCAACATCAATGATTCATGTTTGTGAACTCTTACATACAAGTATTTCACCAAATACTGCTAATAAGCTAAATGTTGTTTGCTTTTTTTAATGTCACACTTCAAAACTAAACTATAGTATTCATATATAGGTCACTGTCATTTTATTACAATGAATGATATCCTTTCTTTGTTTTAAAAACTATATTTAAAGTAAATAAATAAATCTAAATTAAATATCAAAGCTCTGGATTGAGAGTAGTTCTTGACGCTTTAAGACCAAAAGGTTTGGTTGGATGATTCAAAATACATTTAATTGTGGCAGTGTGTTTGTAAGTTTTTGCATTTTGCCTGCTTTTGTAACTTAATTACAATAAGAGACTGAATTCTAGAAAAACCAGAGGATTTCATTAATTTTTAATCAAGTACAATGTAAGTTTAGTATTACATTGTTAGGTATTATTTTAGTTTGACATTGTTGTTAACATGTAGACGAACAAATAGTCATGTTTTCTGATGATATCAGTTTCAAAAGAAAATAAATACATAAAATAAATCTCTACACGTTTATTTCCATTCCTCCCTAGAAAGAAAATGAAAACACTGTCCAGATTTGATTTACTCTGCTTGCCAAAAGTTTATAAATGTATTTATGTATCACTGATATAATGCCTTTGCAAAACTTAGTCTTGTCGAGTGCAATAACCTTGGTCCGTTCATTTTATACCTGTATTGACCCCTGGGTTGTTCTCCCTGTAGTTCTCCCGATGCTGTGCTTAGGTTTATACATTTTATCTCCTTTTGTAAACTTTAGCTCTTGCTTGTGTGTTGAAGAAGTGGTTGCTGAATATAAAAATAAAAATATATTCGATAAATTTGTTAAAATAATGAACAATATAATCAACACATTATCAATTGGATCGTAGAACGAGTTGGCATTGAAATGCAAACGATTGATCA
The DNA here is from genome assembly GCA_038501625.1 of Corbicula japonica. Taxonomy (NCBI): domain Eukaryota; kingdom Metazoa; phylum Mollusca; class Bivalvia; order Venerida; family Cyrenidae; genus Corbicula; species Corbicula japonica. Next base: position 2,028,820 of record JAZAYU010000037.1, on the reverse strand, counting down.
TCAGTTACGTTTCATCTACCAGGTTTAGATTCCTGTTCAAATGTAAGCAAGACATGAATTGATCCTCGGCTTCGATTTATTTATGCTTTAAATGTAAGTAGCGCACGAATCAATTAGTAAATAATGTAATAATTAGCATCAATTTTGTCGAAAATGCGAAAAGTCTTTATTGCCTAAATAGAATGGAATATAATAAATTCATAATAAGGATGCCAGTCCCAGTTAAAGTAGAATGCTCGGATATATGTGGTTACTGTTCGTCCCTGTCTTAGCTTCTTCCATTTATAATTAATATTGTATGAACTATATCTGTATTGCATTCGCATATAAAGGTACATCAATTTTAATCATGATGGCTCTGGCTCCGGCACCTCGTTGATGCCGCCTGCACCATCCCTATGCCTCCCGCATTTTCTTTAAAATGGGCTTAGTTCGCTAAATGTGACATTTAGCCATATCTGTTTTGTTCAGAGACCATTTGGGGACTACATTTATTATATATCCACGAATAAAATGTTTATATCAATAATAACAAGCACTAGAATCAAACATTTTGATAGACTTTATTAAAATATGCAAGTTTCTTTTGCATTGTAAAAGTTGTAGACAAGCCAGTTTGTAATATCTTACGAAAAAATGGTGTCGAACATGAGGTTCAATCATATTTACATGGAATGACATTCTTAGATTTTTGAAACAACTAATGTTTTCTAAAGAAAATGTAATAGAAAAATATTGAACTCACCTTTGTTGACAAAAATATCACGATGCCTCCAGCACGGAAGTGAACATGCCTCAGTTTCTTAACATCACTTTTTGGTGAAGGAGGCAGTGTTTACCGGTCGTGCAATTATGTTCTATAAATATGTGCGAATTTGTATTTTTATGTGCAAGTGAAATAACTTTTTTAAGAAATCTCAAAAATGGTTGTGTATGGAATGGTTGCAAACATGATTAATACTTTGTCAGTTATAATTCGTAGTTCACTAGCACCATTCCACATGCACTACCCACAGATAATATACAGCTCTGCAATTCATAATATTAGAACTTTCAGTCCTCTAATTGTGATTGCTGAACACTGCGTGTAAATTGAACTAATTCCACTGATTTCTTACTTAGTGGTAGTATTTGATACTACCACACTAGTACTGGTAGTAAAAGGCATGAAACACAACTAATTATAAACATGTATCTTGGGTGGACTACTATCCATGGGCATGTAATTTTGTGGCTTTCAGTTAAAGGATATTTTGTGGGTTGTCAAATTTGTGGTTTTCAGTTTTTAAAATACATTTAATCCTTTACTCTATACATAAAACTTTTTGATGTGAGTGCAACAATTGTAGTTCCAGATCAGCCAGCACATCCATGCCATCTGATCTGGATATAATACACTGGTCAATTATTGGTCAGAGATAACTGAATGAATTGAACAGCAAACAGTGTAGATCTTTATCAGATAGCATGAATGTGCCAGCTGATCTGTATCTACACTGTTTGCCCATGCAATAAAGGTGTATCAATGGAGTACAAGTTAAGTCAGTTTCTATATTTCATGGTAGTTTAAAATTGGTGTATTAATCTGCTCACAAAAATCACAAACAACAGTACCACATGAATATTAATGAAATCACAGTGTGTGGCTTGGTTGTTTTCACTAGCATATGCATTGTTTTCTTTTAGATTTCTGAGCAATGGCAGTTTGCAGATCCCTGACTATTACATGCCATTTGGTGACGGTCTCAGAGCATGCCCTGGGGAGAGTCTGGCAGATATTGTGTTGTTCACATTCGCGACTCACCTTTTATATCAGGTAGAAGTACAGCAGTCATCACGGCCAGGACTGGAGGGAGAATTCCTTGCCTTTCTTCTCAAACCCAAACCTTACAAGATTGTGAGTGTACCTAGAGAAACTTTCAATACTGAGGACTCGGAGAAGGAATAGTCGTTAACACTTTTTATTTTCTGCATTCTCTACAGGAAAAAATATAGAGAAATCGGATAACCCTTTTTTCTTATTTACACCGTTATGGCATGGGTGAACAGTATAGATCTAGATCAGCCAGCACATCTGTGAAATCTGATCAGGATCTGCACTGATCACTTTGATCAGGTTATTTCTGACCAAAAAGCGAACAGTGTAGATCCTGTTGGACAGTATGAATGTGCCAGTAGATCTGGATCTACACTGTTCACATGTGTGATAAAATGTGTATATATGGAGTAAAGGATTAATGGGGTAAGAATGTTAGTAACTTTTCCTTAGTGAAAGAACGGCACTGTGACATCACAATGTTACCGAGGTCATATTCAAAATGAAAACTTCCGAACATCCAACTTTTAGCATGTAATGTTGAAGAAGTCTCATGGTAAAAATGTTCATCATATCCTACATTTGCTAGAACTTCCAATCCTTTAGGACTACTGTTGCATATGGTACCTCAGAAGAGCCTTAGTACGGTATGTAACAGTTGTCTGTCGGGATGAGTTCTCCTAGCTTTATCTCAATGCAATGCAATGTTAAACTAGATGGCAGAAGGGCAGAAGTCAAAATGGGCCTCCACTTATTTATATTGATGAATAAGTAAAACGAATGTACATTCATGGAATAAAAGAATCTCTTGGCAGCATGGATCACTTATACTAGTCATATTTATATAATACTCTAGTCAAATCCAAGATTAGATGGGTAGGCCAAAACAGACATGATTACAGTATTTAAAGATGATAATTATATGAGCCAATTCAACTAGTTTCTGATTATAAATATATCTCAACATTTTTTTAAACAGCAGTGCCCGCTTTTAATTGACATATACTGTTACAAGTTTTGACTGTTGATTTTTTTTAATTAATGCATTAGCATTATAGAAAGCAAAAGAATGTATACATGTTATTGTGTTTTTTGCATTATTACTTTTACAAAACACTCAAGAATCTTGGGAGATCAATGATATGTTGGCTATAAGCTCCAACCCTCGTCACCCTTGTTGTATCACAAAAATAAATGTATTCCCTGTCAAAAATAACAAAATTCAGCAACTTTTGATTGCACCATTCCTGTTTGCAAATACTGATTATTGGGCTAAAGTCAAAAACATTTGCATATGCTCATATACTACTTGTTTCTATGTTACTGTTACCAGTTAATTGTTAAATATAATGGCATTATTTGTGTTAAGTATATGTAATTTATTTTGTATTAATTGTTAGTTCTCTTGTCTGGTAATTTTACTCAACATAAACATATCTAATTGTATAGTGTATATGCAAATTTTGTATGATGTTTTTTATATGTATAAAAGAAAGTACAGTTACATACATTTTTGTCTTTCTGTGATTTTATATTGTAAAATGTCATTGTTATATTTGCATTGTTGTCTTTTTTGTTATTTACTTTCTATCACAAATTACTTAATTATTGTTTATTAACCATTTTACATTGTGAATTGTTTATTATTTAGACTGTAAGTCACTTTATTTTTATTAATTTTATATATTTGACTGACATTCCTTGAGTGTTTATTGACAACTTCTATATTTTTTATATTGGTTTCTTTAAACAGAAGGTTGACATGTACAAAACAAATGAGAACTCTATCTGGTGATCTAGTTTTTAGTCCCACCTTTTCAAGGGGTAGGGATGGTCAATGTGTTAAGGAACCCATAAAAATGGTTAATGTACTTCCAAGTGTGTAAAGCGTTAAAAATTAATAAATAGCAGGAAAATGAAATATTGTTAAAAAAAGACCAAAATCATAAATATAACCTTATTGTCAAGGACAACATTGTATAGAAAATAAATCCACCAAATGGCGAAGTAACAACATGTTTTACATTGTGTTCTGGGCTGAAGGTTATATAGCTGAGATTGGAAACCAGTCTCAAATCTCAAGCATCTGATTGGCTGAAATGGTGACCTGTCGCCATTTCAGCCAATCAGATGCTTGAGATTTGAGACTGGTTTCCATGCTCAGTTTTATAACCTTCACACCAGTGCTGAGAGGAATGAGTTCACTGCTTATCAGTGTTGGGTACTTTAGGGTGATCAGTATTGCTTTTTGCATTTACTCCTTCCTATGCAATTTAGGCATTACATACTTTCCAATTTCATTTATAAAAAAAGAGAAAAATATATATTCTCAGGTGCACAAGATTTATTACATCATGGAATGTAATGTTTCAAATGTTATGAACTATCCAAAGTGCAATATATTTGTTTGAAAGAATTGAAGTGCAATAAATATTATTATGAAAATGCAGTTTGAAATTGTTTGTTCCCGTTATAAACGGCTAACAACCTGGTTTATTGTATTCTGTATTATTTTTATCCATACAATCTGATTAAAATCATCTGAAAACTGCTATGCTAACATTTTGTTAGATCTGACTTTAGTGAGATTGTTATCCATGTATAACTATTTTTGCTTCATTTGGCCATCCAGCAAAACATTCAGTTACTAATTATCGAAACAGTTTGTTATTGCCTTGTAGAGCAGAAAACATGGGACATTGAAACAATTTGTCTTATTATTCAGGTGATCTTAATTTTGGGGTGGTCTGTATAAAGGGTTTTACTCTATGAACAACAATGTTGTTTAGAATTAGTCAAAAGATTTGTGCAATAATGCCAAAATTGTACAATGTTTTAGTGACCTCTGAAGTTGAAACTAAAAGTATAAAACTGAAATAGATAAACTTGTTGTGTCCTAAATGTACCTTCTATAACTTAAATGATTCTATAATATCACGTTTAGTGCATACTAATCTTTACATTTTAACTGAGGACAGCTTTGCTGTTTTGGTTTGGGCCCGTGTAAGATGAACTACTGGATTTCCTGATACTGATGTTTCGTTTGCCTCAAAACCAACAATACATAAACTAATAAAAAAGCAGTTCACCTGGATGTGAACATTTAAAAAAATATCTTCAAAAATACATACTGCATGAATTGCTTTGAAACCTAATAAAAATCTTTTCAAAGTGAGATAACTGTTTACAGATGCAAGCCGAACCTATGTATGATCGAGTCTGAAAAAAAACACAACAAAAGATCATGTTTATTCCTGCACATTTGCCAATTAAACATTTTTCAAGTCCAGTGTTTTTTTTTACTTTTGGGAGAATGCCTCCCTACCACTAGGGTGGGGAAAAAGTGCGCGAATTAGCTAAATGGGGAACACTTTTTAGTGCGTGAATGAGCTAAATATGCAGCACATTTTAGGATAGACACTGTTAGTTCTTCAAAATAAGAAGTATCTTGACATGACATTTTATTTTCCATTGTTAAGACACAAATTCACATAATGTAGTTTAATGTCTCTTATTTTATTTGGGTGGGGAAAAGTGCCAGAAAATTGGGGGAAAATATATACACCGCAAGGTGGGGAATACACCCCGGTAACGGCAAACATTTTGGGTAAACACACTAATAAAATAAAACTCATTGTCAAGAAACAATAAGTTGCAGAAATATTTCAATAAATAACCATTTTTAGTTTCGGATTAATTGATATCTAATGGTGTTCATTTGGGTATGAAATTCATTTGGGTTGTTTAGATGTGTGACGCCAATAGAGGGCTTCATACTTACTTTCATAGACTTTTTCAACAAAAATTAATACAGTTTTATCCATGCATCATCACAGTTTTTTCGTTACGGTTAATGATGCACCAGCTTCATATTTGCCCCCACCCTCCTCCATATGAACAAACAAGTACAAGTTGCCTTGTTGAATCGGTTTCAACCCACCCATTTACTCAACAACGTTGCGTGCAAAATAAACAACGGAAGCTTATTGAGCCTTGTTAAGCGAAACAGATAATAAATTCTTAAACCTCTGCCAATTCCATGCAAAGAGGTTGGCAAAACGATCATCCATGAAGCATGCAGAGCGCTTTAAAAAATCATGCTGGTAGACTTTCTGTTTGAATTTACAGATGGCTTTTACAAATAAGCTGGAGAAAACGATACAGACTCTATGGAATCTTTAGTTAAGAACAAAAGATAATAATACCTTCTTTTAGGTTTTCTGAAAAAAAAAATTTAATTCCAATATTTCTATAATAAGACTTCCAATTTTTAATAACCGATAATCATGAAATTTTAATAGGTTAAAAGGGAACTTTAAAACCACCGAACACGACAGATATGAAAATATTGCAGTACCGGTTTGATTGAGCCTGTTCATCGGCAATAACGGAAGTGCATATTAATTACTGCCCACGCCGCCTAGCGCAACTCAATATTTACACCAATAAACAACAATTTTGATCCATCCCATATGGCGGTGAACATGGAACCTTCAATGCGGTATTTTCAAATGTATACCATTCCATGTTCAGCGGCGTATGGTCCCCAGATAAAAGAATGGGTTTGCCCAAAACGAGAAAACAATGGGCGGAACTAAACAAAATAGAATTTTGACAGGGGATCTGAGGGTATAAATCTTGCATATCACAGACAAATGATAAATCTTTGCTCATGCTTCAACGAACAAACAATTTTAACTTAACTAATTATCAGTTGTTAAACAAAACAAGCTCCATAGCTCAAAAGTAAAATAGAAAGGAACTAAGGTCCGAATCTTCCAGTCAAATTAGTTGTCTGCGTGAAATATTTTTATTTCATTTATTCTGAATTAGTGGTTGATATTTTACCCATTAGAATCGGAATATATTTCAAATTGTTGGGAAATTATATCTATAAATCAAATATTGCGCGTAAACTGATTGATTTACCCTGTAATTTTCTTGTTTAGGGCTTCATCGTCAGTTTAATTATTCCTTTTTTCCATGACACCGTCTATCTTATTTCGTCGTGTCACGTAATAAAATGTCATAAAATAATTAATCAGTTGTCTATATTCCTTAAGTAATACCAAAATTTCAGGTGCGCAAAGCCTAATAATAGAAATTGTGTAAACTGTTTCACTGTTCTTGGTTATACATGTATGTCATTAAGTGTGACTATGTATACTAGGTACTACCTGTAAATTAACCCATCAGATAAGATTAAAAAAGTCTGTTTGCTAACGGGATTCCATTGATTCAAACATGGAGACAAATACATCAACGTTAACACTTTTTCTCATTAAAGGACGACCTTAAGACACTGATTTTAAAAATATGCCTTAAATAATACACGGAAGCAACTGATTGACAAACAAATACGTATAAGACACCAGGATAAGTGGTTTTCGGCGATAATGCACGGAATCTGTCTCATAATATTTATCCATGTCAAAGTTTATCAATGAATAAACTACTATTTGTAAAGGAATATGGGAGAAGCTTTCCAAACGGCTCGAAACTGTAAGACATAGTGATGTAGCGCGCACAATATCATAAATGAGCTTTCAGGTGGGATTTCCTTATGATAGAACAAAACTAAACTATCCGATGGTATAATATTCAAGGTTTTGAAAGGTACAGAAGAACATCGGACATGGCGTCTCTGACGGATAGTGGCTACGCGGAGACTGAGCGATGTGTATCCACGTTAAGTGAGGACATTCTGGAAGGATCGGATAATGTTCTCGACACTACAGAACTTTATGCTGAACTGGCTCACGTCAACCGGAAGCTGGAGGCGTTAACGTTTACATTGAAATACGTGAAAGCTGAACAAAGAGAAAGTATGAAGATAAAGGACAAAGAGCTTCACGAACTCGAAGAGCAACTCTTTTCAAAAGATCGTGAAGTCGAGGATTATAAAGCAGAAAATGATGGATTACGACAGAAAGTTATTGAGATTACAGACAATCGAGATTTTCTATATGAAAAGATTAAGAAACTAGAATCGGAAAAGGATATTTTGCTGTCAAATAGCAAGGCGCGAGAAGCAAAGATCGGTAAATTAATGCGACAATTGGCAGAATTACACCATGAACTGAACGTGGCAGAAAAGCTGACAGGACTGGAAAGGTTAGTGGAAGAACAACAAAGACGGGCACAAGAAGAAATGAGACATCAGATGGAAGTCAATACGAAGTGTCTGCAAGAACAAATGCACGAACTGATGAAAAACCAAACTTTAATGATGAATGAACTCCACACGGAACGCGTCAAGCATTCTGAAGAAATGAATGAAGTGGTTCATCGTTTGGAAGTCATGTCTGGAGGCGGGGATTCTACCGGCGCTGATAGAGGGGTCAAGAGAGCGACAAGTCTGCACACACTACAGCCACCGTCTAGAAGCTTGGATCTTGGGTGTAGGGACAGAAACGACAGGTCTCATTCTAAGTTGCCTCCCCTACCTAAAACAAAATATCACAAGTAACAAAGTTTATATCTACGACGGATGCGTACAGATTTGTTTAGGACACAGAGTACAATGTACGTGTTCTATATAGAAGTGCCTGATTAGAGTCGTAGTACTTTACTTTACTATTTTATGTTTTGTAAATATTAAATGTAATTAATTTGTCTCCTGTACAACATTTTTACTAAAAATTTCACGTTCTAAAAGTCAGATTACCACAATGTGCTTTTTTAAATATAATAAGTGGAAGAATACATTTCATAGATTGTTCAATTTTTTGAGCTTCTAACAATGTTAAAGATTTTAATAAACGCAACAAGCTATTTTTTTAAATGTGATTCACAAATTGAATTTAAAAAAAGGTCTCACTTCAGTGGTGTCAATTACTTTAAAATTTAATTAATTCAATTACATGGTAACTGCTTCAATTACAATTATATTACACCATTTTCCCAAATGTAATAAATTAAATTACAAATACATTACAAAAGTAATTAATTACATTTTAATTACATAATTGTACATGTAAATTCGGAACACATAAATGATATTGAGCAACTTAAAGGTTTTTTGTTCATTTAAACTTATATCACATCCACATCATCTATTTATTTGCACACATATAACCTCTCATTTACACCTGTAATCATTGTTGCTTTTTAAAACATAAAAGTTTCAAAATTTTTGTCAGTGAGCAAGCAGTGCTAAAAACTTTTCCTCCAGTCGAGCAAAGGTTCTCCACTGGTTCCAAAAATCTTGGAAGTGCAAAGTAACTGGCTGCTTATTTCGCTTGAACAAAAATACATTTTGTCTGTAAAAGCCCTTTGGTGCATTAAGGCAATACAAAATCTTTAAGAGCATTTTTTTCCATGTTGACAACTGAAATAATTTGAACACTATTCAGATGTAATTTTTTAATGTGGGCCTCAGTTTAAGATTAATATGAATTGGTGTTAATATTTATTCAATTAGTTATTGCACAAAACATCATCCTTAACTTTAAACAGTTGTCAAGTTGATAGTTGAGACAATACTTACACTAAATACCCCTCTTGCAGTTGCACTATACAATCAGTCAAAGGTGAGAATCAGTGACAATACACTGCTCAGATTAGGATCAATGCTCTGTTTTGTATTATTAGGAACAAATTAAATTTGAAGTTGCAGACAATTGATTTTCAGAAATATATAGTAAGAAAATAGAATGTAATTAAAATGTAATTGAAATGTAATTGTTAATTATACACTTTTCATGATGTAATTAATTATTTTCAATTAGATCTACATGTAATTAAAAATACATCCAATTACTGATTACATTCAATTACTTGGACAATAGTAATTAAATTGCAATTAATAACAATTTCAATTACCCCAAGTCTGTAAACCATCTGCAAAACTAATATATTCTTTTAAAGTTGTTATTCTGGTCCTAGTACGAAAAAAACCAACTAAATCTACAAAACCAGGATATCACTCACAATTTAGACTTCATAAAGAAGTATTTGAATGCAGAGAATACAGAAAATATTAGAAAAATGAGGTTCTTGTTGGAGACATCCTATCAAACAGATGTAACTTGTTGCGATTGCACTTTTTGATAATGGATGTTTTCTGTGGAGAGCCGTTAGAGGCAGAACGTATCATTAACTTGTCATTTCCAACAAGTTAGAACCATACGAATTAGCAACCTTTATTCATTTACAGAAAAGAAAATATCATCGGATAATTCCAGTACTTAGTAAAAATGAAAATCTTAAATTAGCCGGACGAATGTATAGATCTGTCAAAGCGATGGCACCGTGGAGTGAGCAATCAAAAGGACTTAAAAAGTTTTGATTCGTTATCAGAGTTACGTGTAGCATGCTGGCAGTATTCCAGCAATTATACATCCAGCAATTTCGAAATTGGAGGTAAAAGGTTTAATGCAGTGTTTTTAAATAAAGTGTCAGTTAGTGATTTATTGTTTAACCAAAACACATGGTTTATCAGACTGTTTGATTTTTAACATGAATAAGTAAATATTGTCAGCTCATTAATAACTTGTTGAACTTTGATTCTATAATATTGCATTTTGTTCTATAGATATTGCATTTTGGTTCCATATATATATTGCATTTTGTTCTATGGATATTGCACTTTTGTTCCATAGATATTCCATTTTGGTTTCATGCTCTCGGTATTTACTGCTGTACGTTGTGATTGCTTGGATACTAGTGTCACGGTACGAATCTACTCACTATCTGGGGAGAAGATGAGTATGCGACCCGGATAGCTCAGCCTAGTAAATGAAGGGTCCCGAGTTCAATTCTCAGTGTGGCAGCATATCTTTCTCACCCTGTGACATTAGGTGCCCATCGGGGGACCGTGATAGTAAGCAGGTTCGGCCACCAGCCCGTAACAGCAAATTAAAATACACATAACTCTCTGGAATTCGAGGAGGAATTTCCAAATTTGAGAGGGTGTATATGTAAGCGGCCCGGATAGCTAATTAGGGAGAGCACTCGCCCTGTGGGCGAGGAGTCTTTAGTTGGAGTCTCGGTCTGATTTACATCTATCTCACCACAGACCACTCCACTCGTTGTCTGTTAATTACTGTGAAAATAGTATCTCTGAATTGTAAAATTGTAACCGTTAAATCTATAAATTTACTACGTGTCACAATGCATTTTGCGCACATTTGGTGCGACTATAGATACTCAACGGTAGTTGTGGACAACTTGCAAAGTAAATATGGTTATCAAGTACCCAGATTAGGCTGATTGCAGTGAGCTTCTCTAAGAATCTGGTTCTCGGCCGAATCGCACAGACTTTTTGACATGCATGTGTGACTGCCCTTTCGATATCTTCACAGAAAGCGTGACAGGTTACGTCTCCCAGTTACAAAACATATAATATCTACTACATATAAACAATTCGTCGGTAAAAGATATAATATTATATTCATGTAACTGTATAATTTTACACTTAACAACTTTTCTATGAATACACTATTTTTCTTCCGATATTTCTCATATACTTTACAATTAAAAAATTGATAGTGGTCGTTTTCCCTTTTTCCCGGATTATTGCCCCTACCAGGTTTCAACCTCTGTTCCACTTCAACAGTTTGATCTTATTCCTTTTTTGGCACAAAGCTGATGTCAAATGAACAAATGAATCTCATCAGACATTTTTTCGTTACAACCTTATGTAAGGAATAAACACACTCTTTTAAGTGATTCTTATCAAATTTTGAGTGTTATATTTGTAAGAACCAAATTGTGACTGTTAAACCTTTCATATGACAGTTATGTCTTGATTATACACTGTTTAGTTATCGACTTCCATACTGCACGTGCAGTTCGAAAATGCAGCAGTTCTAATCCAAGGGAACTTAAATTCCGAGGAATAACAGCGACATGTCATTGTTCTGTTAGTCCCTCTACACCTTCAAGCAATTCAAAATCTGTGTGAACGTGGAAGGGGCTTACGAAATTGGCTAGGATTCCCCAAGGGGGGGGGGGGTCATTCAGAACTGTATAACCTCAAATAGATGAAGGTGGTCATACGCGTTATTGACTGATGTTGTGCATTTGTATATTGTGGGTGCCAGTATTTTAAATTATGATGAGCAGTCTGTTGTCTATCGTTTTGAATAATGTATACTTATAATCAGTTAGTATTCATTGCATATTTTATTGAAAGTTTAAGAGTCATAGCTCAATTATCAAGCCAGTAATGCCCAAGTACGTACATGTAGGTGTATATTTAGAAAAGTTGTAAAAAGTATATAAGTATTTTGAGTTTTTGGCGTTTTCCGGCGGTTTTCGCTCTTTTGGCGTTTTTCGGTCTTTCCATGAACCGCGTCTCCTCCGTGTACTTCCCCAGAAAACAAGACGGTCTGCTACCGGAAGATAATCGAGGTCAAAATAAAGTTAAACTGACATATGATTGTACTTACATGGATAGTTCTAGGTTGTTGTTGTTGTTTCTTCCCAGTTTCATGTCCCTCCCGCCTCTGAATGAGGACATTATGGTGTGGACATACCAGCTTCCCATGGTGGAGGAAGACCCAAGATGCCCCTCCTGGCAATTTTCAGGCCCGAGCGGGCACCGGGTAGAACCACCGACGTTCCGCAAGCTAGCTGGTTGGCTTCCTCACATGAAAGATCTTGACCCTGGTAGGTCTCGAACTCACAGCGGTGAAGGGCAAGTGATTGTCAGTCGGAAACCTTAACCACTCTGCCAGTTTTAAATATAACACCAAACAAGAAGCTCTACTGAGTTGCTCCATTTATTAACATCGCCCTCGCTTGAGTATTCGCCATACTTCAAAACTAAACGTCCATTTTGTTTATATTTTTCGGCGGAATCATGTTAGAAATTTTAAGTAGTAGATCTACAGCAAACATGTTTTGTTCTTAAAACCGAATGTAGACATGAAGGGATTGTATCGAATTTTTTGAAAACCCCTACATTATTTTACTTATTGCATCTACATATTGCAGATCAGCATATACTTATTTCAGGTATGAGATGTGTGGTATATTGTCCTTGAATTTCAGTGTTCTCATGCAATCGTTTTTGTTTTGTTTTACTATGTCCTTGGTAATTAAAACATGAACAAGACTTAACTGAGCGTACAAACTTCAAAACCTCCTAAGATAAATACATTTATTCACTAAAATCTAGGTGGCAATAAGTATTTTTCTCAAAATTCAGTTACGAAATCTCAACCATTTTTTTCCAATTGCTATATTTGTCTCCCTTTCAGATACGAACTGTTCGTGAACATTGATTCCGTTTTATTTGCACATCAATAACAACTTTGGCCACTCAAAAATGTCATATTTGAACCATATTTATCAAAGTTTAAGTTTGACAAGGGAATTACAGGGAAAATCGAAACCGTGCGCTCATTTTATGCGGAATAATCATTGACAAATCACATATATAAAATGCACAGGAGGTGTCCATAGTTAAAAAGTTAAATTTTACTTCTGATCGTTGTTCCTTAAGCGCAATCTGCCATAAAGGACGATGGACAATCGGAGGTTGGTAAACAATTTGCTAATAATCTGTTACATTATCTATTTTTAAGTTACGTTTTTCGTTTTTTAACCCGATAACCCTAAACAAACAGAAAAAAATTATATAAAGGCTATTGATTAAAGCTTTGCAAATGAGAAAGAAGGCTACGTTCGAAAACCGTTACCATTCCACATTTTCTGGGGGTTTATCCTTTGGCTTAAAAACAAAGTGTGTCATGGGTCCATGTGTCGGTTACTTTATAAAACAGTCAAAGTCAAATATAGGTTTACGATAATACGGTATCTACTGCTTTCACAATTACAAAGATTGTAGTTGAATGAAAGCTTTTGATATACTATATTCTAATACGTAATGTACAAGTTTAATATATATACGATATCTCTTTTCTAGAATTCCATAAATTCTTCTGGTTACGCAGCATACGAACTACACGATGAAAAAAAGTGAAATATGCATATCAGGAATGGCCACATCCAGCAGACACAGCCTCTCCACACAGCCAAAAGGTAGAGAGGAAAATAGAGCATGGTTTTACAATAATCAGTTTCAAAATGGACTCCACAAACAATTAACGAAAGTGAGAACCCGAGGGGTTACCGCCTTGGAACGGTCAGTGGCAAAATAATTTGCCACTGGGGGTTTAAACCAGGTTCTAGGGTGCACCAACCTCACACTTGCCCCAACATGTTCTCGTATCACAAAACAAGTACAAGTTGTCTTGATGAAATAACTCCAACCCACCCATCGGCTCAACAATGTTGCATGCAAAAACACAAACATCTAAAACATAAGAAGCTTATAGAATTGCAAAGCCAAAGGGCGAGTACTCGATGATCTTACCGAGACAAGAGCTCCTGGAGTAAAATCAACAGAACACGATGACACTGATAAAAGAAACAAAATTCAGCAATATTTTTTTTTATTTTATACTCATAATAAAATCATTTAAACTTTAGTACTCAATAACTCTGTACTCCATATATACATAATATATCACGTGCAAACAGTGTTAATCCAGATAAGACGGCACAAATGTGCTAGTTGATGAAGATCTATAATGGTCACTCTTTGGTCAGAAATAACCTAAATGAACAGCAAACAGTGTAGATTCCGATCAGATGGCACTGACGATCCAGCTTATCTGGATCTACACTGTTTGTTCATGAGTCGTATGTATGCAGTAAATTACAATACCACTCAGTGTTGCTTTTGGAAATGTTATTATTTAAAATTGGCATAATTGATTAAAGGCTGAAAATAGGGATTTTAAACATAATGTACGGCAGTAAATCAGTGACCAGGTTAAGTGGTGTTTAGTTGTTAATCTCCAGCACTTTACGTACTTTACGTGTAAACCACCTATTTGTAGTTGCAGTGATGATGATGATGATGATGATGTTGTTGTTGATGATGATGATGATGAACTACAATTACCACCATCATCATCATTATTAACATATCACCATCACAGCCACCACTACCATGATGATGAGCATCATCAACATTATCATCATCACCATCATCATAGCGGCAACTGCCACCTGACTATAATCATCAACATCAGAGCCACCACCTTCATCATCATCAACACCATTACAACCGGAATCACCATCACCATTAACTTCATTCATCATCACTGCCATCATCATCATCATTTTCTCCATCACCATCATCACTATTATCACCGTGCCAACGAAAACCATCATAATCATCATGATGATGATCATCATCATCCTACCCAACACTACCTCTGCCACCACCACTATTATCATCACCACCATCATCATCCCACATCATCATAGAGTGCGGACAAGCTTTTTCTATAAGTTAACCTAGTGACCTAGATTTCAAGGTCACATGACCCAGTTCCAAACTTGACCTAGATATCACTGATATAAACATTTTGACCAAGTTTAAAGAGGATGCCACCAAAATTAAAACCGCTAGAGTGCAAATAAGCTTTTTCTTAAATTTTACCTAGTGACCTAGTTTTCAAGGTCACGTGACACAGTTACGAACATGACCTAGATATCATTGAGATAAACATTCTTACCAAGTTTAAAGAAGATCGGACAAAATTAAGACTGTTAGAGTACAGAAAAGCTTTTTCAATAATTTGACATTGTGACCTAGTTTTCAAGGTCACATGACCCACTTTCAAACTTGACCTAGATATCATTGAGATAAACATTTTCACCAAGTTTGAAGAAGATCGCACCAAAATTAAGACCGCTTGAGTGCGGACAAGCTTTTTCTATAATTTAACCTAGTGACCTAGATTTCAAGGTCACATGACCCAGTTTCAAACTTGACCTAGATATCACTGAGATAAACATTTTGACCAAGTTTAAAGAGGATGCCACCAAAATTAAAACCGCTATAGTGCAAATAAGCTTTTTCTTTAATTTGACCCAGTGACCTAGTTTTAAGGTCACATGACCCTGTTATAAATTTGACCTACATATCATAGAGATAGACATTCTGACCAAGTTTGAAGAAGATCGGACCAAAATAAAGACTGCTACAGTGCAAATAAGCTTTTTCTTTTATTTGACCAGGTGACCTAGTTTTTAAGGTCACGTGACCCAGTTACAAAAGTGTCCTAGATATTATTGAGATTAACATTCTGACCAAGTGTGAAGAAGATCTGACTAAAATAAAGACTGCTAGAGTGAGGACAAGCTTTTTCTTTTATTTCACCTAGTGACCTAGATTTCAAGGTCACATGACCCAGTTTCGAAACTGACCTAGATATTATTGAGATAAACATTCTGACCAAGTTTGAAGAAGATCCCACCAAAATTAAGACTGCTAGAGTGCGGACAAGCTTTTTCTTTTATTTGACCTAGTGACCTAGTTTTAAGGGTCACATGACCCAGTTACAAACAGTAACTAGATATCATTGAGATTAACACTCTGGTCAAGTTTAAAGAAGATCGCACCAAAATTAGGACCGCTAGAGTGCAGACAAGCGTTTTTATAATTTGATCTTGTGACCTAGTTTTCAAGGTCACATGACCCACTTTCGAACTTGACCTAGATATCATTGAGATAAACATTCTAACCAAGTTTGAATTAGATTTGATAAAAAGTAAGACCGCTAGTGTGTAGACAACAAGTTAGGGTTAGGGTTTAGGGTTTGGGTTAGTTAAGGACCTTAGGGTTAGGGTTAGGGTTAAACACTTAGGGTTAGGGTTAAGTGAAAAAGCCCATAACTCGGCCAAAAACAAGCAGTTTTGAAGATAAAGCATAGACAAGATTTTAATAGAGAAGTTAGGGTTAGGGTTAGTTAAATACCTTAGGGTTATGGTTAGGGTGTAGGGTTAGGGTTAAGGGTTAGGGTTAGGGTTAGGTGAAAAAGTCCATAACTCGACCAAAGATAATCCGACCAGAAATTCCTGACGATATGCACAACTAGGCTTGGTGACAAACACTCCTGTGAAGTTTCAATGAAATTCCTGAAGTGGTTTGGGAAAAGAAGCGAGGACAAGATTTTGCTAAAAAGGCCTGTAACTCAGCCAAAAATAATCCGAGCAGAAATTCCTGATGATATGCACAACTAGGCTTGATGACAAACACTCCTTTCAAACGTTTCAAAGAAATCCCTCAAGGGGTTTCGGAGAAGAAGCGAGGACAAGATTATTTCGGACGGACGGACGGTGCGATTACTATATATGCCTCCCTTCGGGGGGGGGGGGGCATAAAATGCATAATGTACATACATAAAAATGATACATGTGCAAACAAACAACTATTTACTTGTAAAGCTGGTAAAGGCACGCACAATTCATAATTGGTAAAATAACAATAAAACCGCTAGCCTGCTTCTTGAATTTCAACTTTTGAAGTGTACAAGTGTAAAGCTATAGAGCTAGAAAATTGATATACATGTACATTTAACCAATGTTTTAACGACACCGATCATATACGATCTAGTTTCCTTATTTCAATATGGAATCTTAATTAATTTTGCAATATTGCGATTGCTTAGCTGCTACACAGAAGATGTTTCAGCGATTTTAGCTGGTTTCAGTTTATCCTCTTTACAATAGCTAAGGTCGATTTCGTGACTTTTGGTTTTACACTTACTGTAAAAATTATGAATCTTGATATGTTTCAATTTTGAACAGTGTACACCAATCTTTTGCGCAGAAATTTTAAAAATATTTTATGATCGGTATAGTTAGAACATTGGTTAAGTGAATGAGGCCCGTGACACAGGTTTGTACAATGTAAATGAATACATCAATAAATTCACATAAGGTGTAGGTAAAAATAAAAATATGGATATTCTTAACCTGTTGGAGTGTTAATGGTCCTCTGAGAGATTTGAACAGGACCTATCAGACTGGCTAACATCATGCATAAATGCCAATTTGCTGCATTGTTTCTTGGTCGAATCTTTAGTGACTTCACGAAGCAACGATAAGATTCTTCCTTTCTATCTTCTTGTATCATACATTGACCCAGTAGGTTCCAGGCTGTCTCCCTGTGGCCGAGGTTTGGTTCGGTGCCAGTTGTGCAGGCCAGGCTGTCTAGAGCTCTGTGTTGATCTGCTGGTCTGTGAAGCTGCCTGTACACCTTGTACTGCAGGAAGAACAGACAAGGGAGAGCATCCACCACTGCCCAGTCCATCCAGAAATCGTTTCAAAGTCTGTATTGTCGGTCCCAATTTGTAGATCGGAACATTTCGTACTTCATCTCACCAGGGATACAGTTAAATTCACGTTGACAATATTTGACACAGATACCGAGATTTGTTTTGATCACATTTTCGTTTTTCTCATAGCATAGCTTTAGGAAGTCTATTTGAGGTACCCTATCATTTTGATAATAGCATTCACATCTAGTACTCACAAATGTTTGTTCCATTTGTCTTTTCAGACCCAAGAGGAGGATTTCACATCTTTCAAAATCCCCAGCAAGCGCTGATGCCAGCTTCAACTTCCCTGTGGCGACATCTGAGGTGAAGCCTAAGGAGAACCAGTAATGGGCTTCACGAGATAGGGTACCAGTCTGCTGTATACCTGTTGATGCTTTTACAGAGCCAGCGAGTGTACAGAGGTATGGTGTGATAATACTGCTGGCCCTTTGTTCAAGCGGACCAGCTAAATACATGTGACACAGTTTGGAGACATCATGTACTACAGATCGATTACCCAATTGGAATAAATGCATGTACAAATCGCATATTCCATACAGGTAACTGATTAATGATGTAATGTTCCAAAGTGCTACCAGTTCACTGATGACATTTGTAGATGATAAATGAGCACCTGACATAACACTAGACTTTGATAGGAGTCGATAACCCAGGTCATCTATGCATATACTTAACAGTGATATCTCCATATTCTCTGCCAGTTCACACATAACATCTACAAGCTGATGTTTGACTTCTTCCGACAGTTTACCAGCAAGGAGATTATTTCCTGGTATAAGAAAATGAGGACAGTTCTCAGTCAATATACAGTTGAATAAAGCATGCAAACACTGATTTAACCTTGTAAGTAAATTCCATTCAGTCCACGAATCGATAGCTCCTGAATCTGCTATACACTGGAATAAAATGTGCTTGCACATAAAACTGGAGACCACCTCTCCACACTTTGGGTTTATAAATGTTTTGAGGATCATTTTCATCAGAATGTAACACCTCATTTGTGTTATGTTCAGGTTGAACATTAAACATCTTCCGGCAAGAGATGTTGATATTCTCCATTCTTGGTTCTGATACAATTCAGTCATGCTGGCAACTGGCACAATAAAACAGCCTTGTTCTACTGAATATCTCTTCATATCTTCTGTAGGCCAACCATTGTCATTCTGCTGGTGTAACCAGGGAACAGCTTCTTTAGGCCATGTAGAACATTGGAAAGCTTCTACCATGTCATTATCTACTGACGAATAGTGAGATGTTTGAGCAGGACCATGACGTGTCATATTTTCAGGTGGGTTTTGTAAGCATGTTTCATGATGCACTAGAACTCTGCCCTTGTTGTCTCGAATGAAGTGTTCATATGGACCTGCATTTTCGGGAACCTCCTCTGGAAGAGGGAGATATGGCCTTACTGCCTGCAACAAACAATATCCAGGGGACGTTGTCTCATCTTGTACAATCAGGAATTGCAACTTCCCTTTCTCCCATTCTGACCACTCCTGTAAGGCCCTATAGTCATTTCTTCTAAAAAGATGATCGACATCAGATTCAGTTCCACTGTAGTTGACCCCTAAGTTTGGCTGCCGAAATGGAATTTTGTTTCTTTTGGAGATATAAGCTGATAACCTATATTGGTCATTGTCTCCACTAACATCCATGCGCTCCTCCTCTTGATCACCGTGGTTTCATTTACACCAATGTCATCTAGTACTTCAGACAGTTTCTCTGAAAATTCAGGGTAGTACGCTGGCTCGCGGAACATTCTGGTGAAAAGAAGACATTGAAATGTGGATTTTAATTTTTTAAAGGTATCATTTATTTTGTTGGCCCCCTAATTTGTTAAATGTTTTGTACAGTATGGCATGATAGAAACAAGAAACTTTGTTTAAAAAGTTGGGTAGTGCTCTGACATGCATACAAAGACACTAAGTTGTTTTGTTTTGTTATGATTTTACAAATCTGCAGACTTTTTACTTAACGACAATGTTTCTTAGTTGGTTTTTCTTAAGATCGGAAACACTTTTCGCTATTCTGTCAACTTAAGCCAATCCTTGCATGATTGAAAAACTTCTGGGCGAGTAAAAAGGCTGTATTACATTAGATATTAATTAATTCTTATTATTAGTCTGCTGAAGAATGGGCTTCAGTGTTCTGTGGACCCAGGGGCAGTCGAGTTATTCCGCTATAACATCTTTTAAATTATTTGTTTCAACTTTCCAACTTACAATATATCGAAAGTATAATAATAAGTACAATATATCGTTCTCTACCTACGTGGACCTCACCAAAGCGTTCGATACTGTCAGCAGAGACTGTTTATGGAAAATCATGGCAAAGTTTGGATGCCCCAGGAAATTCACTTCCATTGTGCGGTAACTCCATGATGGCATGCAAGCCAGAGTTCAGGACAACGGCGAGTCATCCCAGCCCTTCCCTGTCACCAATGGAGTTAAACAAGGATGTGTCCTTGCTCCCACCCTCTTCAGTCTAATGTTTTCGGCCATGCTGACCGATGCATTAAGTGACGGCGACTCGGGAATTAGTGTCCGATACCGGACTGATGGGAAGCTGTTCAACCTCAGAAGGTTTCAAGCAAAAACCAAGGTTCACACATGTACCATCAGTGACCTCCTGTTCGCCGACGACTGTGCCCTCAATGCCATCTCAGAGGTTAACATGCAACACTCAGTCAACATGTTTGCAGAAGCATGTTCAAATTTTAGCTTCACCATCAGCACGAAGAAGACAGAAGTAATGCATCAGCCAGCCCAAGGGAAAACGTACGTGGAACCAAACATCTATGTCAATGGCCATCGGCTGAACGTTGTGGACAAGTTCACCTACCTGGGCAGTACACTGTCCCGCAGTGTTGTGATCGACGATGAAGTCAACGCAAGGATTGCAAAAGCCAGTGTAGCTTTCGGCAGACTTCACTCCAATGTCTGGAGTAGAAGGGGCATCAGCCTATCCACCAAGCTAAAAGTCTATAGAGCCATCGTCCTGCCTACGCTGTTGTATGCCTGTGAGACGTGGACAGTCTACCAACGCCACGCCAGGCAGCTGAACCACTTCAACACCACCTGTCTAAGACGTCTCTTGGCTCTCAAATGGCAAGACAAGGTTCCAGACACAGAGGTTCTTGCACGAGCTGAGCTGCCCAGCATCCACACCATTCTCATGCAGCATCAACTCCGCTGGGCAGGCCACCTCGCACGGATGCTAGACCACCGCATCCCCAAAATACTTCTGTACGGCGAGCTGAAGCAGGGAAAACACTCTCATGGAGGTCAGAGAAAACGTTTTAAGGACACTTTGAAAGTCTTTGAAATCATTCAGCATCGATCCAGACCACTGGGAAGAGGCTGCACAAGACAGGACCAACTGGCGCTATTCCGTCCACAAAGGAGACCAACAGTGCGAAGCAAACAGGACAGCTGCTGCGGAACAGCGTCGCCAGAACAGGAAGGCCCGTGCTGCTGACCCACAGACTGTGCCCACCATCTCTTGCCCTCACTGCCAGAGGATGTTCCGTGCCCGAATTGGCTTGACCAGCCATCTTCGTACCCACAACAGACTACCCCACCCCCCACCTCAGTGATGATCAAGATGGTCTTCATCGACTACGATGGCCGAACAACATATCGAAAGTTAATAAAAAATACTACTTAAATTTGTGTATGTGGCTGAAATAAAAACATAGCATAATTTTCAAATCTATGCTTAAGCATTACTCAGTTCAATAATTACCTGAAGTATTAACGATGTTATCCATAGATTTCTTGTTTGGCAAATACATAGAGTTCTTATAATGTTCACATTGATCGGTTTGTTGTAATATATCAGATATATGACCATATTTGGCATGCAGATCTCCAATTATTGGCACTTGAAACTAAATAGAAACTTGGAAGTATTAATTCAATAACACCAAAAATACAGGTCAAATTCATTACAAGACAATATCTTTGATTATTTTGAGTCTTATTTTACCATTTTTGCGATCACATTTCCACTCTTTAATAAACGTTAATAAAAGGATTATGACCCCTGTTATTTTATGTCAAAGAAAAATAGATCGTATGTAGAACTTACGGAGAC
Source organism: Corbicula japonica (assembly GCA_038501625.1). NCBI lineage: Eukaryota > Metazoa > Mollusca > Bivalvia > Venerida > Cyrenidae > Corbicula > Corbicula japonica. Next base: position 2,006,761 of record JAZAYU010000037.1, on the reverse strand, counting down.
AGTGGTCGTAAACATTTTACTTTTTAGAAGAAGAATTACATTGTTTAAAAATCTCATTCAATAATCGGATCTGAAATGTTGATTGTTTCGTTTGATAGGTTAAGCTTGAAAATGAATTTCAGTCAAAAATGTTTTCATTCCTACTGATTATATACATTCTGAATATTTGGAAATCAAAAATCGTAAATCTTATGAGAAAGCAACATTTTCATACTGTTACAATACCATAAACTAGAAAATGTTGGTATTTAAAATTGGCGCATTATTACTTAAGGGCTGTAACTTGCATGAAAAGGCTCATAGGATAAAAAGTTAATAAAAACTTGTGAATGAAAAACCATGGCAAATAATGAACACACATTTGTTGAAATTCTTACAAGTGTTCATGTACAGCAAACCTTAATAAACAGGATCGATCATACAGACAAACGGCCTGCGTAAATGCCAATTTTGCTGCATTGTTTGTTCTACTTGTCGAAAACTTAAGTGGCATCCATTAATTAGAAGAATTTAATCACTAAGCAACATTCAATGCACTTTAAATTCTACAAATATTGACAGGTCTCAAGTTGCATTCAACGCAAAGATCCAAAATTTGTAATTTCGAATGGTTAGGTACCTAAAGCTGTGTGAGTAGAGTTAGATTAAGATTTTTAATGATAATTAATGATATGTTCCTCCAAGATATTAATGATTATACTTAATGTGCCGATTCGCAACCTCAACCAAAACAACAGATTTCTAAATATATAGATCACAATGGCCACCAGTCACGAGTCCTGTCATCAGGGTTGACATGTGTTTTAGGAACACATAAATTCACAATTGGTAGAAAAGATTGTTTTAATTATATTTTTTAATTATATTTGTGAACTGCCTGATATGAAAAAATACAACAACAAGATATGTTACTTGTACTTATTTCTTGATATGAGAACCTGCTGGGAGAAGTGTGAGGTTGGTGAACCCTAGAACCTGGTTTCAACCCCCAGTGGCAAAATGTTTTGCCACAGACCGTTTCAAGGCGGCAACCCCTCGGGTTCTCATTTGTGTTATTTGTTTATAGTGTCTGTTTTGAATTTGGTCATTTTATAAACCATGCGCGCTCTCTCTCTCTCTCTTCTTCTTCTTGGCTGTGTAGGGAGGCTGTGTCTTCTGAATGCGGCAATTCCTGATATGTGTATTTTACTAAAAAAAAAACACAAAATGAACATGATAATGATAACAAGATAAACTGAGTTGATGGGGAAAAAATTTATATATAAGAAAAAAAAAGAAATATAGAGCGGCGAAGCAGACACGGTTAGTTTTTTTTTTACTTGTTATAGCTGTTGACGAACCATCCCTGCCTTCTTAGTATGGCCGAGGGATTAAGCTACCGAGTCATGGAAATCCCCTAAAATTCATTGAAAGTATCTGTCCAAAAAATGTCGAAACTGTTGCAACAATTTCGTCTGTCTGGTATTATTATGTCGGTTAAAGAAGCAATCTCTTACATAAAGTCTTGTTCTACATTTATTCAGTTTCAATAAAATACCTCTTGTAGAGTTAGAACTCAAGAATAAATGTCCTTGAAATATAATAAATATAAATAATAACAACTTGTTACAAGAGCGAAATCTACCAACTATTACGTAAATTAACTTTAAAAAAAGTTTCCCTATCGAGTATTAAACACATGGGCCTCCGCTTGTGATGCGAGTGATATAACCACTAGACCAAAGCGCAATTCTATTTCTAAACTTGCAATTAAAAATCAGTATCAACACTGTCATGTAACAGCTGTCCTGTACCAAATGTTAAGTACCCTGTGGCAGATCTCAAGATGGCGACCAAACAAGAAGGAAAAATGCATGTGTTTTGTTGTTTCCAATTTGTATATACATATTGTTCGGAAAGGAAAGGAAAACTTGTTTCGGGCTTCAGGCGTACTTTAAACAATCCAACTGTTTTTCATACCCAAATGAAAAACATCAAATATCGATTCAATCCTTATATTTACACACATAAATACTCCCATTAACACAGAAATTATTAGAAAATTCGTTATATAACGGCTTTTTCTTATGGCTGTTAAAACAGCCACGTTCACGACAAAGTGAATGACGGCACGCTTTTCCGCAACAACTCGTGTCAAAACGTACGTGTTCGGCTACGTCACGCTTCAAAACATTGCGCAACGTCCAATAAACTGTGAACGGTTCTTCAGAAGCCACGCCTTTTAAACTATTACGTCACACTGTTTACCATTAGAAATTATGATTCGTTAGGTGAATAAGACTTCATCGTAGACAATGAAGTTGAAGTGTAAATAATATGAATTAGGCTATGCCTAGGAACGGCACAAGCATTTTTCAAATAAAACAACTTCATTGATATAGTTCACTTTCCCTGAGTTCTGATTGAAGAATTCTTCTTTTCAACCTATCTTTGATCTTGACTGGACTTAGGGATCCATTTGGTACAAGTAGCACTGAACAAACCGATTGTTCACAATTACAAAACATAGTACTTCGTGCAGTCAGCAGTGCTGGAACCAACCAGAAATAAGAATGTCATACCACCAGTCTTTAATTATAATGTTTTATTTAAAAAAAGAAATAAATAAATTGCAAACATGCAGTCTTCAGGAAAGCATCTTAATCGATTTTAAGGTAATGAATTACAAGCAAACAGTCGGAATCATATGAAGAATCATTGTGGTAGAAAAATACGCAAGCCAGGAATTTTTTTCAGAGACCAATGAAAACTGAACTATCCCAAGTTCAGAGGAGCTGATCAAAACAATACATGTTTTAAGCTGGACTCTGATATTGAAGAGTCTCCCAAATGTTACATTTTATTTCTTTTATTGATTATGTGTCCATCATGATCTACATATATATTCTGGTTTCTTTGAACTCTTTCAGTTAGCACTGTTAAATGGTTGTTCCACAGTTCTTGAGTAAACATATAGTATTTTTGCTTTTGTTAATGGTGTGTTTGATTGATATGTATATCGTGTCTGGCTCTAACATTGTAACATTGATAATTGATATTCTCTTTAACACCGTATCAATGTTAATTTGCAAAACATCACATGCAGCTTTAATCTCACACATTGTTGCCCAGACATTTCTTAGAATCATTCATTGAATTGTAATACGGAGTGATGTAACCATTGGTTAGGCCATGAGTGACAGTAGCAATATCTTTCCACAGAACCCAGTTCTCAATTTTATGGTTGCAGATCATAATCCTGTAGTGAAAGGTTTTAGAAACAACTCCATGTAGAGCCATGCTGAGACAATGAAAAAAAAAATTACCATTCCCTGGAACATCAATATTTGAATACTGGACTCCATTTATACACTTATTGTTGCAGTGGCCTTTAAAGTTTGTGATATCAAATAACTGGACAGTGCATATATTTTTATTTTTCATAATGTTTGGATTTGCGGAACTTCAGTGTTCATTTAATTCAAATTGAGACAGTTTTGGTGTAAAACCTTGTATGTTTTTGTCTGGTTGTTTTATTACTTGCTGAGTAACTATGTTCTGTTAATACTGAAGTGTCAATTTATTGTACACTTTGTTCATTTATAGCATTAAAAGTGTTTTGGTCTTGTGCATGAAACTCTACTTTCAATAACACTTGGATTTAATGTGTAACTATGCTCATTCGAAATGGTGCTATGCATTCTTAAAATTTTGTTAATCAAAAAGAATGTTAAGTTTACATATTTGCATGTATTGAAATTTGTTATTAATTAAAAATGATAATAAAAAATTAAAAAAAAACAATTTAAGTGATGGAATCGACCTGCATATTTATCCTCACATTTACATTAATAGGACGACTAGACCTAAAAATTGCAAATGCTCTAATGCCTTAGTCTTAGAATGATCGTGGCTGAAACTCCCATGCAACAGATTTGAAATGATTGTCAATGTACAGAAAAATATGTTATTTTCATGAAATAAATATTTTCAATTAATTGTACACTGCAATAGATATTTTACTCACACTTGGTATGCCACTACTTCGGTATAGCTAGAGTCTAGTGTTCAGCAGACATACAGGTGTAAGACCTGTAAATAGACATGACATGTTTCAAAAGGCTGGCAATCATAGCTGGTACCATTTTAATAAGGGCTAACTTACATGCTTTTAAAGCTAATTGTTTCTACTGTCCATTTCCAGCATGAAAAGTAGGTGTCAGGTATGAATTAACAGAGATTTGACACCTTGAAACCGGTGGTCTGTTTTTTTTCACTTCTGTGTGAACTTCAAAACTGTTTTACATATGCCGTCCTAAAACCAGGGCCTTTTTTCATATACTGCATTTCCAAACATAAATTTGCTATCAGTGTGTCAGTAAAAGCATCTCATTTACTTAACATGTTCGTTTCAGGCCATACTAGCCATCTAATGCCCCCAAAAGGCAAAAAAAATGGGACTATTTAGTGTCAGCCATTGTCTGACTAGCCCGAGTAGGTACATCAGCTGGACTATTTACAAGAAATTAGCCTATAAGAAAACTTGTGTTTTTCAATATCTTATATTTTCTGTTTTTATTCAATAATATGATGTTTGCAATATATCTACCAAGTTTCAGCTTTCAGTTAGCAAAAATGAACTCAATATGAGGAATTTTCCAACACCACCTATTCTGGTACGCATTTGCGGCCAGGCGGCTAAACCTAAGAATTCATTTCTTGCTAATAAAATTTGAAAAACATCAAATTTCTCAAAACATGGTTATGAATAATAGTAAAACATCTCAACTAATAAAAGCAACTCACTTTTTGAGCTGACACATGCAAAATGGGCCACACAGTGTATCAATTGTGGCATTTTTAAGGCAAAAACAGTTAAAAATGATCCCAAACCTAATTAAAACCTAAGTTTGCCTCCTGTAACACAGTTATACTGATTTTTGACTTGCAAATTTGCTTAAAATTGGTCAGCACACAATTTTATTGGAAAATAACATTGCAGACAATATAAATATTCAAATGCTGCCCTCCACTTGTACTTCTTATAGGTGTAAGACCTGTAAATAGACTTCCCTATATAAACTATATTAAACATGACATGTTTCAAAAGGCTGGCAATCATAGCTGGTACCATTTTAATAAGGGCTAACTTACATGCTTTTAAAGCTAATTGTTTCTACTGTCCATTTCCAGCAAGAAAAGTAGGGGTCATGTATCAATTAACAGAGATTTGACACCTTGAAACCGGTGGTCTGTTTTTTTCACTTCTGTGTGAACTTCAAAACTGTTTTACATATGCCGTCCTAAAACCAGGGCCTTTTTTCATATACTGCATTTCCAAACATAAATTTGCTATCAGTGTGTCAGTAAAAGCATCTCATTTACTTAACATGTTCCTTTCAGGCCATACTAGCCATTTAATGCCCCCAAAAGGCAAAAAAAATTGGGACTATTTAGTGTCAGCCATAGCCCGAGTAGGAACATCCGCTGGACTATTTACAAGTAATTAGCCTGTATACACCGTTACACGGACCTTTACGGGAATCAGGTTATTAGCAAACAACGTTGTTTGTGAAGCAAAATAAATCATGCCGGCGTTCTTGTTGAGAACGAAATACATTGAACCGAGGAAAACAAATTTTTTGTGGGATAATTTAATTTCAGTAGCGGCTTGCTTATTTATGACAAACATCGAAAATGGTTAATATTTGCATGTATGTTAGAGACCGTTTAAATATCTTTAGAAAAAAAATATCTTCCGGAAAAAATGGCCGCAGGAAAAGGAAACGGGTAAATATCCCTCTAACTAATCACAATTAGTTTTTTTTCAATAAATTTCATTGTTTTTAAATAAACAAAGACCTATATTTATATATATAGGTCTCTGAAATAAATTACGTGTTACCTATAAGGGGCAATATGCTTTTGCCGTATTAGAAAATAAAAGAATATCTTTAAATAATACGGCAAAAACCCGGGCGCAAAGCGCCCAGGCGTTGCCGCTTACAGGTAACACGTAATTTATTTAAAACAATGTAATTTATTGAAAAAAAACCAACAAATTTTGCTACACAAGCAAACAACGTTGTTTGCTAATAACCTGATTCCCGTTAAGGTCCGTGTAACCGTGTACGTCTGCTGAACACTAGACTCTAGCGATACCGCACACTAGACTCTAGCTAGAGTCTAGCTATACCGAAGTAGTGGCATACCAATTTCTTGTGGGTAAAATATCTACTGCAGTGTACAATTAATTTAAAATATTTTTTTCATGAAAATAACACATTTTTCTGTACATTGACGATCATTTCAAATCTGTTGCATATGAGTTTCAGCCATGATCATTCTAAGACTAAGGCATAAGAGCATTTGTAATGCTTAGGTCTATAGTCGTCCTTTTAATGTAAATGTGGGGATAAATATGCAGGTCGATTCCATCACTTAAATTGTTTTATTTTATTTTATTTTTATTATAATTTTTAATTACATCTAATAACAAATTTCAATACATGCAAATATGTAAACTTAACATTCTTTATGATTAACAGAATTTGAAGAATGCATTGCACCATTTTGAATGAGCATAGTTACACGTTAAATCCAAGTGTTATTGAAAGAAGGGTTTCATGCATAAGACCAAAACACTTTTAATGCTATAAATGAACAAAGTGTACAACAAATTGACACTTCAATATTAACAGAACATAGTTACTCAGCAATAAGACAACCAGGAAAAAAACCAGGCCACTGCAACAATAAGTGTATTAATGGAGTTCAGTATTCAAATATTTCCGGTTATTGTCATTTAAAATAACCGACTTTATTTTTGGGAGCGAATTGTGTTAAGGTTGTCAATTAAGTATAAGGGAGACAATTCAAAAGAACACGGTGACGACACGATTTATCGTTATTTTAGAAGATTCTAGAATGTGACGTCATATCCGCCTTTCTGCTTACGCTCTAACATAGACAGGACGCCAAATTTTCTATATGCAATATTTATTATAGCATGAAATGATATATTAGTTTTGTGAATTGTATATGAGGGGCGGTCAGTCAATGATTTTATAGACCCTAAGCTTTGCTCAGTACAATATTCAAAATTCGATGATGAAGTTCATATGCTCCAAGACCTGGGTAAAGGTTATTTTTGTTCAAAACAGATATAAAGAGCGCATTTCGTTTACTTCCGGTGCATCCAATCGACTTCGATCAGCTTGGAATCAAGTTCGAAGGGAAGTACTATGTTGATAAATGCATGCCATTCGGTTGCTCGATAAGTTGTAGATCTAGTACATTTGAAAAATTTGCAAGTTTCATCGAATTCTGTGTTAAACGTAGAATTACAACGGGGCAAATATTGCACTACCTGGATGATTATTTGGGCGGGAATCGAACTCTCGAATCGTGCCTTCATGTTAAAACAACTCTGGAAGAAGTGTTACAAATGTTGAACGTACCAATAGCGATTGACAAAACAGAAGGGCCGACAACGGTCTTATGTTTCTTAGGTCTTGAGTTAGATTCTCTTAAAATGGAGGTTAGGATGACTCGGGAAAAAATTCGGGATATTGTTGATAAAATTGAAAATGTTTTACGAAAAGAAAAGATAACGCTTAAAGCAATGCAGAGTCTGATTGGTGTGCTTAATTTTGCCTGTCGGGTCATTGATTAATTAACGCAACGTGTGGTTTAAACAAGCCGTACCATCACTTACGCGTGACAAATCCAATAAAGGCTGATTTAAGAATGTGGCTTGATTTCTTTTCTAATTATAACGGAGTGTCAGTGTTCCATGATAGGTTCTGGGTGTCTAATGCTGATTGTGAGTTATATACTGACGCAGCCGGTACATACGGTTTTGGTTGTTATTTTAGAGGCAAATGGTGAGCCGCGTCCTGGCCACATGAGTGGCGAGCAAATGGTGTTTCTGATGACATAACTGTACTGGAGTTGTTTCCCATTGTTGTGGCAATTCACATTTGGGGCGCGTCGCTACAAAACAAAAAGATTAGGTTCAATTGTGATAATCAAGCGGTAGTCCACATCATAAATTCAATGACGTCGAAGTCTGAGAAAGTGATGATTTTGCTTCGTAAACTCACGGTGTTGTGCTTAAAATACAATATTGTTGTACGATCGGCCCATGTTCCCGGGGCCCATAACGCTATTTGTGACTCTTTGTCTCGGCTTCAGTTTTGCAGGTTCAGCGAGTTAGCGCCCGACGCCGAGATTCAGCCAGATCAAGTTCCGCCCCATCTTTGGAATGTCTTCAAAGTAGAATCCCAAAGTTATTAGCTGGTAGTCAGGCTCCGAACACAATACTTGCATATCAGCAGGCCTTGTCCACATTCTGTCATTTTAGAGCCCAATATAACATGCCGGATTGTTGGCCGGCAGCGGTCCAGCACATACTATTATTTATTACGTACTGTTTTGAGAAAGGGTTTTCGGCGTTCACAATTCGTACATACCTAAGTGGCTTGGCTTATCACATTAAAATCCATAACTGGTACGATCCAACACAGATTTTCATTGTCAAAAAAGTGTTGGATGGATGTTCCAGACTGAGAAAATCAATTTTATAGAGCAGACGGGGTACATCTTTCCGATGTAGGATTAAAAATGTTTCTTGACAATATGCGTGAATGTTTGCTTGATATATTACGCTTAGCATCATAAATATTTAAGGGGATAGAATTTTCCGGTTATTGTCATTTAAAATACTCTGGACTTTTGCAGAAAAGGAACAGGTTAAGTGAATACTTCAATAGGTACGGGGTAGTTCATACAAAGGACTGAGAAAAACATCTTCACACTGTTTTAATCATTGAATCTGCCAAATCACATTATAGGAAATGCTGGACAAACGTACCTCATGTGGCAGTAAAGTGATCCAATAGAGTCCATATACACTGGGAGGCGGTAAAACGACAGAATCGGGAAAGACATTTACAATTTTACGATTAATCAAACTTTGATACACCAGAGCAGGAAATCGTCACCTGGTATGGTATTAAACAGCGGAGTTGGGACTTTAGGAAACGTGCCATTGTACAGTTGAAACACTTGGTACATCAGTGTATATATGATTTATGTACATAAGTGACTTATGACAATCAGCTTATGCAAGTTGTTGTTATAAGGTATAGCATCATAATGTTTATATGTAAATTTCTGTGCAAACTACAAGCTTAAAACAAAGAATTGCATTCGCTAGCACTTCTTAAAATTCGTAATCAAACTGACCTAGGTCGGTACTGATATTATGTTAGGATTTCAATAGTCACCGGATAGAGGTTCTAGCGGTCTGGAAGGTCGATCCCGTATAATGTTTCCAACTCACTACAAAAGCCCTTCCGGAAATCTACGGTGAGAGAGGCAAACCATAATTTGGGTCTTTGCAAATACTATATTACATAAAATCGCTGATGTGCAACAGTCTGAGTCTTATATAGGAAATGGCTGCTTTCAAAATTCAAAATTGTAGAGATATAATTTAGGGGCCAGGGTCTCGCTCGCACAGTATAGGTACTTGGCGTCTCCCGTGTATCCCCTAAATTTTTGGCTGGCCTTTCGGTATTGCTTATTGATGCATGCGGATTGCATGGAACTGCGGACTGCTAGTGTTGCGTATACCAAATGTATTGCAGGTATTGCGTATTGCAGGTGTTGCGTATCGACCGTGTGGCCCGTATGGTATATATTTGTATTGCAGGTGATACGTATCGCAGGTGTTGCGTATTGGCGTGTGGTGTAGGTGTATTGCAGGTGTTGTGTTCTGCAGGTGTTGCGTATTGCGTGTGGCAGGTTTTGCGTATCACAGGTATTGCGTATTGGCCGTGTGGTCTATATTGCAGTGGTTTCGTATCGCAGTGAGCATTTCATGTCAATGAGACATGGAGCCCGAGTAACTTAGAAATTGTTTCGGCAGCCAAATAAGGGAATCTTGTATTATCTAAGATAGGTTAATATACCGGGATCGGCCTCCAGGCCGATGGAATTTCATGGTTCAGCTATAGCCTCACTAGTCGGGAACTTGGCGGACCATTTCGTCTGGTGTCCATTTGTGTCACTCTCTGAGACTTTTGGGCCAAATTCGGCAAACGTCGTTTCGAGTAAAATGACGTCAACTTCGCGGCACGCACAAAACGCATTAACTTTTACTAATTGCCTGTATTAAATGATACTAAGACGAATATGTCTAGTGTTATAATCCAAGTGCATAAGACAAAATGTACGTTTGAACCTGTTACCGAAATCTTTATTTAAAATAATCTCGTTTACTATCTATCTATACAATAATTACGTCCCTTATTTAAACATACGCCACACATTGTGATTCACAATGTACGAAACAGTCGTGATTTTTGAACTGCAAAACCAGCATTTTAAGAACTAAAATGTCGGTAAAGTGATGGATTTGAACAGGTAAGTCAACTTATAGTCTATTGTATTGCTTGTTTGTGCAAAATTATGTCAAATCATGTATGAAATTGGTGCAATTTCATTTTCCGGAAGTGAAAATGGCGGTCGTTACCTTGTTAAACAGTTGATTATCAGTATCTTTACAGAGAGGCTGGCGGTGGTCAACTTGCAGTAATTCTGTCCTATCCTGTTTTAACTGTAGCATACTGTCCTTTTATCTTTTTAACTGTAACACTGTAACATTGTATCATACTCATTTTTCTATAACAACTGTCTCTCTGACAGCGCCGACCAGTCATAATCGGTGATCGATTGTTGGGTCGTCAAATGTAGATGTAGATGTAGATGTAGATTATTTACAAATATTTTTTGATATAATAAACAATCTGATTTATGCATCTTCGTCGTAAACATTGACAACAGCCAATCTTCTTTTCTTAATTAGGTGCCAGATGAGTTACTTTTACACTGTGATCCTGAATTTAATAAAGGAAGTTTCAAATCATGACATTTCAAAATTGTCAGAGATTGTCGAATTTTTGGACAGTGAGTTTGAAAGCCCATTGTATTACTGATAAAAGAGGCGGCAATAACCATGATAATAACGATTTAAAAAATGAACAATTAAATAAATGGAAAATGTATGTTCAGATAGTATTGATTCTAAAAAAAATAAAGCTGAAAATAACCTTCAAAACATTGCATTGGGTGCTGCTGTACTGAGACTGTATGGAAAGCCATCTGGTTCTTTTGTATGAATAGACAAATTTATAAATTATAAAGAAATTATTAATGTTATATTAAGATAATGAACTTATATTTGCAATAATTATTACAGGGACTCGGATATTATATCTCATAGATGAGAAATTCCATAATGTTGGTTGAATGGCAATACAGCTTTACATAACTCCACCACCAATTTGAGTATTCTGGATATGACTAGAAAAATGCAGTTTTAAACATGGAGAACTGTGCACGGCAGAACATCGGCAACACTGTCATATGGTATGTAACAATGGAAAAAATTAAGTTTTAATTTTATTCACATATGTTTGTTCCTTGAGGTCATAGTCATTCTAAGGTTATGCTTTAATATCTTTTTTATTTAATTGCTAAATATGAAATCATGTTATTGACACTGGTATATGCTAATTGCAAACAAACAAAGTAACAATTCCTATGATACTATGATAAAAATCTGGTATTTTACACATTTGCTTGTAGTTTTAATTATCTTGAACAATATATAAATGAACAAATAGGTATTGTTCAGAAATTAATCATTAAGAAGTATCAGTTCTGGAACTTTTATTTTGAATTTTCTGGGCAGCATTTCCTTGTAGTATTATTAAAATAGTTTATTTTATTTTTTTTGATTCAACTGGCTTTGGACTTGATAATTTACACTTAACACTAATGTTAAATGCATAATAAATATGATATCATGGCTGAACAAATGTTTACTGTCATCTGCATAATTTATATATTTTGCATTGATTTTTAATTATTTCAGAATGACATCAGACAGGCCAGATGTGCTTTCCATTTGCAGGAATGAAACAAACCCAGAAGTGGAACAGTGTCTTGCTAAAAGTGCCAAATTTGAACACCTGCTTCCAGACAGGCTTCCTATTTTGGGCTTGATCCTCAGAGGATTTGGTACCAGTATGAAGAATGAAGAATTAGGCTTATTGTGTGTGAACTGTGGTTAAAAAACTGAATGTCCACCCATCTGTACCAAAAGCCTATTGGATTCAGTGTGTTGTATCCCAAAAAGGAGAAGTGCTAACTGTTTGTTTAGCTGAACAATATGTAAATTACAATCTGAAATGATCTGCCAAAACAGGTGTATAAAAAGTTAATTTATGCAAGCATTACTGATAATCTTCTGAATAAATTTCAAAATTTTCATTTTTCAGTCAATTTGTTGCCATGGTAACTGAATTATAATATAATGTTGTTTTACGATATTAACTTAGAAATATCAGTTTTTATGGATTATTCTACCAATATATTATTTGTTTTTGAACAAGTGTTGCAAAATTTGTCTTTCAAACATTTAGAACCTTTACCCAACATAAACATGTAGTTAAGTTTTTTGTGTGCATAGTAGGTCAACTATTGTCAACTAAATCAATGTAAGTTATTTTATTATCAAACATTATCTACATCATGAAACTAAGTTCCCCCCTCCACAATGCTTAAAAAAAGATATCTTGCAACATTTAGTAAAACTGTGTCATGTCACAATTTGATAATACAAAATTTAATTTAATTTGTGCTCTTAGTTGTGTAGTTGTTGCTGTAATGACCTCATACCAATTTGAAGAAAATAATACAAAAATATTACCTTGACAACTATAGAACTAGTACTAATTGTGTAACATATAACTCAGAAGGTCAAATGTTATCAATATGTACATAATACAGTGGAGCTCCGCTATATCGCGATCCGCTATATCGCGAAATCCAATATAACGCGGTCGACCCTTGGATCCCGTTTTTTTTTTCATAAAAGATAGTAAAATTCTGTCAATGGCCATTTTTTGTTAATTTGGAAAGGGAAAAAAAGGGAAGTAACAACGTTAATACCGCGTTAATCGATAAAGACAATGACGCCCGTTTATTAACGTACCGAGAATCGTTGAAACAATTGTAAAATGTTTCTTTATGAACTGTTGATTGTTTCCTACGTTTATTAAAATATCAAACTGTCATAAAATTTTTAAGTAATAAATTGTTGTACAAACACTGGGGCACCTAATCATGTACGCGAAATGGTTACTGAATGGTTGTTTTTCGCACCTACTGCAGATAGCATGACAAAGGTGTTTGATGTTGTTAATAGGCTTCTAATTTGAGAAGCTCATGCCTACATTATGTTTTACAATATTATTTTAGTAATGATGACTGAAGATTAAAACAATAAAGATTAAAACTGCAAGCGTATTGTTTTCATTCAAAACAGCGTGCAGGTCAAACAAATACATGAGTTCCACATTAGACTAACCCCCGCAGTATAAACTTTTGTGAGTTAAATTCACAAAGTAATAATTTTATAGCACCTGTTAGATAATAACAAAACAACATGCAAACAAAGGATTTATTTTCAATAAACCGATAAAATGTTACGAGTAATACATGTACCGACCTAAGAATAGCATAAGTTCTTTTTCCCGCAAATATCGCGGATCCGATAATATCGCGATTTGAGGGGATGGACCCCACGGACCGCGATATAGCGGAGCCCCACTGTATTCAGGTAGTATTACCATGGTAACAATTATTGGGTACAACAACTTTCACCTAAATGGTTTTGTCACTTTTAATGAAGCTTTTGTCATTTTGTTAACTGCATAGTTATAACAAAAATTATCTTTATTTTCAAAAAATCAACATTTCTGTGTATGGTTTATCAACAAACAGACCAGAAAGATAGATTGTACTTAAAAACAATAACATGTTATCATTTAGGTGCCAGTTACCTGAAAAAATGTGTCAAATATGTTTGTTCAGTTCCGTTGCCATGGTAACCGAAATTTTAGTATTTCATTTTGTAAAATAAGTTACTTGATTTATATATAAATACTATTCATGGGCAATAATCAGAGACTGAAATACTGTATTTTTTGTAGTTGTCACATAAATGCACCTATAATATTTGAACATATTTCGACAAAAATAGGCTTTTTCACAATCACGGTGGTTTCCCAAAAAATGCTGGTTTTCAGTTAAAATGAGTCGTTTTTGGGAAAAATTTGAATTTTTGTACTCCAAAGTCAACAAGGTACCTGAAAATGATAATAACTCATTTTGGCCAAAAATTGCATTTTGGACCATTTTTCCCAGAGAGTGCTAAATTTTATCTCCAATTCAACATATGTCAACTCAACATATATCTCCAATTCAATATTTGTAATTAAATTTACCAGTCTAATATTTAATTATTGAAGATATTTGATCTCGTTGATACAATTCTGAATTTGTTATCTTCCTAATAAATATGTATTTTATGAATTTGGTCGTTTAGTTGTTCATGCTTGTTTATTTAGTGAGAGAGTTAGTAAAATAATGATGTTCCAGGAAATGGCAACTGTTTTTTTTCATTGTCTCAGCATGGCTCTACATGGAGTTGTTTCTAAAACCTTTCACTACAGGATTATGATCTGCAAGCATATAATTGAGAACTGGGTTCTGTGGAAAGATATTGCTACTGTCACTCATGGCCTAACCAATGGTTCCATCACTCCGTATTACAATTCAATGATTCTAAGAAATGGCTGGGCAACAATGTGTAAGATTAAAGCTGCACATTATGTTTTGCAAATTAACATTGATACGGTGTTAAAGAGAATATAAATTATCAATGTTACTATGCAGAGCCAGACACGATATACATATCAATCATACACACCATTAACAAAATCAAAAATACTTTATGTTTACTCGAGGACTGTGGAACAACCATTTTACAGTGCTGACTGAAAGAGTTCAAAGAAACCAGAATATATAATATGCAGATCATGATGGAGACATGATCAATAAAAGAAATAAAATGTAACATTTGGGAGACTCCTCAATATCAGAGTCCAGCTTTAAACATGTATTGTTTTGATCCGCTCCTCTGGACTTGGGTTTGTTCAGTTGTCATTGGTCTCTGAAAAAAATTACTGGCTTGCGTATTTTTCTACCACAATGATTCTGCATATGATTCTGACTGTGTGCTTGTAATTCATTACCTTAAAATCGATTAAGGTGCTTTCCTGACAACTGCATGTTTGCAATTTATTTATTTATTTATTTCTTTAAAAAAAAACAATATAAAGACTGGTGGTATGACATTCTTATTACAGGTTGGTTCCAGTACTGCTGACTGCACCTAGTAGTATGTTTTGTAATTGTGAACAATTGGTTGTTCAGTGCTACTTGTACCAAATCTAAATCTATACTAAGTCCAGTCAAGATCAAAGATAGGTTGAAAAGACGAATTCTTCAATTAGAACTCAAAGAAAGTTAACTATATCAATGAAGTTGTATTATTTGGAAAATGCTTTTGCCGTACCTAGGCATAGCCTAATTCATATTAAACCTTTTTTCGTCTAGCACGCGCGCACGTTCTAAAAATGTCCATGAATAGTACTTTTGATTCCTCACGGTCTAGTATTTTTCTCAAAATTCATTTACGAAATCTCAGCCAGTTTTCTCCAGTTGCAATGTTTGGCTCTCCTCGAGACAAAAACTGTTTGTAAACATTGATTATGTTTTATTTGCACATCAATATCAACTTTGACCCCTCAAAAATCCATATCTTATCAAAGTTTAAGAAAAAAAGGAATTACAGGGAAAATCGAAATCGTGCGCTCGTTTTATTGCGGAATAACCATTGACAAATCGCATTATATCAAATGCTCAGAAGGTGTTATTAATTAAATTTTACTTCAGGTCGTTGTTCCTTAACACGCGCCATCTGCCATTGAGGACGATGGACATTCGGAGGTTTGTAAACGATTTACTAATGATCTCTTACAGTATTCTATTTTTAAGTTACTATTTTTCTTTATTTTTAAACATGATAATCTTAACAAATTGAAACAAAAATCTTTTTAAAAAGCTGTTTTTTAAAGCGTTGCTATGAAAATAAAGGCTTAGTACGAAAACCGTTACTGGCCATTCCACATGTTGCGGGTGTTTAATCCTATGGCTTAAAAAAGACGAAGTGTCACGGGTTCATGCGAGAAAAGTGCCTGTTACTGTATTAAACAAGTTAGAGTATAGGTTTATGACAATATTTCCACTCCATTCAAAATTACAAAGCTTGGAGATGAATTAAAGCTTTTGATAAACGATATTTTAATACGCAAACTTACCAACTTTGATGTTTGTTTTTTTTTGCTAGAATTCCGTAAGTTCTTCTGGTTACGCGACTGCATACGAACTGGACGATGAAGATAAAACTCGGAAAATGGAGGAAGAGAACCTACAACTGCACGTGAAAATAACTCACCTGCACGAACTACTGGACCAGAAAATCCGAGAATTTGCTAACTGGAAAACAAAGGCACATATTGATGAACGATTGTATGCCGCACAGGAAAACTGCAAGCTTGTCACCGAAAACAGGCGGATGATAGAGAAACAGAAACGCGAAATCAGGAACCTGGAAAGCACGATTGATAAGAAAGACAGCGAAATGCTGTTTAGAGAGAATTTACATGTAATTGAAGTTAAACAACTGAAACACGAGATTGCTGATTTAGAGGCCAAGGAACATATGCTGTTGGAACAAATCAATTGTATGAAAGGTAATGTTCACGAGGAAGAAAATCCGAAACATGACAGTGAAATGTGTACGGTACGAGTAGAATTAGAAAACCTGAAGAGTCAAATAAACCGACAGAAGGGAGATAACATGACACCCGAAAAAATTAAACAGATCCTAGATGAAAATAATGCCAAACTGCTCAAAGCTATTCAAGAAATTGTCAAGAAATAACATTAGATTAAGAAAAAGTGCGGGAAAGTAGAAGCTCTATTTTTTTGACATACCTATGTGAGCCAGAGATTTTCCGGGACTGTCGCATTAACATTTGAATAATATTTTTGCTGATAAAAATGCTAAATACTAGCTATGGAATACAAATAGATGTTTTCGGTTAGACATAACAAAAATCACGTCTGTTACAGAAACTGTTTATATTTAATATGATGGAGCATTTAAGATTTTCATTGTGTTTCCATTATAAGTTTGATTCGTTTTAGATATCCATTGTCTTATATGTTGTGTTTTCGATAAACCGAATTTACAAGAAATAAGTTCGGTTCAGCTAAAATATTTATTGTTTGTCAACTTATCGAAAGATGATACATGTTCATGTATTGAACTAGTCATTGGGGGATATCAGATCATTCCCGAGGTATGTCGGTTCCTGGTCGATATCACTGGGGGCTTAAATGGTATTAAAATCTTGTTTGATACTTGAACTTGATAGATTCACTTTAAACACTCGCCTCAATTTCTTCATGGCAACCACTTTATGTTTTACTTAAATTAAAGTTTCAAAAGAAAATATAACATTGGAAAAATCCATTTCAGAACCTCTTGAAAAGTCAGGCAAATTTAGAATTGTAAACCAATTGATATGATGGAGTTCTTTCTCTTTGTTGAAGATTTTATAATTAAATAAAAATAGGTAATGTTATCTCAAACTATTATTAATCACTTGGCTTAGGTTAATCCTCTCTTTCAAGACAAACAATAATTTTAGCTCGATTATTTTAATCACATCTCTAAGCATAGTTAATTGTGTTTGCCTATCACACAGTTTTCAATCTCACTGAAGTCAGGGCCCAAGATCATAAAACTAAGTTTGGAGATCAGTCTCAATCTCAAGGATCTGATTGGCTGAAATGGCGACTGGTCGCCATTTCAGCCAATCAGATGCTTGAGATTTGAGACTGATCTCCAGATTTAGTTTTATGATCTTGGGCACAGGTCTAACAAAATGTTAGCGTAGCTGATAGCGTAGCAGTTTTCAGGAGATGATTTTAATATGATTGCATTGTTTTAAAATTTGTACTAGGCTGCTCTGATTTTGGCTTTACGAACCTTCTTTTAATAATATAAGAAAAATTATTAATTTTCTGTCCTGTAACGCTTTTCGTTTATTCCGACTGCTATAATGGAATGAAAATACTCCTCGCGCGCCTTGCCTCCAGTTTTCTTGCCTTATTGTTATTTGCCACGAAAACAACACAAAGAAATTCGATCTTTATATCTTTATGTATCATTTTCCTTTATAACGAGCTTAGTCCGCGAAAATTCATCCTTGTATATGTATTATTTGAAATAAATATTGTTTAATAAAACAAAAAATTCACCGTCACACCGGAGCTTTGGAATTCCTGTACAAAACAACTACTACATATACTATGTGAAATCTCATGCACAATACCTTGCAGGATTTTGTCACAATAATGCCACTGCCAGGTTTTTTGAGAGAGTATATATTCTGTTCTACTTTCGGTTCGATGTCAAAACATTTTGTTGTATTTATTTCAAATATAACATCATTTTGACAAAAGGCAACACGAGAGTTCTATTTTTGCAGTGAAAATACTGTACTATGTCGTATGCTATGAGCTGTTAAATGTGCGTAATAAATTTCTTTACAATATGTCTTTATTTTTTTATTTTGTGTGTAGTTTGCGATTTCTTTATCCCTTAAATAGTATCAAACAAGAAATGTGTGCAATCATAAAATAGTCCTGTCAGGAGAGATGTCAAATACTTATCAAATGGGCTCCAAAAACAAAACGACATTATGCGCATTAAGGCGTCGCAAACATTGCAAATGGCGAAAACATGCTAAAATTTCAAAAATGAATTTTGGGAAAAATACTTATTGCCACCTAGATTTTAGTAAAGAAATATATTAAACTAAGAATGTAGTTAATGTTTGCAAGCTCAATTTAGTCTAATTCATGTTCTAATTATCAAGCACATACTAAAACAAAAGAAAAACCGTTTGCATGAGAACTCTGAAATTCATGGACAGTATACCAAACCAACTCATACCTGAAATAAGTATATGCTGGTCTACAATGTTTAGTGCCAACTTGTCAAAATAGTGTTAGGGTTTTCAAGAAATTAAAGGAAAACTTACTTCCTGGTTCAAAATGAAAGTAGAAATCTATAGAAAAATCTACTTTCATTTTGAACCATGAAGTAAGATTTTTTTTTGATTTTCTTGAAAACATTAACATTTTTAGACGAATTGGCACTAAACATTGTAAACTAGCATATACGTATTTCAGATATTAGTTGCTTTGGTATATTGTCCATGAATTTCAGAGTTCTCATGCAAATGGTTTTTCTTTTGTTTTAGTATGTGCTTGGTAATGAGAACATGAATTAGACTAAATTGAGCATGCAAACATTAACTACATCCATAGCTATATACATTTCTTTACTAAAATCTAGGTGGCAATAAGTATTTTCCCCAAAATTCATTTTTGAAATTTTAGCCAGTTTTGGCCATTTGCAATGTTTGCGACCTCTTAACCCGGTGTGCAACTTCAACAAAATATTCCAGTCATTATAAGGCTGGTTTAGTTTATTGTCCAGAAAGGGCAGAAATCTCGTGGTACTCTTACAATCTTAGTGCTTTTCAGACACGTCGTAGAAGTTATACCCATTCGAAAGCTTCATAAGGATAAGAAAACAATTGTTCAATTAAGAACTGAGGAATGCTAATTTTTTCAACTTTGAACATTTCATGGGCCATAACTTTAGTTTATAGCTGCCATCCTCAGTCTGGTGATCAAAATCGACATAGCTGGCATGTTGTCCATAAAATCATGAAAGCTTGGATAAAATATTTTTTAAAGTTGGAATCCGCCAACTCTAGTGTGACCGGTCCGATCTGGCTACTTGTCGACATCGACCTTAATATGGCGCTTGTATGCAAAAATTACCAGTTTCATAAAGTTTGGATTATATTTGTCGACAATATTCATAACGCCGAACAGCCGCCTATTTGCCTTTCTGCCTAACCGTCACAGGATGCGCAGCCAGACTGGGACTCGAACGCATATTGTGTGAGTGCCCTCCCAACTGAGGGAGCTTATACAAGTTCTCATCAAATAGCGACTAGATTTGTACTGCGACATATACCCTCCATCACGTCCTCAAATTCCAGAGAGGTATGGGTATTTATTTGCTATAACAGGAGTTTTGGCCACCCCTGCTAACTATAACGTACCCCACGTTGGGCGCCAAATGTCACAGGGTGAGAAAGATGTGCAGCCAGACCCGATCTCGGACCAGAGACCACTCGCTTACAGAGCGAGTGCTCTGTCGACGAGCTATCCTGGGCCCAAGATCATAAAACTAAATCTGTAGACCAGTCTCAAATCTCTAGCATCAGCCAATCAGATTCTTGAATTCTGAGACTGGTCTCCAAACGTAGTTTAATGATCTTGGTCTCAGGTCACTTACACATCTTCTCTCCGTGATACGTACTTGAAACACCCATCGCCTGGATTCTACAAATCGGTAGAAGGAGATCTATAACGCATTTCTGTTCAATTATCAGACTAGATTCTTACAACACACGACATTATTCATTTGACAACTAGCACTTTTACAAACCACAGGAAGAGGACTCGCAAGGGGCATGATCAAATAAGAAATGGAAACCGAATAAATCTTTGATTGCTTCATTGACCTGCGCGAACAAAAGCGAGAAAGTCGATACAAGTTCGATCACAAATAAAATTCAGAAATATTATGGTGACAGTTAATTTATCTATCTTCAGTATAGCTAGTATATTTAATGTTAACCCTTTACCACATATCTGTATGCAAATGTTGTAGACCCAGATCAACCGACCCATCCGTGTCGTCCGATCAGGATCTACACTGTTCGCTTTTTGATTATTTTTCTGACCAAGAAGTGAACAATGTAGATGAGCTGGCTGATTCAACATCAAAGTACAATCGCATTAGCCTCGAGATATTTTGGAAATGACCATATTAAAGCGCGAAACTAAACATTCTACGAAAGCAACACTGTAGGAGAGGGTCTTCATAGTATAAACGCTTGTAGTTACATCGGGAACTAATAAATCGTCTGAATACTTTTGTCGTTAAGTTTCCAGTTCTTTGGACCATGCGAACTGCATATGAATAATTAAAATAGTCGTACACAGAAATAGGTAGTGTCGTCTGCCTCAGAGACCGCCCGTATCGATCCGCAACCTTCATCCCCGGAAACCAGTATGCAAGCGTTTAGCCGGATCGACATCGAGGACGAAGATAGCTGATATTGATGTGTTGCCAACAGACATCACGGTCTAACAGATGTTGTATCGGTTTATTTTTCCACAATACACACTCGGTCCAGAATGAATTAACAACCCAGCACCTCCTGTCACGGTTGCATAGCAACGCACCTGGTTCGGCTTTCCGATAGACCATGCAATCTCGCGCGCGATCACGTGACTCAATCCATCGTCTGCATTCTATCAATTTCCTCTAGCGGCATTTAGCAACATGTATAGACCGTTTGCCAGTCCTCATCGGCGCAGATGTACTTTGCTACAGTGAAAATATCGTGTGTAAATGTGAACAGCTTGTGGATCAAACTGAGACAGTCAGTGTTGAAAGCAGCAGACGATATTTACAGAGCTAGTTGAGATGTAAACTGCTTGTGTAGCTTTACAGAGGATCTTTAGTTGGTTTATAGGCCAGCAGACGTTTATCTGCTCTTCTACACATAGAAACACAAGGACGCACTTCAACATCACTTGATGACTATTCGACTGACTAATGTGTACAAGATGGGGAAATAATCTGGTATGTACATTTCTGTTTTACTTCTGTAACAAGTGTCGTGTATGTAATGGACATAAATATCCATCTGCTGAGAAGATTTCAGTCTGTTGGTGACTGGGTTGATAAAGCATGCTAAGAAATTATCGTTTTAGCCTTAGTGTTACTTCAACCCGTTACTTGCGTCAGTACGATGGTGCTGACATGTTCTAGTAATGATGGTGCTGGCTGTTGTTGTAGTAACGATGGCGGGCGGTTTTTCTATTGTTAAGCCTCATTCAACTACCAGTTTCATTACAATATGGGATTGGCAATATATAATGTTCGTGAAGAACTCTGTTCTAGACGCTTTAAAATGTCACAGGATATTCATAATTCAAAATAACGTCAGTGTTTATCATAAGTTAATCATTCAGTGAGGGTGGGTGGGTTGGAAAGAAACAATACATAAATCAATCAATCAATCAATCAATCAATCAATCAATCAATCAATCAATTTTTCAGTCAGTCAGTCAGTCAGTCAGTCATCCGCTCGGTTGATAAGTCGGTCAATCGATTATTTAATCAGTCGATTGATCGTTCGGTCGATCGATCATTTATTAAGATAATAGCTCCTAGATGCGTACTTTAACCTATCCCTTTACTCTATGGGATATGGCTGTTATATCATGCCGGGCGCACAGTGTCTATTCACGTTATCCGGCACATCGTGCCATCTGAACAGGATCTACACGCACGGATGTGCCTGCTAATCTGGTTCTACACTGGTGACGCACAGCGATCAAACCTGTAAATTTATTGTAAAGGGTTCATTTTGAAAATTATGCTGTTCCGAAAGTGAGAGAATGGGGAACGGATGTTGCCAAGCGACAGTTCTACCGGTCCTGCAGGGCTTCTAATTTTAAATCATTCCAAATAGCTCAGCTTACATCGCTCAATGGGTCTTTTTTGTCCGTTCCTTCTAATGACTTGTGTTTGCTCGATCGATGTAGATAACGGCTGTTGTCAACATACTAGAACGTGGCCAGATGCCGCCAGAGAGAGATGATCTATCGTGTCGTCATGGACAACAGGCCTCATTCAAGCCGACAACTCGTATTGATTAGCGAGCGCGCGGCTCTTTCTCCTGTCGTCTGAATTATTGATTACGGAGTAAAGAATCAACCTTCAGCATACGGTCTCTTGTATTGAATGACAGACAGGGTGATATCGAGCAGACTGCTAGCTTGAATATCTAACAACTCTTGAACGTATCGGCTACTGGTAGTTTCGCCGGGTTGTGCATAAAGTCTTTGTGCTAGCTGTTGCAAAATAGGGGAAGATTACTAAAAATTAGCGGAAGAAGACTCTAGGACATTCGAGTGGATTTTGCTATTGTTATTATTTTGTGACACGTCGTCAAGCAGAAACGGGCAGAAAATACAAACAGATCAATGAAGTTGACGTTTTTTTTCTTCTTCAAACAGTTGAATGTGTTATGGCTGCTGAAACACCCTCCGAATTTTAATCAGGGCTAGCTCCATCGTAGTCCTACCATGGACGTTGTAAAGATTTTTTTATGTTTAGGACCCCCTTGTTTGAGTCACGCAGCGGGACTAGGTCCATCGATGTTCCAACCATAAATACTTTGTATTTGCTTTTATTCTGTTTCAGCACCAATGTCCACTTTCTGTACAATAGATTAATATACATAATATTGTGTAGTTAGCGGTTTAAGGTGTTAGATTTTGCGCTTCTTTAATCAACTGTCACGAGTTACCCGTGTGGATTAAGTTACCTAGGAAACCCGACAGTACTTTTTTTTTACTCTACACGCATCATGGCCGTAATGTTGCAGTATTGAACGTATTGCCATAAAGAAAGCAACATTTTGACTGTTTGCGAAGACTCATTTTCTATTGACAGTGATAAACCATTTCTTGTACTGTTTACCAGTATACTTCTCATCATTAACTGTGTGATTTTGACGTATTGATAAATGCTTCGAGACCTACACACGCCGCAAGTGTTGGTTTCCGGTTCATAGTAAACATGGTAAATAGGAGCAGATGTGACACGCCTCGGTACTTATCGTTCACAGTATTTGTGAAGCTACAAACGGATGTGAAACCAATCCAAGCAGACGTGCCTCCAGCTGCGTGGATGACCCGTACAGAAATATACAAAATAAAGAGATATGTGCCATTTTAAAGCAATAATTCTCCACAATAACACAGAGCAGGGGCGGCGATGGAGAGATGGGAGAGGTAGTGAAAACTAGTCGATGCTAGTTCGCCTACTTAATTGAGTGATTTGGAGACTATAAATGCTTCAACATCGTTTCCACACTATAATTATATCCCGCTGCTAAATATATCTGCGTCGCGCATTTTGTTGCTAGCTTCAGGGATAAAGATTATAAAACCAAGAAAGGAAACCAGTATCAAATAATAAGTAACTATCTTTAAATTAGTTAAGTGACGCGCTTGGTAAGCTTTCCCCGACGTCGTGGCTTCGCGTTGGCGCATTTGTTTAGCCTTCATCGGCGTCAAGGCAGTGGCGCATTTGGTTAGATTTCCTCGACTTCCTATCCTGGCAATGACGAATTTGGTTAGCTTTCCCTGACATCGTGGCTTGGCGTTAACGCATTCGTTTAGCTTTCCCAGTCGTCGTGGCATGCCATTGACGCATTTGATTAGCTTTCCCTGACATCGTGGCTTGGCGTTGACGCATTCCTTTAGCTTTCAAGACGTCGCGGATTGCCATTGACGCATTTGGTAAGCTTTCCTCGACGTCGTATTTTGGCATTGACGCATTACCCTGCCCTTTTTAAATCCTGGATACAACACTACATTTGGTTAGCTTTTCTCGACGTCGTATATTGGCATTGACGCATTTGGTTAGCTTTCCCCGACGTCGTATATTGGCATTGACGCATTTGGTAAGATTTTTTTGATGTCGTATCCTGGCATTGACACATTGACACATTTGGTTAGCTTTCCCTGACATGTGACTTGGCGTTTACGCATTCGTTTAGCTTTCACAGACGTCGTGGCATGCCATTGACGCATTCGGTTAGCTTTCCCTGACATCGTGACTTGGCGTTGACGCATTCGTTTAGCTTTCTAGACGTCGCGGCTTGACGTCGTATATTGGCATTGACGCATTTCGTTAGCTTCCCCGACGTCGTGTCTTGGCATTGACGCATTTGGTTAGCTTTCTCCGACGTCGTATATTGGCATTGACGCATTGGTTAGCTTTCCCCGACGTCGTATCTTGGCATTGACGCATTTGGTTAGCTTTCCCCGACGTCGTATATTGGCATTGACGCATTTGGTAAGATTTTTTTGATGTCGTATCCTGGCATTGACACATTTTGACACATTTGGTTAGCTTTCCCTGACATGTGACTTGGCGTTTACGCATTCGTTTAGCTTTCACAGACGTCGTGGCATGCCATTGACGCATTCGGTTAGCTTTCCCTGACATCGTGACTTGGCGTTGACGCATTCGTTTAGCTTTCTTGACGTCGCGGCTTGACGTCGTATATTGGCATTGACGCATTTGGTTAGCTTCCCCGACGTCGTGTCTTGGCATTGACGCATTTGGTTAGCTTTCCCCGACGTCGTATATTGGCATTGACGCATTGGTTAGCTTTCCCCGACGTCGTGTCTTGGCATTGACGCATTTGGTTCGCTTTCCCTGACATCGTGGCAAGGCGTCCACGCATTCGTTTAGCTTTCCCAGACGTCGTGGCATGCCATTGACGCATTTGGTAAGCTTTCCCTGATATCGTGGCTTCGCCTTTACGCATTCGTTTAGCTTTTCCAATCGTCGTGGCATGCAATTGGCGCATTTGATAAGCTTTCCCTGACATCGTGGATTGGCGTTGACGCATTCATTTAGCTTTCAAGACGTCGCGGCTTGCGATTGACGCATTTGGTTAGCTTTCCTCGACGTCGTATCTTGGCATTGACGCATTTGATTAGCTTTCCCTGACGTCGTATATTGGCATTGACGCATTTGGTTAGCTTTCCCCGACGTCGTATATTGGCATTGAAGATTTTGGTAAGATTTTTTTTTGACGTCGTATCCTAGCACTGACGCATTTTGTAGCTTTCCCTGACATGTGACTTGGCGTTTACGCATTCGTTTAGCTTTCACAGACGTCGTGGCATGCCATTGACGCATTTGGTTAGCTTTCCCTGACATCGTTGCTTGGCGTTGACAAATTCGTTTATCTTCCTAGACGTCGCGGCTCGACGTCGTATATTGGCATTGACGCATTTGGTTAGCTACCCCGACGTCGTGTCTTGGCATTGACGCATTTGGTTAGCTTTCCCCGACGTCGTATATTGGCATTGACGCATTTGGTTAGCTTTCCCCGAAGTCGTATCTTGGTATTGACGCGTTTGGTTAGCTTTCCCTGACATCGTGGCTTGACGTTTACGCATTCGTTTAGCTTTCCAAGACGTCGTGGCATGCCATTGACGCATTTGGTTAGCTTTCCCTGACATCGTGGATTGGCGTTGACGCATTCGTTTAGCTTTCAAGACGTCGCGGCTCGACGTCGTATATTGTCATTGATGCATTTGGTTAGCTTTCCCCGACGTCAAATCTTCGCATTGACGCATATGGTTAGCTTTCCTCGACGTCGTATATTTTGCATTGACGCATTGATGTTAGCTTCTCCCGACGTCTTATCTTGGCATTGACCCATTTGGTTAGCTTTGCCTGACATCGTTGCTTTGCGTTCACGCATTCGTTTAGCTTTCCCAGACGTCGTGGCATGCCATTGACGCATTTGGTAAGCTTCCCTCGACGTCGTATCCTGGCATTGATGCATTTGGTTAGCTTTCCTCGATGTCGTATCCTGGCATTGACGCATTTGGTTAGCTTCTCGATGTCGTATCCTGGAATTGAAGCATTTGGACATCTTTCCTCGACGTCGTATCCTGGTATTGACGCATTTGGTCAGCTTTCCTCGACGTCTCATCGTGGCATTGACGAATTTGGAAAGCTTTCATCGGCGTCATAATTTTGCATTGACGAATTTGGTAAGCTTTTCTCGACATTGTTATTTTGCAATGACGAATTTGGTTAGCTTTCATCGACGACTTATCTTGGCATTGACGTATTTGGTTAGCTTAACCCGAATGCGTGGCAGGTGCAGTGACAGAGCTTCTGTCATTAAGTAGTTCTTTATAGAAAATGTACGAATTAGAACTTTTTTAATTTTGAAAATAAATAATGCGGCATATTTGCGCAATTTTGCATAAATTATTAATTTCTGTATTTATCACATACTTTCCGGTGTGGGGGTGTAATAACACCCGTTATATATTTTCGATATATATAACTAGTTATATATCGTAGCCGAATCACTATTCATCCGCGTTATCAGCGATCAAAACAATTTTATGAAAATGACTTATTTTTGCCATCTGACCACTTCAGGCAAGCAAGCAGCTTCTATAAGGAACCTAAGCACCTCTTTTATTGATAATAAAAAAAAATTCTGATCTTGATTACTCCGTATGATAGCAATACGCCGAAAGTCTATGATGAAATTTAACAACAGCAACAAAGCCATTTTCATTTCGATTAAATCGAAATCAAAATGACCCAGACGCTGACATCGTTTTCGGAGCATCGTCGGTGTGATCTTAAAACATCCCCGAAACAAAATCAAAACACTAGAAACACATTTTCAATCCCAATTATGAGTTTATATCCAGCAATTTCAATGTTGTCATATGCCGCTATGAAAGTTTACACAAATGACGTCATACATTAAAAAAAGGTGAAATATGCATATCAGGAATCGCCACATTCAGAAAAAACAGCCTCCCCACACAGTCAAGAAGAAGAGAGGGAGAGAGCATGGTTAATAAAATGATCAGTTTCAAAAGAGACACCACTAACAATTGACAAAAATGAGAACCCGAGGGGTTACCGCCTTGGAACCCTAACCCTAACCCTAACCCTATTAGATCGATTTATTTAATTAAACACAACTTCAGAAGCCTATAACTGGTAGATTCTTTTATCTAGACTCTAGCGCAGTTAATTTTATTTATTTATTTTTACTTATATTTGGCAAATGGGAAAACGGTAGGATAAATTCTTTGGGGACTAGCTTATGTAGCACCCGATACGACCGAATTACACACGTTTTGATTTCGCTCTACTAGGCGATAGAAAGGGACAATTCATGGATTTTGCTTGTTTTTCAGGGTATGTGATAAATAGAAGCCTCGTTTTATATCGATTTAGACGACTCGTTTAATAATTTCAGTATAAAATGATCACTCATGTTGTATCCTCTACACATATTCTAAGTTCTGTTTTGAGGTTATTTCTTAACGATTTTGAAACTACACATAGGACCTTGCACAAACTTAAAAGTTTAGCTTTTAACGCCATTCGTCGATACAAACAATACATTTCGCATGAATATGTTATGGCGAAATTTCCCAGTAGGGAATGAACAGCTATTCAATGTCGGGCATATACAAGGTTTGGAGCGCCAGTGTTTGTTTACCGGCGTCTACGGAAACAGACAAGTAGTGGTCGTCTCAATCTCTTCTGTATCGATCTCGCCGCAAGAGGACGCTCGCAGCACTGGATCAATTCTCTCCAGAAGAGATGACAATATCTCGTCCTTTCACATATTTCTTAGCCGACGTATGTCATTGTCATTGTTGTTTGTGAGGAAAAAGTGCAACTAATTGTAAGGCACTAATAATGTGTTAACCAATTAAACATTCCACATTTTGTACCTTAAAACTATATGATGTTCAGACAAACGGTCTTTCACATCTGTCCGTCCGTCAACAATATGCTTCAAACAACACCTTATCAGAAACCACTAATAAATTTGGCTATAAGAAATTCCTAATACAGTCAAACCTGTCTCAAACGAACAGACGAGTATTAAGCAAAAGTGGTCTTTAAAGCAGGTGGTCTTTTTTCACAGACGAATTAATTCTTGAAATTAGGCAGTGGGACAACTAAATGATGGCCATTTTTCCACAGGTGGTCTTTATTTACTACAGGTTCGACAGGATGTTTTAAAGGAAAACATCGTTTAGTCAGCTAGAGCAATTAAAAAAAACATTTCATGGAAATGCTTCTTAAGTGAGCCCAGTATTATTCAAACTTATAGAAAGTGTTTGAAAACGGCTGCCAGTGGGTTTGACTTTTCCCACTTATCTCTTTTAGGATATATCATTTTCGTAACATTAAATACTACATGTATTTTGAAGATTGGCTATAGCTTAAATATGACAACTTCAGGTGTGCGATTCAAGGCCAATCTTACTCTCTTGCTTAAAAAAAACAACTATACATCAAGTCCATATGGGCTCATTGTATACAGATTACACCTTTAGATGCGCTATTATTTCATTGTTTATATAGTTGTTGTTTTTATTGTTGCATAAATTCAAGAAACCTTAATATACATTTGTATGACAAATGTTGGTATTTTGTCCACATTGTGTAGTTGTGCACTTGGACTAAATTAAAGATTTGTTCTGTTCTTTTCTGTTCATGAAGGGAATAAAGTTTAATCTGAATTATTTCATTTAATTAATTTAAGTAAATAACAAGTTAGCTTTTTTGTTCCAGAATTATATAGAATGCTTATTATTGAAAATAACTATGTATCTCCAAATACCTTTATTATTCAAGACTGATGTTGTTTTTTGTGTGTCAATATTATAAGAATTTTTGATAAAAATTTAGATGTTTAATGTAAGAATTGAAATGTCGTGTGCATAAGGCTACCATAACACATGAAACTGGTTCTGTTTTCTTTTTTTGGCGAGCATGTTGAACGGTCTTGACGCATGTTGTAATTTTATTTTTCTGCCTTGATAATGAGAAATGTTGTTATAACTATCTTAAAGACTAAATTCTAATATGATTTTGAATCATCTAAAACTTGTTGGTATTATCGAAGTGGTTATATTGAATTTAATTAACTTTTACAGAGAAATTTTGGTGCATATAAACAGAACAGAACTTCAAAAGAAATCAAAATAACAACATATAATTGCTAGATGTATAGACGCAGTAATGCTACTTTTGAAATAAAGGGCATCATTTTGTGCGCTAAGGCGACCTGCGGAACATGTTTAATTTTAAGGTATTCGCTAATAGATAACCATAAAATGTCTCTCTCCTCCAATTCGATTATCGAGCGTGCACAACTTCCTCGCTAGATGGCAATATGACCCCCGGAGAATCCAGTATTGTTATATTATATGAGAACGAAGCTAACAAGCAGTTTCTAAGAGATACACTCGTACAGACCGCGGCCATCATGTGAACGATATTGGCAAGCTGTTCCTAGTGTCGTTACAAATAGAAAATCCTCGACTGTTTGCCAGACATCAATAACAGCTAGCTGTCTTTACACGCTCTCGAGAGTGTTATGCCAAAGACATCAAAAAGAAGTATTCCGTTTCCATGGTAACCGATAGTGAGAAGAATCTAGGATCTCAGCGGTCTGGGAATGATTCGTATCAGATTAGCATTATTTGCGAAGTATGTGTGCCATAGTATGGTCTGGTTACCGTGAGAGAACAGAAGCGGTTCTTGTAGCTCGTCATGTGTGAGAGAACTTCAGCATCAGGCAGCAGTTATTGACTCGGCAGTTTCTCCTCTGCTGTACGCATGCAATCTCTTACAAGTGCTCTATATAGACGGGAAGTTGTTGTAGTGAGGATTTAAAGCAGCAGTTGGATAGGAGCAGTTACTGTGAGTTATGTGTTAGCACACAATACTTTAATATTGTTATATGACGCGATCAAGTCTCTGTACTCTGTACTATAATTGTTATCTGTAAGTAATGCTTACTATAATTGTTATCTGTAAGTAATGCTTCATTAAAACAATTAGGGTTGATACCAATATATACATATATGAGCCGAACGGTTGTACTTAGTTACGTTTTTATGTTAACTGCATTGCACAGCCTGTTGCGGGATAAGCACAATGACGGTTTCCTAAGGAATCGTATACATTTCTGTTTCCAATATTAATTGGATGATTCTTTTCTTTGAAACAAGTGCATACCTAAAGCCAATGACGTTTGCCTTAAGAATCGTATACATTTCTGCTTGTAATAATAATCACGCTCGGTGAATGCTTTATTTGAAAATCGTGCAACATCAAGCCGTGTGTGTAGAGTGATGAAATTGACCAGTGTCCCGGGGTTATAACATTGAGACCGAGTTCTCAGTCTATGATCTCAAAAATTTTACAGGTTAGTTTTGATATTGATTTTCAACCGGTCAGATTGCTGCGACCTAAGCCTGGTCTCTTATCTCATAGCAGTCTTCATGATCTATGACAGTGTTCATGCTTCACGGTTCACACTTAAGGGGCACGAGAAAGTCACAGCAGTCTGTCTCTAATATATTTGCAGGATAAAACATTTCTATTTAACTTAGAGTAGAATGTCAATACCCTGTTGAGCTATAAAGGGCGTTCTTAATCAGTTTACAGACATGTTTTTCAAGAAGGGTTTTAAAGCTTTCGAGTTTTATTTTCCTTTTTCTCGAGCCCGGAGGATAAGCCACATATAATCCATTCGTTCGTCCGCCATGTTTTTTTACAAGGCATATCTTTTTTCAAGCTTGAGATTTTTAAATCAAACTTTAATCCAGTTTTCAAACGCTTTTTTCAAATATTTTAAGTCTGTATGTAGTGTATGATATGTATAAAACTGTATGTAGTGTATGATATGTATAAAACTGTATGTAGTGTATGATATGTATAAAACTGTATGTAGTGTATGATATGTATAAGTCTGTATGTAGTGTATGATATGTATAAGTCTGTATGTAGTGTATGATATGTATAAAACTGTATGTAGTGTATGATATGTATAAGTCTGTATGTAGTGTATGATATGTATAAGTCTGTATGTAGTGTATGATATGTATAAAACTGTATGTAGTGTATGATATGTATAAGTCTGTATGTAGTGTATGATATGTATAAGTCTGTATGTAGTGTATGATATGTATAAGTCTGTATGTAGTGTATGATATGTATAAAACTGTATGTAGTGTATGATATGTATAAAACTGTATGTAGTGTATGATATGTATAAAACTGTATGTAGTGTATGATATGTATAAGTCTGTATGTAGTGTATGATATGTATAAAACTGTATGTAGTGTATGATATGTATAAGTCTGTATGTAGTGTATGATATGTATAAGTCTGTATGTAGTGTATGATATGTATAAGTCTGTATGTAGTGTATGATATGTATAAAACTGTATGTAGTGTATGATATGTATAAAACTGTATGTAGTGTATGATATGTATAAAACTGTATGTAGTGTATGATATGTATAAAACTGTATGTAGTGTATGATATGTATAAAACTGCTGTATGTAGTGTATGATATGTATAACTGCTGTATGTAGTGTATGATATGTATAAAACTGTATGTAGTGTATGATATGTATAAAACTGTATGTAGTGTATGATATGTATAAAACTGTATGTAGTGTATGATATGTATAAGTCTGTATGTAGTGTATGATATGTATAAAACTGTATGTAGTGTATGATATGTATAAGTCTGTATGTAGTGTATGATATGTATAAAACTGTATGTAGTGTATGATATGTATAAAACTGTATGTAGTGTATGATATGTATAAAACTGTATGTAGTGTATGATATGTATAAAACTGTATGTAGTGTATGATATGTATAAAACTGTATGTAGTGTATGATATGTATAAAACTGTATGTAGTGTATGATATGTATAAAACTGTATGTAGTGTATGATATGTATAAAACTGTATGTAGTGTATGATATGTATAAAACTGTATGTAGTGTATGATATGACTGTATGTAGTGTATGATATGTATAAGTCTGTATGTAGTGTATGATATGTATAAAACTGCTGTATGTAGTGTATGATATGTATAAAACTGCTGTATGTAGTGTATGATATGTATAAAACTGCTGTATGTAGTGTATGATATGTATAAAACTGTATGTAGTGTATGATATGTATAAAACTGCTGTATGTAGTGTATGATATGTATAAAACTGCTGTATGTAGTGTATGATATGTATAAAACTGCTGTATGTAGTGTATGATATGTATAAAACTGTATGTAGTGTATGATATGTATAAAACTGCTGTATGTAGTGTATGATATGTATAAGTCTGTATGTAGTGTATGATATGTATAAAACTGCTGTATGTAGTGTATGATATGTATAAAACTGTATGTAGTGTATGATATGTATAAAACTGCTGTATGTAGTGTATGATATGTATAAAACTGCTGTATGTAGTGTATGATATGACTGTATGTAGTGTATGATATGTATAAAACTGCTGTATGTAGTGTATGATATGTATAAAACTGCTGTATGTAGTGTATGATATGTATAAAACTGCTGTATGTAGTGTATGATATGTATAAAACTGCTGTATGTAGTGTATGATATGTATAAAACTGCTGTATGTAGTGTATGATATGTATAAAACTGCTGTATGTAGTGTATGATATGTATAAAACTGCTGTATGTAGTGTATGATATGTATAAAACTGCTGTATGTAGTGTATGATATGTATAAAACTGATTTAAAAAACGTTCTGATGACATTTTAGCAAAAATACTGAAAAATGGCAACCGTTGCACCTGTGCTTTTATATAACAAATTATTCGGACTCCATAACTGAACGCAAGGAACAATGATTTGAATTATTAGGCGAAAGCTAAGTGTAGGTTCAGAAAATCATGACCTCCACCTTACACGGGTAGATGTCGCTGTAGGGCTTGAAAGGTCAAATCTTGAAAAGCAAACCATTATTTTGTCCGTAGCATATCTTTGGAACTCAGAAGGGGACATTAGCTCAACTTCACACAAATTTTATGTTCATCCGGAACAGCGCTCAACATTATAAAACTGAGAACCAATTAATTCAACTTTTACACACATCAAAAAATTCCGAAAATAAAGTGTTGCGTTTTTATTGGCAGTCAGTATAGTTATTTACCATCCGGCCAACCTGTAGACTGGGGTTTCCATTATGTTTTAAAATCAAGTATCGACTCGGCTGACTCAACGTCTCGTTGACAATGTTTTGTTGAAGGATTGTATATTTTCTCAAAATGTGATAACAATCAAACACTAGAACGTGCCGGAGCAGATGAGCTCTGTTGTACGATAACCAGCAGAGCAGCAGACGAGAAAATATTGGACTGAAAGCCGAAAGACTTATCCTGGCAAATAATTCCTGAAATCGAAGCGCTGGCATCTGGTACAGGCGTCTTGTGACCTTGATGTTGAAGTATCGATGAAACGCTTGGAGGATATTTTCGTCTGCAACCAGCGTGTTCTTAGAATGTGAGAAAATAGATCAACGCCAGCTGAAACTGTAGCAACAGGTTTCAGCGGAATTTTGCTTCGGTAGCGCATAAAACCTTAGTTGCTTTCTACATTCTTTCAGGTCACATAGATATAATACATGCCTCAGACTAACTGCTACCTGCATTTACCGCTCCTGTATTCTTCTAATGTGCAGTGGTATACAGGTATCTGCTGTCATCGCTTTCAATTCTTGGGCTATCCAAATAATTTTACACCGACATACTTTTGATAAATAATGCTTGTATACAAAATTTAAATAAGTATCTCGATGACTAGGCCTGTGTCAATAAACGTTGATTGTAATGTTTGGTGTGAGAAATATTTTTTAGGATTAAACACCTATCTGTAGCATAAAATTATTATTTTATATCTAAAACGTGATGTATTTCTTAACCTTAGAACAACTGTATATGCTGATAAGTAAGATTGAATATCAGTGTTGTTCGAAATAACTCGTAGTATTCATTATTTCTCTGCTTGCTAGAAAGATTGGACATTGGTCTTGACTTGTTTAGTTGTGACACTAACAATATGTGATGTTTTCTCCGTCACTTAATCAAATATTCCAGATGTCAGTGCTCACGTGCTGTCGTGTGACGTAAGCAAGCTGGTTTTTAGCCACCTCATAGAAACGTCTTAAAATCGGCTAAAATTATCAACCAATTAGGTGAAAAAAACGTACTGACCTCGCTGCAAGGTCACTAACACGTTATGCTGACGTAGGTACACAGATCTGACAATGTCGCACACTTGTTTAGATTTCGCTTAGGTATTTTTACTGAATTGTATTTTCTTGAAATGAGAAACGTTCACGTTTAAACAGCTAGTTCCGATTTTTTTCACATCTGACCTGTCACCATGCGCTTGACATAAAATAGGCCTTCGTCAGCACAGGGTCCGTAACTATTTTACAGCAGTTTTGCCAATTTTATTATTTTATCAACAATCTTTATTTATTTTTTCAGGTTACTGTAATCCGAAATATTCTGCAAAAGCCACTTTGAACAAAGTTGGAAGATGTCTAAACGTGAGATGAAGTTGTACAGATGTGTGCACGATGCGTGCACGTTTAAGACGGACAAGAGGAAGGCTATATATACCCATCTGGTGCGCACGCACGGGGAGAGGAAAGAGGATTATGAGTGCGAGTATTGCAACACAATGTTCCAAGCGGACTCGGATATTGAGCAACATTTGCACGTACAACACCCAGAGCAACCTTTTACATACACGTGCGTGAGTCGCATTGAGAAGGTAATAAACAACTGTGCTAAACTTGGGTCCGAGTCGAAACGCTCGAATACGCCTGTTAAATCTACAGATTCTACGCCTTTAAAACTTACAGATTCTGCAAGTGATTCATCAAGTGAAAAATCGGCATTAAAAGTGGACGATTCACGTGAAAAATCGGCACTAAAAGTGGACAATCCGTCGCCGATATCAAAACCTCCGTATTTGAAACCAAACATAAGCATGAGAACTCGAGCCTCTGTCAACGAGTCGTTGAATAATATTGCCAAGCAGCCGAGGTATTCCTCAACAGATAAAGTGGGCGAGGAGACACGAGAAAATTACGATGAAATTGTTGAAGAGCAGTTGCTCAGTCCGCTATTTAATGAGGAAAACGTTGAAATGGACACCGATGAAGAATCGCCGACGTTAATATCGAAGCCATCGGGACTGAAAATAAAGCTCAGTATCAAGCAGCCGTCTGCTTCCGTCTCCAATGATGTCATCAGTGAGCGGTCCTGCTCCCCGCCTCAGTTAGAGCCAAGTATGACGTCACCGGATAATGATCCAGACGAGCCAGAACTTGCAAACGACACCCCGCCGGAAATAGTTCGCATTCACAACACAAGAGGAAAGGCGCAAGTGCGAGTGAAAGATTCGAAATACTATGACAAACTAGAAGTATACCATCATACCGACTCACTCGGGCGTCGCTGCTGTCCATTCTGTGACTACAAAACATCTAAAAATACCATCCGAGTTCATCTCTCCGGTATACATAAGATGCACTTTGTTAAATGCTCTCTGTGTGACTATAAAGCAGCGTTCCCACACCAGATCACCCAGCATGGAATCAAGTTCCATAAAACAACCAATCTTAACGTCATCCAACTTTCCAAACAGTACAGGGATAAAATCATTTCACAACTGAGTACTTTCAATCACGCGGATATAACAGAATCAAGTAACACAAGTAATATCACGGGTAACGATTCTGAGGATGCGATCATCGACGACGAGGAGTTTGAGTCCGAGGAAAGTTACCCCACTTCAGCAGACGAGAATGAGGTAACTGAGCCAGCAGACGACCGCTTGTTCAAACCGCCGAAATGTCAAACGTCAAAGACTGAC
This sequence comes from Corbicula japonica, assembly GCA_038501625.1. Taxonomy (NCBI): domain Eukaryota; kingdom Metazoa; phylum Mollusca; class Bivalvia; order Venerida; family Cyrenidae; genus Corbicula; species Corbicula japonica. The sequence goes on along the minus strand of JAZAYU010000037.1, from coordinate 1,970,253 downwards.
TATTATAGTATCCGCAGGGAGAACGGAGTGTACCTATACAGCTGCAACCTGTGCAAGTTCCAGACGCCGGTTCGAGCCACGATTTATACCCACAAGTACCGGCATGAAGAGAAATCTTACAGATGCGGCTACTGCGACTTTACGTCTGCTCCAAGGTAACATTTTTTTTACACATGCAAGTTTATGTTTTATATCAGTAGATAGAAAAATAATAAATTTTCGGAGTTTAAACTGAAAGAGTCATGTTAAAATGATTCTAAGGAGTTTATTTTGTCATTACTTTTTTCGAGCTACAGTTTAATTTCTTGAGAAAATTATATACTTTCGTACAGACGAACAACCATACAATTTGCGTTTTTGATAGGATATAAAAAGAATGGCCGTAACTATATATTGCGCGTTTACATGTATTCATATTTTCTAATAGATATTTAAACATTCAGTTGTTGATTAAGTTACGTCTTTTTCTATCTGAAAACTGGCATACAGCAGGCATGTTTACATTTGAAAGTTAAATTACAGTGTTATAAAGACCACCTTTAGGAATGAGAACATGTCGTCTCAACAGTAGTGTTTTCTATTTCAGGGTAGAAAACTATGCAAAACTGTATATTGCCGAGATAGTCTTAATTTCGGGGTGGACTTAATAACGGGGTTTTACTGTATTTTAGATCGAACGTGGTTCATCACTGTCGTGTAAAACATAAGAACTCTCCTGTGAACGTGATTGAAAATGACGTCGTGGATGAATTAGATCTTGCAGACGACATCAGCAGCCAATCCACAGGTAATACCCTACTGTAATCTGAATTATAAGTAAGAAGAGTTCGAGCCTTACAAGCCAGGTCGTTTGCAATAAAATCTCATGTTTAACTCATTTTAAAATACATGATAATAAAACTTTGAAAATGTGTAACACGTGTTACTCTTTAGTTGCTTAGCATGTCACATGTTTTACAAGTATTGTTTAAAGTATATTTATTCATTGGCCATTATGGCTTATTTCAAAATGAACAATCGATCTATCTAACTTAAACTACCTATTTATCAAGCTATTATATTTAAACGCGATTCGTGTTTAGAATCTTGATGGAAAGGCGAAAAATTTTGATTTTATAACAATTTTAATATTATAATTTTATTTTAGTAATTATGTCTTAACTGTTGTTCAGTTATGTAATATTTAATCGTAACAGATGCAGTGCCTGTGGAAAGAAGTATTTCCGTGAAATCAGAATCGGTTGAGTCGAATGATTCTAAAATAAGCCCTAACATAGGCGTTCTCCATGTACCCTCCACCTCCGCAAACCCAACACCTGACCATACACAGGGAAGAGAACATGCCGAGAAGCCCCAACAAACCATCATTAAAGTGCCCCAGTTCCACAAGCGGGCTAACACACCAGTTTCTTACGAAGAAACTAAAAGTCAGCCAGCCGCCAAAAAACCCAAGCTGGAGGAGGAAACCACAGGTCAAGAGTACAAGCTTTCCCTCAACAAACTGTACAGAATCAACCCGACCGGCTCCCCGAAGTTTATGTGTGCACTGTGTTCCTACGCTTGTGACACTCATCCAAAGATGAAACACCATCTGTACCGACATAGGCCGCAGAAATACAAGTGTCCATATTGTGACCACAGGAAATATCCCAGGTATACATAATGATAGGTCAGCCATTTTACGGTTCGTTGTGAAGGCTCCGTTCGTCCGTTCCTCCCTTTCTCAGCTCCTCCCTTTCTCCGTTCCTCGCTCTGTCTTCACCCCACAATCCTCCTCTCACTCCCTCTGTTAGTCTATCTGTGTATGTGTGTCTGTCTCTGTCTTACTCTGTCTCCACCTGTCTCTCTCTCTCTCTCTCTCTCATATTAATAGGTGCGTTCTCATGCGTATTACTTATATTAAGTGATATTTCTACAAAATGAATTTCGTATAATTTCGTATTTGTATCACACGATCATTAAAGAATATTAATATCTTTCTGATCTTCTTCTTATCGACATTCTATTTTAGATCGTATGTTGTGCGACATGTGCGAGATACTCACCGCAACAAACCGGTAAGAGTTATCGACCTTTCCAAGGGTAATGAGCCAGAGGACATCCCAGAATACATGCATGAAGGGACAGCAAACGACAGCGTGACAGACCAAAATATTTCCGATGGTTTGTTATTGATAATACTATCCTTTGTTGTTGATATCCATTCAATGATTGTAAACATTTTTAATATCTTTTACATCCAACCAAATTGCCACAGAAGAAGCGCATGAGACATCCTGGTGCACTAATCAGAATTCAAACGAGAGATTCCAGGCTAGTTGTCGCACTGAGGTACACCTAGGCACTTGCTTCGGTGACAAAACAGCGCATTTCGAAAACTAAATTTTCCAGGGGAAGAATGAACACCACTTCCATAAATTTTGCCTTGGTGATTTTGCTGCTCTGGATAAGGCCCTCATTCAGACGTAGTATAAAATAGTCCTTCTGGCTCCATTTCCATGTTTTTGTTTATACCTGTTGAAAGAAATGTAGATTTTGCAAAAGACAAAGTTCAAGGAGTATCAGTTTATTATATTATACAAGAATTAAGTATACTCCTAGAATCTGAAGTATACTGTATGATCTGTGAACCGTAAACTGTATTTATGTTTATGCAATCTTAGATAACGTCAAATTATTGTTGTTGTTTTTTCAGTATCTACAAATATTACGGACAATAGCACGATGGAAGATTCTCTAATAAAACAGGAACCAGCCGACGAGGTTCCACGAGCCGGAAAACATGACTTCATAGAAAGCAGTGATGCAGACGACCAACTCACTGAACAAAACGAAGAGGTGAACGCACTGAGAAACTTCGCGCAAACTCTGAATCTTCGGTCCGTGCTGACGGCGGACCTCAACGACGATCTATTCACACAGTCGCCAGACGTTAGCCCTAACTTCAGTGACGCCGTCTACACGTCCACACCACTGATTGAGTCATATATAAACGGCCCCTTTACCGGCTCGAACCCAGGCAAGATGAGTAACAAAAACTTTGAGAAGAAAAAGAGTTTGAAGGACTATCGTGTGAACTATGGACAGGGTCCGAGGTATATCTGTAACAAGTGTGGGTACGGTACAGAAAATTACAAGACAATCCACAATCACATGTACAGGCACGAGTCCCAGCGCTACCAGTGCCCGTACTGCGGATACAGACGATCTCCGAAGTAAGAATTTCTCTCAATTTGCTTGTCATATTGCTTATATCTACATTTGCGCAATTGTCATTAAATGTTATCCATCCCCTCCTTCATCCAAAATAGATGCCATGGTTATGATGAGACAGCATTAGCTTAGTCCTTTAAGTTCATAAGATCGTTTAATGGTGTTCGGTACCTGGCGGGGCAAGTGTCCGGTTGGCGCACTCTGTTTGGTTTCAGTGATAAGCTGTGATCTGTATAACAGTGATACTTTGGATATATCCGCACTAGTTTTCTTTGTGCTGGAGATGAGCGAGATGCCAGAAGACCGTACTTAAAACGCCCTGATTATTGTCACATTATTAGTAAATTTATAATAAAAGTTGTGTAAGTGTCCATAGCAACGTTAATAATTAGAAAAAAATAAGAGGATGCTTTTTTTTAATTTAGTTCGTTTTCTAACAAAAACAATATATGTAAAAGTTATAAGTAACCGACGGTAGCTGTTAAACGTTAGTTTTTAACCGTTGTAAGAAACTTTATTTTATGTGGCTATTTTAAGTTGAAGGCCAATTAGTTTGACTTGTTTTTTTGTGATGTACTCGGATAAAGTTACCGTTAATTGTCTGTGTCATGTCGTGACAATATCTATGGTTTCATTCTTGTCCTTGTAGATCGTTCGTGGAAAATCACATCCGTGAGGTCCATAAAGGTCACCCGGTGATTGTAACAGAACTAAGCGTCGAGCAGGAGATGACTGACACGCCTATAGGTACGTGAACCGAGCACCACTTACTCGATTTTTAGTTAAGCCACCCAGCAAAACGTCTTTGATTTGAAACAGAAAATAGAAAATACCATAAATTAGTTAATTTTTTTCCCAACATGACATTCGTTTTTACTAAATAAGACCATGCAGTAGTGTTAAAGAAAAACTTGCATTTTTTGCTTGAATGGTTCAGTCGGCTGTCTGTATGTTTAGTATTAACTATATTTCGTGATACTTAACTTTCTGCCATATATATTAGTAGCTGTTGTTATTCATGAAGTATAATTATTACTAAATGTGTGGGCAGGATAAAATATCAAAATCTTGTTTCAGGTTCACCGAGGCAGTGCGTGTCGCTGAAGCGGAAAGATGTTAGCCCGGATCAGCCCTCCACACCACCTCTCACTACACCAGCTAAACAGCAGAAGACAGCAGAAGAGACAGACACAGCCAAACTTCCTGTACCTAGCAAGTTGCCAGCTCCGAAACATGCTCAAAATGTACCCGAGACGAACAAACAGAAGTCAGCCAGTGCTGCTGATAAAGATTCCCTGGTGGTTCAAAAGCTATCTCCAGTAGAGGCCGGTCAGTCCGCGGCTGCGTCTGGTGCCATCAAACCGTCCACCTCGCAACCAATTAACGCTCCTTCATTGAATCAACCGTTCAGATTCATAGAGAGAAATCGGACAACTTTCAAAACCATGTACAAGTGTGTGTTTGATTCAGAAACGTGTAATCATATTTCTAAAGATAAATCCAAAATGAAACAGCATCTTTTTATGCATGTGGAGTACAAACCTTGGTCATGTGACCTTTGTGACATGACAGCCAGCCAATCCTCGCACATCAAAAATCACGTAAAAACGGAACATCCAGATGTCACTGAGACCTCATTTAAGTACAAGAAACACAATTACCTCGAAAAACACATTGAGGGTTTCTTAATGAAAGGACTGTTTACTGTTCCTGTCAATGAATACCGCGCCATTATGGACATGAAGGGAAACACTAAATCTTCGAAGCAGCCAACATTTGCGCGCGACGAGGAAGGGAACTTACTCTGTCCGTACTGTTCCTACAGGACGAAGAGCGGCGGGCTTACCGATCACGTGAAGATGAAGCATATGCAGCCTCGTTTTAAATGCCACTGGTGTGACTACAGGGCATTCTACAGGTCAGAGGTCCGAAAACATCACCGCAAAGAGAGAAGTCACTTTGGACTAGAGTTCAAAACCCAGGAATTGGACCTCGTACAAGTGATGGAAGGGTACAAAGAACAAAATGGTAACTACTTAATTTTCTACTAAATGGAGCTTTATTAACATTGTAATGCGGCCAACTAAAATTGCATATATCGGTATAAAGAAATCTTAGCATCTTGTTTTTTGTAAATTAAAAAATTATATACATTGTATCAGCAAGCACATAACAAATAACATCAGCCATTGCTGTGAACAAGATCAGAATACTTTTCAACGGAGTACTGTAATTTTGCTTGTTTGTTTCAGGAATTCAGACGTTGAACAAGCCTCATGCCGCAGCAGCGTTGTCACTTGATCCGACACAGCTGCTCGACGATGACTACGATGACGAGGACGATGGCAACAGTGAGTGTTCGTCAAGTGATGGTTCCTCAATAGGCGACTACCAGCAGGGTTATGTGGAGTACACTACGGAACAGCTCTCAGATCTATGCTCAAACAAACAGGGTAAAACAGGCCAGCCCTCAGCGGATACTCCTCCCGCTACGACAAACACAAGTTGCGAACTAGGCGTCCTCAATACGGAAATAGGACCTGATGGGTCCATGAACATTGTTAGAAAACCAAAGTCTGTATATTTAAACACATCAAATGATGTTAACCAGATAAAGAATTCCAAATTCAAATGTGGGTATTGTTCATTCACAGCAGCACTTAGGGTGAAGGTGAAAATGCATTGTTCTAAGAAGCACGCAGAGAAGGTGGTCAGCGTGATAGAGCCGGTAGTTAACAAGGAGTCTATTGGAAAAAACAATCTAGACTTACGTGCAGAAGACTGGAAAGGAACAAGATTTGAGCAAGATTTACGCAAAGCTGGGGTGTCCAAACTGAATCTTGCTTCACTTTTTCCAAACAGTAAACGATTTAAAAAGGGCAAAACAGTGGGTAATTCCTCTGAACAGGCAAATCCAGAAATAACCAGTGAAAATAATGATGAAGACTCATCTAATGATGCATCTCTTGATTCAGATACAGAATTCAAGAAACCTCTTGGACCAATTGTGAAGCATAAAACCAATGAGAAGAAACCAGTACCGGATGATATGAAGAAATCTACTGGACTTACTAACAAGAAAAAGGCAGCTATAGAATCTGCTGACAAAGATTGTGAATCCAGGAAAGTGAGAAACAATGTTCAAAAGAAACTTCTTCAAGAAGTTAAAGCTGTAGATTCCAATGTAACGACTAGTAGTGTTGGGTCACACTTTGAGAAAGGTTATGATTTAATAACCGAAGACTATAAACAAAATTTGGTAAAACAGGAAAATATTTCATATAAGAATGGTGAACATGATGGTTATAATGACAACACAGATGATCTTTCTGACGAGGTTGCGCAGCAGTCCAGTAGATTACAGACTGCCTTTCCGAACTGCACGGCTGTCATACTAGAGGATGAATCTAATGAAGACAAATCAAAATATCCTCATAATGACGTTGCTGTTCCCAGTAAACTATCCGGGCAAAGGTTAAATCACATCGATACTGATGAAGAAGAATTAGATCACGGAGTAAAAAGCAGTATTAATAATAAAATTCAGTGCGACAGAAATGGTATCAGTAATATGCTAAAATCTGAGAACGACGACAATCAATTGGCAAACGGACATAATTTGGAGACAGACGGTACACTTCGAGACGATGAATCTAAATAGATTTTTTCTAAATCACAGGAAGCTAATTCACTCGTTGATAGAATGATGGCGAAAGGCTCGGTCCAATATCAGACGAAAAATGGGGATTCTTGTGCAGTTGATGGCATTTGTGATGAATTATAAAGCTGGGAATTTATATGAGAGAATATAAATGTAAATATAATAATAGGGTACATGTATAGTGGTTGGGTCAGAAATTTAACACAGGATGTTTGCTGACTGCCTTGTTCTAGTCACTCTTTACTTCTTCTAATTTGCAATAATGTTCTTTATGTTTTGTGTTTTTTTTTCAAGCGTTTTATCATCACAGACAATTTTTCTGGATTCGTAATAAAATGAAGCACACAACAGTAAATCCTAAAAACAATAAGCAATTGTTTAACTGTCCTATAACGTTTTATTTCAAGACAACATTTTTGTCTGATAAGCACACACAGTAATTTGAAAGATTTTCAGTCATCTTAAGAAAATTTATTTTTGCATATTGTGCCATTAAGGCACCTCTCATCTACCAGTTGGATTTAATATAATGTTTCTATTATTTACATCAAGTAGTATTTTTGTTTCCTGGTCTTCTTTCGTTTTGTTATCAATTTATTGAGTTCTTTGAATGGTTTGTGGATAAAACAGCAAAATGTCATTTATATAAGCAAATAGGTTGGAAAAATATACAAATCAATCTATTGCTTATGAATAATATTTATGTGTTGATTGTAAATAGAAGCCTTCAGGTTCGCCATATACGGAGATTCTGGAAGTTTCTTGATTTTCTTGTTTTCTTAAACGCAATCTTAATTAAATATATTTAGTTTTATATATGTTCGATGTCCTAGTGCAAGGATACGTGGAAAATAAAAGATGTTTCATTCAACCTATATCGTGTTTCACTTCTCTTGTAGCGTTTAACACAGTATGCATGTTTCTTGGATGCCAGACTGTTTTGGTGCTAAACACATCCTCTCTAGAGGAGTTCAACGTTGGGACGATACGAGATGTGTCAGCGAGATCATCCGACATCGGTGCAACCAGTGGCTTACTACTGGGAAGTTCACTGTTTGACTCGCTCACAGCTATAGCACTTTCAAAGTTAATCGAGTTTAAAATCCACACATCTGCCTGTTGGCCAACAAAAACTGAAACATAAGAACAATAAATTTTACTTTTGCGTCGCTGAATTCCCAAGCCGAACATAGGTCCATAAGGAAATTCAAGTTTGTCATACAGAACAGACCTAGATACCTCTTTACCTTCCTTTAATGGGGTTTGATCGAACGATCTGATCATATCTACTTAATATACTTGCTAAAAAGTTTTGCATCACACGAACTACCAGCATGTAATGCATTTAATTAAGGTGATTCGACGTCATAAAATTTAATTAAACAAAATGCTCCAGCAGCTAGTGATCTTAAGGAGTTTAAACCGCAAATGCCTTTACATTTATTTATATCTCGTTTGTTTGTTGTTGTTTTTTTTACAATAAATCAGCATCACTGAATCATATTCTCAGTCTGTCTATGTCTTCAAGCAATTGTTGAACATTTGCCTCCCTTCATATGTAAGAAAAATAAAAAAAGTCCGACTTTCTCAACAGTTTCTATGTAAGTAATAGGAAAAATAGGGTGGCTGTATTCAAAGTCAAAAAGGACCAAAATCTCGTTAAGATAAATTAAAATAAGAATAACCACCTTAATCGGCAGAAAATTATCTTTAATTTGTACTATGGGTTTTTTCGACTGTTTAAGAAATAAAACTGAAGTAAAGAAAAAACTGAATTGTTCCTTCATAATCTATTGAGAAATTCGTTATCGATTTTTGCTAACCGATTGATTCTCAAAGTTGGATATGCTTCGATTTCTGATATTTTCCAAACAGATGCGAGTAATGTTGATGAAAAAGATCACTCCAAAATACATCTAATTTAAAACTCTTGATCAGTCAAAAGGAAATATCAAGATGGTTTTACTTACTTTTACTGGTATTACCTCTTGATTGATCAAGGTCTGTTCGTTCAGCAAATAGTTCCCAATACTACATATTTAATATAATTAATTTAAAATCCTTCCCTTTTATTTTAATTAAACAAACTAAAAAGAACTTACGCAACACAACCAAGGTTAGAGCCACCGTACAGACAGACAGGTATTTGATAATTCTGAGGCACGGCCGCGGAACACAGCACTTCAGCATTCTGCTATAGTAAGTCGGTCTGCCGGACTAGCGCCTCTGGCGTGACTCTAGATGATCCTTTGGCCGATCTTAGTCGTGCTGGTGCGGAAATTCTACCTGAAAGAAACGGTGAAGCAATTCTTACACTGTATATTTGTTATAATCATCAGAAATATATCAACCGAACTAATTAAACCAGGTGTCAACTTGTGGGATGTAGATCGATGATTGGCAAGGCTGCAAGTGTTGCATGTACACACTTAAACACAGTGCAGTTAAGAAAAAAATGTACCGATCACTAAGACCAGTTCTTTTAAGAAAACAAAATAATTAATCTGAGAATTGATCTACAAGATCCCGAGGGGTCGGGCACATATTGAGATCACTTGAACAGTCCGAGGGTCGCAAACCTCCTGTCCGGATAGAGGATTTATAACCAAAGGCTCAGTAAAACGAATCTTCTCGTCCAGAAACATTACCTTATCTGCTGGTCAATGTCACAACTAGGGCTCAAACAAACTTTAAAAGCCTTAATTTGGACCCGTGTCACATGAATTAATGTCTCAAAGTATGATTATGTATCTATAATTATGACCTGAGAGGCTGCTAGTTGTAAAGAAAAACTTCAAAGTGCTAACTCTATATACCTTCATTTCAAGTGTTGTATAAAACTGCTTACACAAAAAAAAATTTGATAAAAATGTACAACACGAACAAAAAAGAAATAAGTTTTACGGAACGCTGCGAATTACGGCATCTTTCGAAAACAAAATAAAATGGAGTTTACCTCGCGGTAACATTTAACATTTCCAACAGTTTTCCTTTTCTTATGAACGCTTCAAAATATTTTGTTTGTGTAGAATGTTGAAGGCACCCTGTTTGACATACAAATTGTAAATTAATTTTTATCTAACTTTCAACAAGCCCAAAGGGCACATAGAACAAATTAATTGAATTGCATTGATTATTTTTAATCTAAATTTGATTATAGATAATAATGATGATGACACGATGTGTGATAGTGTTATTGTTGTTTTCTTTTCATTCATAAAAGTGTGACAATATGTATTTGAACATCTCTGTTGAATTATAATGAATATCTCGGAATATACAGTTCCTATTCGTAGAATGGGTCATAATATCTGAACGAAATGAAATGTTAACAGCTCGCAAATAAGCGAATTAGCACGTAACTGCTTGTACGCATCTTTGAGAAGAGTTAGTTTTTGTGGTGAGAATTATTTATAGATTGATATTAATTTCTAAAAAATGTCGCCTGTTCGTGTTCGACGACCGAGCAAGTCTTTTGTCCTGGACATCGGTCCCGGCGGTCGCAGCAGGCTGAAAGCGGTAGCAAGATGGTTGTTCTTCATCACCGGGACAGCGCTTCTAGGTGAGTAGTGGAAGTACTCAATGAGAGGCATTTTAATCCTCCTCCCTGTATGGCCCATCTTGTCTTGAACTTTAAAGGCCTTCGACAGTCGTCATTGCATTAAGTAAAATCAAAAATAGCGGCAAAAAAGGAGTCCAACAAAACTTTTTACATACGTAAAGGAAAGTTAGAACAGTAAAGAAAAGTGCTATTTACATCCAAGCACAAAATTAAAGAAGACCAAAATATTTTAAATGCCCATATGTGTATCATCATACTGACAACAAAATTGTGTGTCCTTTTAAAGAACTTTCAATGTAAGAAGAGAGAAAGCAGCGTTTGTCCCCTATTTACGCGAGCAGAAAATTATTACAAAGTTTTACTGAACTGTATTTTGCCGTTAGAGAGATTTCGAATATTTTTATCGATGAAAGTGCAATAAGGCTGAAGACGGCCCTTAATTGATGTTTGGTATGCCAACAATGTTCAAGTTTAGTTTCCTCCCTTTGGCCATTTAGATGATTAGCGCTTTCGTTTTGCAGTTAATATGGTTGTCTGATTTGTGATGTTTTTATAAATACAGGGTTTCTAGCGAACATACAGATTCACAATGGAATCGGGTCGTATACGGCATTCCATTTTGATGCAGCCACAAACAGGGAAGAAGTCGCCAAAACCATCTTCATCTCAGCCTACACCAAAGGTTCATGTCACTTCTCAGTAGAATTATCTTTAGTTATCGGTTATAATTCGCAAATATAGTTCATATAAAATGCTTTAAAGCAGTTACTTTCCCGGTTCATCCTTATTTAAAACAGAGTCCGTACATTAGTTATTTATTAGACATTGACAAACTTAGAACTTTTAACCTCTGAACAAGTATTTAGCCAATCGGATTGTTACAATCGCTTATACTCGTATGTTATATATGAATGATAACACAGTTAATAAAAAAGTACAACAGCTGGCGACACGCGGTAGCTTGCGGCTATGCTTTCACTGGAACTATACAGCTTTTAGAATTGATAACTTTATTGCATTCAGTCATTCTCCATCCCCATCTAGTGCCTTTCTGCTTTTTTTGGTTGAGTAAGACAATATTCATACGTTCCTGCCATTGTTTTACACTGTTCAAATGTTCTTAAAGATGCTGATTTGTCCTTTTATGTAACATTAAGATTCACCTACGTTTAATATAAATATAAAGTAAGACAACTTAAACACAAATTAAATATTCCGTTGGCATGAAAACAAAATAACTAGATCATGCGTCTATGTGATGATTCGTTATTATTTTTGCTATAACAGGCATAATGACAGTATGGGGTTCGGCGGGGTTGCTCGAATCCCCTTTTTGTTTTGGGGGAAGTACTAGTCTTGTAATTTTCATGGAGATTGTTGCAAGAAAGTGGGACATTATCATGACAGACAGACAGACAGATAATTTTATTTCCATTAGGCTTAAACGCCCATGAGGATAACATTTTGCATAATACAAGATAGCGAACAGCAGTGACAAATATATAAACTTATTACAGCACAACTATTACAAGGTATATTAATAGTGGTATAAACAATTTCAGACCTATTCACTTCTAAGACACAACATCGGAGAAGGTACTTATTTTAAATAACAGATCAATTTTAATTGTCTATATACCAAATTGTACTATTATTAGTTAACCAACAATTTAAATTGATAATATCATATCCAAAATTGCATGACTCGTTTACACACATTATTGCTCAATAAAATGACATATATGGCTTGTTAGTTTCCACCATACATAAACATATTTCTATTAGAGAAGGCATTGAAAATGTATATACCTAGTTTTCTAATTTCACTTTTGTTATCTGTACTCAACAGTTCAACAAACTTAATCATATTTGGTCTATGCCAATACTTTTCATTTATATATTTCTTTCTTAGTTCTCTATATTGACTGCATTCCAATGCAAAATGATATTCCTCCTCCAGTAAATTACAGATAACACATTTTCTGTCATTTAAAGGAATGCTTAATGGTCTTACCCATCTACCAGCTTCAATTTGTAACCTATGGGATGAAACCCTTAACCTTGTTAATGCTTGGCAAAATTTATTTATATTAAAACAATTTAGATATGGCTGAAATTTAAAAGATGCAACATTTCTATAAAATAATGCCCTACTTGAATCACTAACTCTAGCATTCCAATTTTGAACAAACTGATCATGTAATCTTTGTTTCACTAAATTAAGAAATAAAACAGGGTTGCCAATCCCTTGAAATAACCATGCATCTGCAAAACCAAGTGAACATAACAAATTTTTTAATAATGTACACCAATTAACAATAGTATGTCTATTTTCCATATCCATTTTAAGTATGCTATAAATCTTAAAAATATATTTATTTTCATCTGTTTGTAATATGCGAAGCCAGTATCACGCAATATTGTACAATTGTACACATCTAAATGAAGTACGTCCACATTCACCATAAATGAAATCATTTTGCGTAGTTTTCTTAACCCCAAGTATTTTTTTACAATAAAGCATATGGACTCTTTCAATTGAGGGGTCAGTGCCAAAACCGCACACCTCACTACAATAATTCAGAATGGGAGAAACTAGCTTGTCAAATAACTCTAGTTTGTGTTTAGGTGATATGTATGTAAATTTATATAAATATTTCTCTAACTTAAATACTGCTTTAAGAGCTTGTTCTGAAAGAGTTTTTTGTGCTGTACTAAAAGATCCACCACAAGTAAAAACTATGCCTAAGTATGTAAAATGCTTCACTATTTCAACCAACTGACCATTGTAATAAAACACTGTTTCCCGTGGCATTGAACCACCCCTTCTAAAATCATAACCTTGGTTTTATTTACGTTTACTTTTAATTTCCAGGTATCACAATATTCACTAAGCAAATACATACTGTTTTGTAGTTCTTCTGCTGAGTTTCCAAAAATAACAATATCGTCAGCATATAGCAAAAGAAAATTTTTAAACATAATAACATCAACACCTTGCATATTATTATGAATAAACTTATCTTCTAAATCATTTATAAACATTGAGAATAGAAAGGGAGACAAACACTCACCCTGCCTCACCCCAAGTAAGAAGCTATATTCTTTACTTAACTCATGTAACCACCCTTAGACTGTCCCAAACGAACCCCCGATCTGGAAATGTGTCATCCGAGCCTGCTGAAATTGTAACGCCAATCGCGTTACACCCTTCCTTCCGATCAACATTTATCGTGGAAGTGGCCGACAAAATTATGCCTGTGGCAAAGAAAACCTTAGCATCACCACTTATAAGCTAAAAATTAGGATAGCAAATAAAATAAATCAAAGTTTTGTGTTGTTTTGTATTGAGCTACGTGTATTCTAGGTGGAGGTAATGTGCTCGGCGAGATCCTAGGTTCGAGACTAGAGACCTTCTACGTGTACGAGCCCCTGGTTACCATGGCAGACGGGCTTTACTTTAAAAACTATTCTGCAATGTGCAGAACATCACATAATAAATGGTAAATGAAACATGTGACTTTTTTGTTTTGAACAAGATTTTTTTTGCTGTTATCTTACTAACAGTTTGAATAGTTACTGCATATTTAATTCAAACCTGTGCTAAAGACCACATGAACACATTTTATTTGTTCCACTGATTAATTTGAAGAACAAACTCATCTGTAAACAACGATTACACGCATTCAAAGACCGATTTGGTTATACCTTCAAACTTCAAACTTCAAACTTTATGTAAATGCTAAAGTTGATATACGTATGTAGCAAAGGGATCTACTTTGACTTAAAGGGATCTTTTATTAAGCAGGACGGGAATGACATGAACTTCTGACCAAGCCAATTGTTTTTCAGTTTTAATTCCACTCTGTCGAGTACAGCCTTGTCACGACTGCGCAGTCTGGCGTCGTGTTTTAGTGTTGGCACCATGGGAAACGAATATCATCAAAGATGGGATACTGGAGGTAAGGCTCAATGTGAGACCACAAATTAACGAACTGTAATTGTCTGAATAAGCCAATTTGATTAGTTTTATGATCGCACCCATTTTGAACGACAATCGTTACAGATAGATTCATCTCAGTAAAAAGGACAATGTTTTTTACATCAGCTTTTCAGTAAAATATGTTTCAGTGTAGTGGCAATTAATGTGTTTGCTTGGAGGCAATATAACTATTATATTTTCATCGATTTTCATTGCGGCCCAAATAGCAAAGCAGCTTATGTGTATACTATGTAACAAACAATGCACTTTACTAAGAGTCGTTAGGAATTTTAGTTATTCAATACACAGTCTGGAAGATTTCTGAATTTATCTACTTCAGTTTTTTACTTTTATTTTTAAGTAACTGTAATATGTTGAGTTGGGCAAAATTAATACTCTTTATTCAAATTTTCGGACACGTCCATTATAAATTTATAGATTTTTTATTAAATAACTTAAAGTACATCCATACTTATATGTTCCTGTATATTTTCTCTGTAGTATTATCATAAATATCATGAAATATATTAACAAGGATTAACGATAAGTAATAAAAAACTGTATATTTCCTGATAAAGGACAAGTGTCTATTTGAATTAAAGAGTATAAATGTTAAAAATTTTACATGTTACATTTTACTGACTTCCGTTTGGGAAGATGTTATGCATTTGTGAAATTGCAAACATAGTTGAATTTTGTCGTTGATGCGACGGTTTCATAATGAAACGCGCAATTTAAGACGATACATGTATATTGCATTTTCTGTTCTTTTTGCTACCAGCACACCTCGGAAAGATTTAAATTTGTTTTAAAAGTATAAGACCCTAACATTTTGTGACATAAATATATATTCCCCACGTTTTCAGGAGAAGTGTGGTCGCGCTTTCATGAATGTCTTCAGGACAGAGCATTAAGTGAGGAATTCTGTACAAAATATTTGGCTTACCAGTGTCAGCGAGCCGGCATGCGTGTCGTTAAGATCGAAAGAATTTCTGTAGAACTTATGGGAACGCTCCTGCACGAATACCAAAATCTGTCTGTAAGTCTTGCTTCACATTAAGAACATAATGTTAAGATTAGATGAAAATAGACGAATTATATAACAAAACATTAAAAAACGGTGTACATCAATTACATCCGAGTATAAGTAAGATTTATATTATTCTGTGTATATCACTTAAACTAACACCAACCATAAGACATAAACTGTACTCGCCTCTCGGCACAAAATAAGTAAGCCTTTAGTCTGCTATTTTTTTTGTTTGCAATTTATTTTACTATAACGCATCAAATCAAGAAATTGGATACCGGTAAATTTCTGTTTTTGTAGATTGTGCATATGTTCAGGGATCCCAGAGGGATAATTCATGCCCAGTCTAAGTCTACCGCGCAGGCCAATCTGAAATACCCCGCTGGTATCCGGGAATATGCGCACAGTTTGTGTTCAAGAATGGCCGACGACATAGAAGCCGGGACCAAGTTGGCTGCCATGTACCCAAAGCGATTCAAAATGATGTTATTTGAAGATTTTAGGGTAAGAATTTGGCGATCACATATGCATTTACATAACTCATTCCATAGCATACTTTAGGTATGCTTAGTTAGATTTCAAATAGAATCGTATCATATTCAACCGTACTGCACCGTGTCGTGCTGTGCTGTGCCGCGCCGTACCATACCTTACCGTGCGAAGCTGTGCTATATTTACCGTGCTGTTTTGTTGTGCGTGATTAAACATTCCATTGTTTTGCTTCAGCTAGACATGATGGGTGTGATTCGACCTCTCTTCCGGTTCTTTGGCATAATGTTATACACCACGGACAAGAAGATTGTTGAGAGCGTCAGCCTAAAGAAAATGTTAGCCCGATATAACCGTGACTTCGGGGAGAACGCTGCCCTAGCAGATATTGCTGCTGCGAGAGCAGACGACACTGACTTAGAATTAGGCCAGGACATTCTACATCCATTTAATTGGAGAACTGAAATTAATATGGATACACTGGTTCAAATTGATAAAAATTGTGGTGACGTGTACGCCAAACTAGGGTACAATGTGTACGAAAACGAAACAAGACTAAGGGACATGAATGGATGGCCGAGTTACGGCGCCGGTGGTATTTATCCTCTATAGTGATATATACCGTCCAATGTAGCGATATGTGTTGAAATTTGTCATTCAATTCATTGTCTAATATAAATTAGAACATTTTGTTACACTCTCGTTGGGTGTGGGAAAGTTCGTGTTGTATGATTGAACACATTGATGAGTTTAATTATATAATCGTATAATGGCAGGCATACTAGTCTACGTTTTATTCAGGAATGCTTTGCGACCATTGCAGACACAGTTCAGTCTGCCAACTCGCTGTTTTCGAAAAAGAGAAGTTTCAATAAATATAACGTTCAAAACTTATTAACAACTAATCATGCCCCTGAATCTGTCCGATCAGCACATTGGTTTATGTGTTCTGCTTCACACTGGTTTATTGAGTGCAACATTTAAACTTAAATCTGTTTCTGGCTACTGCTCTAAATAACTATAAATCATTATCATCGTCGCTGTCTTTCTCCTCCCCCGGCCACCACGGAAAGTACCGAACAGATCTATAGCGAGTCCTCATCATAAGCAGCAGAAAAAAGGTAAATTGCAAACGGTTTACAAATAAATCTCGTATCTATAGTTATCAACCTATAACTATAGATATCGGTATTGACGAAAACTAGGATTACCGGCCAATAACTAAAATATATCGGCGAAACTATTGATCTTCAGCGTGAAACGGATTTACGGCCAGGAACTATAGTTTTCGGCGATATCCGTAGTTCTCGAACCAAGAACGATAGTTACCGTCGAGAACAACAGTTTAGGCCAAGAACTTTGGTTTTCACTATGACAACCGTTATTTCCGTTATTTGCCGGTAACTCTGGTTTTCGTCAATAACTATGGTTTTCGGACCATTATCTGCAGTTTTTGTAGGGTAACTATAGATATCGGATTTATTTTTTATTATTGTTTTGTACATCCAAGGATTAGGACTTCTTGGTAACATTAAGGGTTGAATGTTCCCCGACTAAAAATGGGGACGGGCAGTGGTAACAGACAGCGGCCCCAAGACTTCGCTCTCTTGAGTAGTCCAGGGTAAAACAAACAAAGGATCTAAACCTCACAAATATCAAACAGACAATGGCCCTTGAAACTTTTGTGTTGTTATTCTTATTTAACATCATCCACTTGTCAAAAATATCGTTATTGCAACTATAATTAATATAACCATGTAAAACTGGTCACAATATGTTAAATCTTATATCATCGGAAAGGTATTTTCAGCGCCAATTCATCTGTGAAAGAATATTTGAAATAAAAAACCCGAATTTTTAGCCAGCCCCGAAAAAGCTTTCGACGAGCGTCGTGGCTAAAACTGGCGTTGATGGCTAACTTTGAAGGTAAATAACTAAACAACTATTTGATTAATCGTAAAACGGTTTGCGGATTCATGGTGGAGTCATCGTCAATAAATATCATACCAGAAATTCGAAAATTCGCAAAGTGTCGCGTTCCACCTAAATACAAAAAGCCCAGGTAGCGTAATGAGGAGTAAACACTTCACCAGGAAGCATTATGCGAAACCTTAAAGTAAAATAAGTGCTTAGAATTAATTTCAAATGAGTTATGGCATGTAATTGACAGTAGCGTAAAGTTGTTTTGGCGACTGCACATTTATTCATACAGAGATTTAATTTAATTGAATGAATTATTAAGATTTTCCCTTTTTGTACATCGTGTGTTTATGAATGGTTATCACAATAGATAGTAAACCCCTTTATGATTTAATATCGTTCCTTATTAAAATAAGACAGGAATAATCATTTTAGAAAGTTCATACCGCGGTTACGAACTTTTAATAAATGTGCGCATGTTTGCCTAATGGTCACGTGTCATTTTACGATGTAACATTTGGATCAAAAGTCTAGTACATGTGCACCCACATCCTAAAGCTTCCCAGGCACAGTTCAATGTTAATACTACAATGTTTTTAAATTCATTATAGTACTCATGCCTATAAATGAAAGAACACGAGCGAATTTCGCTAAAAATCTGTGCCCAATGTTATAAAACTGAGCATGGAAACCAGTCTAAAATCTCAAGGATTGGCTGAAATGGCGACCAGTCGCCATTTCAGCCAATCAGATCTTTGAGATTTGAGACTGGTTTCCAATCTCAGTTTTATAACCTTCCGCCCTGGACTAATCATTTCAGGATCTGTTGTGCGTTAGTGACGCTATCACAGTTTTGGCTTCGAGCATATTCATTCTTACTATAAAAGAATAATACATAATATTTATTTTGTTTACAGGTTTTCTATAATTTATATTATAAATTTTCTTATTTGATAACACTCTTTATTTTCGTTCTGAAACTGTGAACATGTATCTTTAATTCATTAAGTGCACCTATAAACGTGTGCACCTATAAACGTGTGCACCTATAAATTTGAAGGTGCGCCTATAATTGATAGGTGCACCAGTAAGAATTACAGAATCACATCGAGATTAAGATGTACCTATAACTAACTTTTGATGCAAATGCATCTAGTAAGTTTAGACTCTTTATAGATCCCATTTATGCGCAGACTGATCCAGGCTAACACGGAAGTAAGGCATTCAGACGACCGTGAAGGTCGGGCAGAAACGTACCTGACCAAATACAGTTGGTGAAACATTGCAGACAGAATCCAACAAAACCTTAGATTAAATTGCCCAGCGCACTTTGCTTTACATGTAATTTGTGTATTATTTTTAATGAAACTAGTCAATATGAGTAATGGTCTAACTATTGCTATCTACTTGCCCACTTTATATTATAAATTATTACTTATTTAGGATGTTTCTGTTTAAGAATTGATCTACACAACTCTTAACGTAGCGAACTGTTATAAGTATCTGTTCTTGTAATAAATGCTCAAGTACAAATGTAAATAAATTATAAGTTGTTTAAGCAATTTATACATAAGCGTCAGTCCTATCATATTCAACACAGTATAAAACTGTTACGCAACCATAGGATTTTAATGAATAATATGTTGAGCGTTACAATGTGTTCGTCAGATGAAAGTTGAGGCTTAATTAACTTGAAAACATCTCTCATTTATACCTGATATTGTTCTGTGGCTGAAGATTTTATCCTGCTTTCAATACAATATCAGTGTTTGCAATGCAATTCAATACGAAATGGGGTTTTACATCAGCCTGGGGTCTATAATAAACATGTGTTACATCACAGTCACTTTAACAGGATACATTCGTACAAACTGGTTAAAGCGCCTCAAATAATGATTACTGTGATAAAAAAAGTTTAGCAATAGAGTTATTCCGGGAAACACTCAAGTGAGTCTAATTGTCTTTAGCATGTGATCACACAAATTAAAATGTTTTGATAAACACCGCTGGATAATAAATTCTGCAAAAATAAAACCGTGTACAAACGTTATGATTGTTGTACAAGCGTTATGATTGTAGGAATAAATTGATGTACTTGATAAAATGCAGGAGATCATATTTTGTCGAGATGGAAACCCAGCAAAGAGATTGTGAGGATATTGAAGCACATGTAAGGTTGCCTTTGTCACTCACTGCGTGACGATTCTAACGAGGGGCTTGAACGGGCCTATGTGCTTTTTAGCACAGAATTTCATCTTCAATGAAAGTTTAAACACGTTCGAAATGAAGCGAACAATTTTTTTATAATGTTTGGGGTATAATTGTATAGGTTCTTACTATTTATTATATGAAGTTGGCAATGTTGAAGAAAGCTTCATTCTTTACAGTTCTGAAGTGTGTTTTCTCGTGGATCTGTGCAGTTGTTGTGCGTGCAAGACGTTGGAAAGTGTGCGAAGACATCATTCCCCAGCTACATAGCAAGGAATCCACTCTATCCAAGCATCTCGTTCGTCGGAGAGGTCTTCTAAATAAACCGTTTCGTCCGCCGATATTTCTCAGAAACGGATACATACAGACGCTTGCAGGTCTATTATTCAAGCCTTGTGAAGACTATGAGTTTGAGCGGGAATATTTACAAATGGCCGACAAAGGTGTTGTGTCTTTGGATTGGTTTGTTCAAAATCCGTCAAAACTGAAGCGGAATAGTCCTATTGTGTTAATATTTCCGCGATTAACCGGCGATGCCGTGAGTGTTGGAAGTATATGTCAGCTCGGGGAGACAAGAGGAATGCGGGCGGTTGTGTTTAACAGACGAGGTCACGGAAACAGTCTGCTGACGTCAGCAAACCTTACAAGTACAGGAGATACACGAGACACGAGAAAGGTGCTAGAGTACATATTCGGGAAATACCCGTATGTCCAGATTGTCGGCATCGGTGTAGGTGCAGGTTGTGCCACTTTGTTCTCATACCTTGGTGAGTACGGTTCTTCGTCACTGCTGAAAGCGGCTGTCAACATATCACCGTCATACGACAATACAGAAAAGCTTTGCGAACAGATTCCAAGGTTTTATGAACTGTTCCTTTTGTTTGATTTAAAAGTCATGCTACTGCGGAACTGGAAAGCTTTGCATAAAGTAATTGACGTGAAGTCGGCTGTCTTGAGGGCTTGGAGTCTAAAAGAATTCGACTTTAAAGTGTACTGTAAGATCTACGGTATAGATACGTTTGAAGCATTCTGGGAAAGGAACGACCCGATGCGGGATGTGGACGATATCGCGGTGCCGGTACTGTGTATTAACAGTCTTGATGACCCGGTGTCAGTTCAAGAAGACATTCCATTTGAATTATTTCAATTTTACCCAAATTTGCTCCTGGTCACTGTCACCAGAGGGGGACATTGTGCCTTCCATGAAAATGTAAAAGGGGATTCATGGGCAAATAACATCGCTATCAATTACATTGAAGGAGTTCTTGAATTTGTTTCGAATTCAAGGTTCTGGCAAAGATAAAGTAAACATGGGTCACACTAAATCAAGGTGTAAGTTAAACTCTTCGAGGCGCCGTTTGCGCTTGAACCACTGCAAGCTGATTATATAAGTGACTGTTGTTGGAAAATGAGATTAAAAGACTTGAAAGAAATCACAGTAAATGTCGGAAGCTTGTACGCGGCAACAGGCAGGTTAAATTACCGTTAATTTTGTGGGAACAATATACTCGCAAACAGTTAACTTGCGGAAGCCATTAAAGTTGGACTGAATTTAGATCACCGTTGTTGTAATTATTTGTAGCCAGAGTTGTAATTTGCCAGGTTTCACATAATGAATAATTCATCATCAGTTGATAGTATAAGGTAAATCATCAAGCCGAATAATATTGTCCGGAAACAAAGTGACTAATTGTATCTTGTTTCCCGTCTAAACTTATTTGTATCAAATGAGTGAGTTTAAAACCAACTATTGGGGAAAAAACAACACTTTTTATACACACTCTAAGATATAGAATAGAAAGAATTACAGGCAAGTACGTTTAAATCACACTTAATTTACTAATATTGTTTTCTGTAAGCTTCATCATTCGTCATCCTACAGTATTTGTGTTGGCGTCTGATCAATACGTTAAGGTGTTGCGCACCTCGCGATTGCTTTGCCATAGACAAAAGAGAAAAATATAAAAATCTCTCAAACGGCACAATGCACTTCCATCAAACTTTGCAAAAATAAATGCTATAAGTGTATGATTATTTTGCACACATTAAGAAAAGTTAGAACAGTAGAGAAAAATAGTAAGCTCTTACAAATCCATAAATTTCCATTTGCAATTTATCACAAAAAGGAAAGCAACACAAAACATCAATTCAAATGTCAACATGCGTGAAATGATACTGACAGCAATAGCTAAGGTCCTTGAAAAGAACTTTCAATTGTGAAGCGAGAAATCAACATTTTTGATTTTACGTCATCCATTTTCGCAACCAGGAAATTGAAGATCAAACACACTTTTACAAATAACTCACAGTGTAAACATTTTTTTCGATCAAAGGACCTTATGTACCGTTGTCAGTAACTCATTACTCATCAAAACATTTAAATTAATGTTTAGTGTTGCTTCGTTTTTGTGATAACTTGCAAATAGAATTAGTAATTGGTTTTGGGGGTCTAACTTTTTTCTTTACTGTTCTAACTTTTCTTAGCGTATGCAAATTAAACATATATTAATAACATTGGTTTGTGCAGTTTGGTGGAACCGCATCATGCCGTTCGAGAGATTTTTGTGTTTTTCTTTTTTGTCTATGGCAAATCAATGGCGAAAGGCGCAGTACCTTAGCAATCATTATTACATGTGTTACTATAAATAGTAACATATAATGACCAAAATGCCCGGGTACTTTGCATGATAAATGGCGAGCCGAAAACCTGATATCGCGGTTTGAAAACCTGATATCGCGGGACGAAATCCCGTATCAATATGGCACGCGGTAACTATTGATACAGAATTTAACTTTTACATTTCAAGACGGCGACGATTGGATCGATCGAGTCCCATTCAAGTCTTTTAGAGCTAGATGCAAGAAGGAGCATATTTAAACAAGAACATGCATGCTGACATGAGACATATTCTAAAGCGATAAAAATGCTAAGAGAAAAAAATGGAGAAATTGTACTTACCTGGGGACATACCTAGCGTTTTGTTGTTGATGCAACTTTAGAATTGTAATAATTTCACGTTAGTTATGATTTACAACCAGGTAATCAGGTTTTTTTTTTTAAAGTTTTGTTTTAGGTATTTTTTTTCAATATTTTTCTTTATATATAAAAACAAAGAGTAGCTTAGATATGTTCATACTACATTTTGATACACTGTATGCATAAAACTGACAACAGCGACGTCAAAAAGCGATTTCACTTGACTGCCGTTCGCTATTATCCAATTTACCGACCAAACTGCATTCATCTGTACCAATATTTCAGTGTTAACGGCCGTTTTTCATTACCAAAATCACCAAGACGTTCCAAGTTTAAAAGTAAATATCTTTGTAGATAAAGCGAATTGGAATCTGTGGTTTCAATAATTGAACTTTATCACAGAATTAAAAAAATCAGGTTTGTAATTGAAAAAGATGTTTGCGGCCAATTCATCAAATGACATATTTTGTTGAAAATCGTCACACTTTTTCTGCAATTACTCTTTAAATAATGCTCTGTATACGTCATGGTTTAAACAGGGAATCAATCTGAATAAATTTTTTCAGCTAAGATATTGTGGAAAAATGTAAAAATCATGCCAATACTAAGTTACACCGAAAAACGTACATGTACATACGCAAAGTTCTGTCGTCGGCATACCCACGGCATTCACCATAACTGGTTGAACGGTGTGAATTTCAACCACTAAGTCGTTTAGTGTTTGTTAATGAGCATTCACAAATTAAATCGGTCACGCGTCTGCGCTAGTCAGATTTAATTTAAAAAGTGCCGTCAATAAACACCAACTTGACAGAGGGTGCGGAGTCTGATTATTATAAAACAGCACTGTCCATATCCGCCTCCAATCCGTCTTTACCCTCAATCACAGACAGTTGTCCGAAATAATTATTAGTCAATGGGTTATAATGTAGTATATACGTCACTAAGAGCATTAACTGTTTTGTCAGTATACTTCTCATTTATAATCATTCGCAACTCATTCATAACACATTCATTCCCTGCAGGGACAGAAAAAGACAGGTAGTAGGGGTTGGGGTGGCAACTGCTTAACTTCAAAATACCATATTTTGTAATATAATGGAAAACTGACAGATATTATACAAACTTAGTATAGTTTAACATTTATTAATGAGCATTAACAAAATCAAATCGACCTACACCGGCACAACAGACTTAGAGGTTGAAATTATACTTTGTCAAATATAACAACAGTATTTTTCAAATTGTTGGGAATTGATTTCTAAGAATCAGTACAGCACCACTGAATGATTTACCCAATAAGTGAATTGATTTAATTAATATAATTTCCACCAATAATCATAATAACGATAATGTGAAATAAAGAATTTAACAATCGGTCAAAGTGGCATAAATAAACATAGGGACGTCCCACATTCTATTTCTCGTGCTAAAAAATTTCAAATTCCAAGTTTAAATTTTTCCTTAAGACGGGAAAAAAATCAACTCTGCTAGACGGATAGGCTACGCTCTATCCATCACGCCACACAGTTACTGTTCATCGCTGGTTACAATGTAAACAAACAGAAAACGTGTACTTCGTACTATTGCACTACCGTACTATAATTGATCAATCATTCGATCCCACAAACCCACCAAGTTAAAAATATACTTCTTTCTCATATGGCGTGATCGCCCTAGACGCACATTGCGAGTGTTAAGTGTGGATAAACGGTATGGATACATTTTATTTTCTCTAAGTTTTCAATAGAAATTATTTTAAGCGTAATATTTAATTTAATCCTTGCATTTCACATTCCAAATAAACTGAAACACATTTTGACTATATTATGGTGCTAAAAGAATAGTTATGACTATCTTGTGATAATAACTTATTTGAAATTGGAGAAACAAGTGGATAAATACTAAAAACTTTTTGTTTGAACAGGCAAAAATGTCTTGTCCAGTAAAAGTGAACAGTCCGTCCGTGCGTTATACGTCGGACACCATCGAGGCGGATTACCTGTACGCGAACACCGCCGTACACATAGACGTGAAAGGGACGTATGTAGCAACACCGACACAAACTAAATACACCTTCAAAACACAACGAAAGGTAAGAGTACTTTTTAAAAATAACTGTCAGTGAAAGTTACAGATACGCCAAGCTTATTTATTACGCGGGTTTTATTATTTGTGAGACCAATGTAGATCCCGACGGGTTTTTATCGCTTGAGCGACCAGTGGCACATCAGTCCCTTTTAATCTGGATCTACACTGGTCAGACTCTTTTTTTTCAAAAGAAATAACCTAACGACTCTAAAAAAGAGCAATATAGATCCATATCAGGCAGCAGGGATGTGCAGGGACTGACCTGGATCTATACTGTTTGCCTACGAGATAAAAAAAAACCATCCCATGGGAAAGCAGCTATCCCATGGCTATAGGGTGACAGCCATCCCATGGGATAGCAGCTATCCCATGTCTATAGGATGACAACCTTCCATGGGACAGCAGCTATACCATGGCCATAGGATGACAACCATCCCACAGGATAACAGCTATCCCATGGCTATAGGATGACAGCTATCCCATGGGGTAACAGCTATCCTATGGTCATAGGATGACAGCCACCCAAATGGGATAACTGCGACCCCATTAAGTAAAGGTTTAAAGTAGGCTCATGTGAAAACCGTTGACAGACCTATTCTGTTGTTAATGAGATTTTATGAAGTTAGTATCATATAGGTATAAAAGGAAGCAAGTCCCTTTTAGCGCCCGACAAACTTCATGCTTACTATACTGTATTACTAAACCCTGCTAACTGTTTAAAACTTCACAAACACATTCACTAACATGAATACCACAGCAATTTCGAAATTGTAAAAACACGTCTTAATGGACTCGAACTTACAATATACAGGTTTAGAATGCATTAAATACATGTATGATGTATTCTTACAAGTGAGTGCACTGCAACCACACTGATCCATTGAGACTGGAGAAATTCTATCTATTGTGTATACCAAATGCATTTTGAATTGCTCTCACGATTTAACGCTAATGTAATATTGTTGCACTTAGGTTCCGAAGCTCGGGGTGATGCTGGTCGGACTGGGTGGTAACAATGGCAGCACCGTGATGGCGGCAGTACTGGCCAATAGACACCGCATGTCCTGGCACACAAAAGAAGGCCTCAAACAAGCAAACTATCTAGGTGAGATGTTTTATTGAACCACATTTCGCTCTAACTACATGTAAAGTCATGTACATACAGAGTTGAATATGAATTGGTAGAATCAAAATAATCCCTATAGAATGGTAACTAAATACTAGTATTGATCAAATATACATGGATTTTGAATTTCAGGTTCGATAACTCAGGCGAGTACAGTTTGTTTAGGCACGGGACCAAAAGGCGAGATTTATGTGCCCCTGAAGGACATGCTTCCAATGGTGGATCCTGATGATCTAGTAATTGACGGTAAACTTCTTTAAACATGTTTTTTTTCAATTATAAATTTAGTTTAAGAGCCACTTGTGAACTAGTTCACTGACTTCATAACTACTTGTTTGTGATACTATCTTAGTCAATAATCCAAGAATATTGTTTTAAATCACGGATTCAGTTGTGATTATCTTTATTTTTTTCTTAACGTGAAACCTCCTTAGGGGACTTGGAATTTGAGCAGAAGAAGGTATCAACAGAGTAAAAATTGGATGATGGTAGAGCAAAAAAAAGGCGTGATAAGTGGTAATCTGGAATCAGGTTTCGCGAGATATACATTTTCGGTTCCTCTAAAAAAATCAACCTCAGCCGCATTCAAATGCCACTTTTGAAGTTTGTAGTTGACATAACTATTATTAAGGTCTTTCAGAATGCATTTACCTTGTAGCAATTGCATTGGAAGAGTTATGATTAATAAACTATTTTGCTGCAGGTTGGGACATATCGTCGATGAACTTAGCAGAAGCCATGGAGCGAGCGCAGGTCTTGGACTATAATCTTCAAGTCCAGTTACGCCCATACATGGAGACCATCAAGCCACGCCCATCTGTATATTTCCCAGAATTCATAGCAGCTAATCAAGCAGACCGCGCGGACAATGTTCTGACCGGGACCAAACATGAACTGCTCACTAGACTCCGACAAGATATCCGGGACTTCAAGCAAGAAAGCTGCGTAGATAAAGTGTTAGTGCTGTGGACGGCTAACACAGAGAGATATAGCGAGATTATACCAGAGATAAACGGTACTGCTGAAAACCTTCTGAACAGTATTAAAGCAAACGAGAGCGAGATTTCACCATCTACGTTGTTTGCAGTCGCCAGTATTTTGGAAGGAGTAAGTCTATACTGCACAAACTAGATTAAAAAAAAAATTATTTATGTTATTTATTAAGAAGATTATAAAATATCGTCAATGATCTTTGATGATTACAACATCGTTAACACAAACAATTGCAGGGTAAGATGCAAGATTTCCAGAAAAGGGGCTCGTTTGTGGCAGTCTTAGAGTAGCTACATGATATTTTCAGAATTTCTTACCAAAATACCCCGGTAGCGATAGAGACACAGCCATATTATACGAACTAGATCGTTATTCAAACAGTAAATCATTACTTGGTCAAAATTTATCAGCTCAAGTCACATACTTGAGTCATCTATCATGTCATTAAATTAGATTTGTCAAACTTGCCGTTGTTAAAAACATGGTTTTCAATTCAGGTGACATATATAAATGGTTCCCCACAGAACACGTTTGTTCCGGGTGTTATTGAGTTGGCTGAGAGGAGGAAAGTGTTTATCGCCGGAGATGACTTCAAGTCCGGACAGACCAAGCTCAAGTCAGTTCTCGTCGACTTTCTCGTCAGTGCGGGTATCAAACCTCGCTCCATTGTCAGCTACAACCATCTGGGCAACAACGACGGTAAAAACCTTAGCGCACCACAGACGTTCAGATCTAAAGAGGTAATTAATTTTGCTTTATTGGCCAATAGAGGTACTTATCAAGTGCTGCAACATAATTGTTTTAATTTTGATAACGTAAAAACGAATGTGTCAAATGACAATATATTTTGACGCATTATTCGAGTTAGGTTTCTTGTAATATTAAAATGTTTACTTACCCAAACAACAGATATTACCGTGTATATTTAAAGAGCTTCAAACTTATTTCTTTCAGATATCCAAAAGTAATGTTGTAGACGATATGGTTGACTCCAACAAAATCCTTTATCCCGATGGTCGACGTCCCGACCACTGTGTCGTCATAAAGTACGTACCTCACGTTGGCGATAGCAAGAGAGCCATGGATGAATACTCTTCAGAAATCATGATGGGAGGAAGCAATACTCTAGTGATCCACAACACCTGTGAAGATTCTTTACTAGCTAGTCCCCTAATCATAGATCTCGTTATTCTCGCGGAACTTTGCGAGAGAATTCAGTACAAAACGGAGACTGATTCAGACTTTCAAAATTTCAACTCGGTGCTTTCAATATTAAGTTATTTGTGCAAAGCCCCGTTAGTTCCAAAAGGAACACCCGTTATTAATTCTCTTTTCCGACAGAGAAGTTGCATTGAGAATATTCTACGCGCATGCGTCGGTTTGCAACCAACCAATCACATGTTACTGGAATATAAGCACGCGGACATTGCTCATCCAATCCCCACGAAGCAGTGTGTTCCAAGAAAAGACGAAATTGTCAAAGGTCTGGAAAGTAATGGACATAAACGCCACTCATCTGACGAAGCTGACAAATGACGACCGCAAAAAATAGGCAAAAATCATCTCCTCATCATTTAAGCCGAGATAAGCAACTATTCATATCTCACGGTACGAGTGAGCTTTAAGTGTGTCTGTGAGAAAAAAATTTAATTTAAGAGTACATGCATATTTTGTTACTGATTAGAACTTATGACAATGTTATCATGAATAAGATATCATACTATGTTAGGCCTATGTTTCAATTCGCAACATATTTTTGCAACTTTTCATTAAAATAACATACCTATTTTGTGTTCGTCTATTAAAAGAAAGGCATTGTTGTCTGCCTCTTATGGTGAAGGTTGCTGGCTTCTCGGGTAGCCTGATAAACAATAGTCATGTCCTGCAGCACGGAAGGCTCTGACAATACGATTTGCGTTAAGTGACGATGGCGGTAGCATAATGCAAGATAAATCCGAAAATCGTTACAACTAGGCCCGGGGTTAAGAGGCATGAACAGTTATATGCATTTCCATTACTGCTCGTGATAAGGCTCAATCAAACCGAGCCTAAAACTGTTCCTCTTTCGTCTATTTAATACTTGCCAGAAAACTAGAACAGAATATAAAGCAATACATGAAGCGATGTGGGAAAATATCAAATGGAATAAGGCTCTCAAATACATGGCTGCAAACAAAACCCGCATGGATCCTTCGGATTGGTGCGTTGTATGCTCAAGGAAGAGCCCACTTGGTATTGTATATGCTACCAGATGTTGCCACCTTCACAATATGAATGATGTTGTCCTTTCATTGTATACTATTATACTGTTATATGGATATGCTGTCCAATCATTGTTCTGCTCTGTCGCATTGGCAATGTGTATGAAGCCAACTAAGCATTTTTATGCTTTCCCGCCATGTGATAGTGTATTATACGAGTATGCCACTTTGGCATTATGAATGCTGCGGCATATCCATTGCTCTGTCACCTTGGCAACGTATAAGTCGTCGTCTTGCTATGCCGCCTTGGCAATTTTATACATGTTGTCGCCATTCATCTTATTGCATTACTACATAAAACAATTATTCCAGGCTGGGTTAGAATATTATATTCTAACCCAGTTCCAGGGGAGCTTACTGTCTAGGAGAAATTTAGTCAATTTGAATTTAATCGGAGTTCATTCCCATTAACGCCGCTGGGTTGAAATAAATCCCGTTAACTCCAGTTACTTTACAGATGCCAGTTGGCTCATATCGTTTTCAAAATTAAAATGCGTCGGGTATTTATTAAGTTGTTTTTTCCTTAAAAGTTAAAAAAACTTCACGATAACAATTTCTAAAAGTTAACTTTTTTGTAATCTGCAACAAAATTCGATCCCATTATCATTGAAAAGCATTAAAGAATATTCTTTAGAGTAATTCAACAGCTTTTTCGTATGTCTTCTGCCGCCTGTTTGAATTATTTATCAGGTTTAAACGTTTGGGACAAAACTACAGGTTGTTTAACTTGGAGATTCCGTTTCTACCAGAGCGGATCTAGAGGGGTTCAGTGGGGTTCCCAAACCCCTTTTTTGGGCAGCAATATATAATTTTCATAGGGATTTTAGCCAGAAAGTTGAAAATTATCATTTAATTACTCTAAGTCTGCTTCAAAGGAACCACCATGTCAGAAATGCTGCGCCCGAGCCTGGTCTTGCATGTCCGCTATGTTGTTCTCATTAAGAATATGCCTTTTTTATATGAAGGTTTCTTTAAAATTTGACCTTGCACACAGGACCTATGCATTTCCGGCAGGACATACTGTTACATCACCGTTTTTCGTGGACAAATACCCTTTCTCCTAGCAGTAAAAGGGCCATGCAGATTTAACAGAACAGTAGTCCAATTCTATCAGACTTTATTCTGGAAAACAGCATTATAAATAGACAAAGGTATAACAAAACAACATCAAGACAAAAGGGTATAACAAAACAACATTAAGCACCTGTCTATTTGTCCAACACAAATTTGATTACAAAATAGTGATTATGAAAACTGGGATCCTGCCTCAAGTTTTTGTTTATGCATGAAGTACAAACAGAACTATTTTTAAAAGGCTAACAGTGAGAAAAAAATCAAAGCAATTAAGGAAAACTTCAAAAATGAAACTAAAAATCTGTGGGGCTTGACTCATGAAAGCTGCCTTTTCATATTATATTATTCATTATATTCACAGTTCTGCTATATAATGTATGAAATTTCATCGAAAATTTTCACAATTCATTACATTTGAGGATCGTTTGTGCGTTAGTAAAGCTAAACAACTTTGTCTTCAAATTGATATTTGAAAACACTTAATATCTTCGCTGGGATCTTGACCAGGCACCTTTAATCTATTTGTAGATGTCTTTATCTCTTAAAACATGTAGTAATCAGATTAACAAAGAATTCAATCAGTTAATACTGTCAATCAGGCCAAAATAATATTATTTAGCCCTTTACTCCATATATAAGCAGTTTAATGCATGTGCAGCCAGTGTAGATCCTGATCAGATGGCACATCTGTGCCACCATACCAGGATCTACACTGTTCACTTTTTGGTCAGTATAACAATAGTGTAGATCCTGATCAGATGGCACAAATTTGCCAGCCGATCTGGATCTACAATGTTCTCCCATGCCATACAGGCATACCTATGGAGAAAAGAATTAGGAGTCTACACTCTTCATCGATGTTGTAAAGGCATTTATATGAAGGAAAGGGTAAGGAGTCAATCAAATTTAAAATGAAATGTCACTTAATGCAAGGCCTGTTTTTAACCAAAAATAAAGGCCGTTCTATACGAGGTTAGGGCAAAAAACTATGACAAAGATGATCAATTTTAAAATCACTGACAGCCATTGAATATTACATAGAGTAAAATCTACACACTGAGTTTGCACTAGATCAAGAACTTACATTTTCCGTGTAAACCACTTTGCACTTGACCAGAGACAACCATTTCCAGAGTAAAGCACAGTGCATTGGGTTTAAAAAAGTATCCAAGCAATGTGAAACTGTCTAAAAATAGCCGTTTTTAGTACAAAGCAATGTTCACCCCTCTGAGGACAGCCATTACCAGTACCCAAGCAATGTGCATCTCTCTTTAATTAGCCTTTTCCTATACCAAAAACACTATTAACCTGGCCTTAGACAGCCATTTTTATATAAAGCATTCTACACCCAGCTGATGAAAACTTTATGCAAAGCGAAACATCAACTCAAAGCAGAGACCAGCCATTTTGGTACATAATCATTGTACACATGGCTGAGGACTGCCATTTCCCATACAAGAGTAATATAAAGCTGACGAGAGTCATTTCCCTAGGGTACCATGTTACTGACAGTTCTGCATAGACCTATGATAGCACCAAAGTAGTTTTTGTATTGCACAATCACTAAACACCTCACAATCTTCCATCAATGTAGCTACCAGTGAATACCAATTACCACTGTTTACCAAACAAGATTATCCCGTTACTCCATATATACACATTTTATTGCATGTGCGAACAGTGAAGTTCCAGATCTGTGCTGTCTCATCAGGATTCACATTGTTTGCTTTTCAGTCAGAAATAACCTAATAAATCAAAAAGAGAACAGTGCAAATCCAGATCAGTGGGCACGGATGTGTATGCTGATCTGGATCTACACTGGTCACACACGTGATAAAATGTGTACATAATGAGAAAAAGGGTTTAATACATAAACCAATTAATTACTTGTATGAACCAACTGGAACTAGCACAATATAAAGGGCTTCAAGCGTATCTTATGCATAAACAAAACTAATTAAAAAATTGCTGGTCAGTACAAAATTAACCATTTCCTCCATGAATATGCATTTTTATGCATGGGCGACCAGTGTAGATCCAGATCAGCCAGCACATCCCTGATGACTATAAAAGCAAACAGTATAGATCCAGATCAGATGGCACGGATGTGCCAGCTGATCTGGATCTAAACTGTTCGCCCACCCAATAAAGGTGTGTCTATGGAGGAAAGGGTTTACAATAAATCACCGTCACAGTCAGTGTACAATGGTAATTGGACATTCCCGAATTTCCTTGAATTTTATCACATAATACAAAATGGAATGCAAATAGACTAGAACAGAATGTGTTGCTTACTATAAAAATTCAGGTCTAATAAAAACAAATTACAAAAGATAAACAAAAAATAATGCACTAAAAAGTTGCCAAAAACAACAATTAGTTGAGTTTCACTGGAATAAATCTTTGCTGTTTTAAAATTCAACAAAATTGATGAAAAATTAACTTTTTAACAGGCAATTACATTACTCTCTTGGTTGATAATTTCAACAGTTTAAAACAAAACACTTCTTCAAATTTCATCTTTCATGATTTGTTAACTGTAAACAGTTATGTTTCTGTACAACTGTTGTTTCTGTGAATATATCTGCTGCTGCTGATGATTAAATGATGCTGATTATGATCATTTTGATAACACTATATCTGCTGCCACATATGATATTGTAATGGCGATTTTGATAATGACAATGAAAATGAAAACAATGATGGTGATTATGATATGATAATAAATTAACTGTGATATGTATGTTATGAGAAGTTGAACAGATTAGAGAAGAAGCCAGTATGTCCATCAGCCTTCTGTTTGTCTGTCCGTGTGGGCTGATGATCGATAAATCTCTGACGATCGGTGATAAACTTCTTGGCACTCTTGTCCCAGTCCCGATCACTAAGTATCTGAAATAAGTTCATAATTCACTTGTCAGTTATCTCAAATAAAAAGATTATACCTTACCAAAATGATGAGTGAAAAGTTCACATAAGGAAAACAACATTTAAATCATTTGATAAGTTTGATGAGAACTTGGTTCATATTTACACATGTATGTGAATATACAATGCATTACCTTTTTGTTGCCTTAAAACTATAAAGAAAATCTGCCTACTTATAACAAGTGTATGATAACAATACAGCATGGTCATGGTGACAACAGGTAATCTACCATGAAATCTTGCAGAGATATGCAATTAACAAAACTTTCTTAAAAATAATGCAGTTGTTATAATTTAAGTACTGGAAGACTTTTTGCCTGGAATTATCTTTGCATGGAGTGATCTTTGTTGTAAAGGTAAAATCGGTGCAGGGATTTTATACATAGTTCATGCAGGCAATAGAGTTTTCTTCTTTGTTAAGATAATATTGATGCAGTGATGTTAATACTTACATCATACGGGCCGTCAAAGGGTCTTTTAGGTCGTTTTAATGGTAATATCAGTGCAGGGATACGATCGAGTGTTCTGTCCATCCCGAGACTATGAATTGTGGGTAAGTGACATACAACTTCACCAGCAAAGTCGTCACGTCCGATATGATCATGATCAAACACAGACATCAGGATACATGTCCCTTTCCTCTTGAAGCTCTCCCTGGGAACATTGGGGCTGAAAAACAAAGATATGATGATAAACCCTGTAAACATTGCCAACAAATTCTATTAGGCCTAATTGGATTTGTAGGTGTTTGAAATATATGTAATCTACTTCAAGATTTCTGTTTAAATAATTAACATTATTATAAAAATATCATAATTCATGGTTGTTTCTTTAATCTGTCTCCAACTTGTTAATGACCATGATTGTCGTATAATATCCGTTTAGTGTTGATACGTAAACCGGAAGACCAGCAGGGAAGTAAATATTCCCTAAAGAAAGAGTTCCCACCCCAGAGTTCTGGGGGTCAACATACATAGGTAATACATTTTATTGATCATTTTGATACACATTATTATAACATATTTTCTACATTGTTTCATGGTTTGGGAATTTTCTCTTTATCTCATGTAAGCACTTACCGGTATATCTAAATATTTAACACATTGTTTGGCATGAATTTAAGGCTTCACTCCATAGGGTATTGCTGTTATCCATGGGCAAACTGTGTAGATCCAGATCAATCAGTACATCTACGCTCTCTGATCAGGATCTATAATGTTTGCATTTGGATTCATTATGGTAATTTCTGACCAGGTTTTGACCATTGTAGATCTAGATCAGATGGCAAAGATGTGCCAGATGATCTGGATCTAAACTGTTCACTCATGCAAGTAAACCTGCATATATGGAGTAAAGGGTTTATGACTGGATAATATTTCCACTCATTTTGGATAATGTTGATCTTGTCAATACTTACAACTGGAATGTAACATTGAAAATTGGGTTCAAAGTCTGTTTGACAACCTGGGTTCTCTGGGCTCTTAGAAACCCAAACAAGTGGGCTGGCTGAAGACTGACCTCAACATAGGGGTCACTGTAACCTGATGAGTCCAGCCCTGGCAAGTCATTACCTCGTAACACTGTAACAAAACATTGTATATTATATATAGTCATTGTATTTATAAATTGCTAGTTTGTAACATTTCAAAAAGGAAGTGTTTTTTAGAGTTTGTACTTAAGGGTAACTGACACTTCACTGTATAATTATTGGCATTATATTAAATGACAGTCTGAAAATAAATTCTCTACACATATAAATCTTTCATAAATGCAAAAAAATACCAGAAATCTATAATATCCTGAACACCAAAAAATGAACTGGTGATGGTGTTTTAGGTACCAAACTGACACAAAATTATGTTAAAGATTCCCAACTAATCACATAATAGGTTGGTAGACTGGTATACAATTTTAAGTTTATGATGGTCAGCACTGGCCTTCCATAAATATATAGAATTTTGAATTCTGATAAGACAAAATACTAAATGTGGGCTATTCATGCTTTACAACAATGCCGATACCAATATTTCAATAATAAGTATGAAGATAATAGGTAAAAATTTTCCCCAAAGTGATCAGAGTAGATCTAGATCAGTCTGCACATCCATGCAGTATGATGAGGATCTACACTGGTTGCTTCTTGTCAGAAATAATCTTACAAATCTAAAAGTTAGCAGTGTAGATCCTGATAAGATCTACACTGGTTACACATGGGATAAAAGCTGTATCTAGGGCAGAACAAGGCTTACCATTAACATAGACTGTCACATTGCCCCTGGTCTCCTCCACATAGGCTGCTTTAAATGCCAAATCCCCGTAGTACTCCATGGGACTTGCCTGTAAAAAACAAATGTCAGGTAAACATTTTGGCATACTTTAAATATTTGGACAAAGTGTAAATAATCTCAACATGTTCTAATCCAAGCAATAAGATAACTGTCCACCTTAACCCCTTCCTCCATAGACTAACCTTTATTGAATGGGTGAACAGTGTAGTTCCAGATCAGCTGGCACATGCGTGCCATTTGATCAGGATCTGCACTGTTCGCTTTTTTTATTTATTAGGTTATTACTGACCAAAAAGCAAACAGTGCAGATCCTGATCAGATGGCATGCATGTGGCAGCTGATCTGGATTTACACTGGTCACACATGTGTAAAAATTCGTACGAGGGTTGATCAAAAATAAACCGGATTATTTAAATAGCAAGTAGAATATTTCATCAGGACAAATAAAAATACATATAACAGTTTGCGGAATCAATCCGCTTCAGAATACAGAAAACAGTTTTCAAAAACATTTACAAACAATGGAAATAGAGAGATTTGCGTGAGCACATGTCTGGTGTCACGGCGCACGGTAAGACGACACCGATGACGTCGTTGACGTTGCGCGTTATTACAGCGTCTCGACTGTGACCGGGTTTCTGGGTCATAGAACCATAGCCAGGTTTTGTCCGTCGTTATGTTGTGAATGAGGAAGTCGTCCCCTTCTCGGTTCACTCTACGAAGGAAGGCTGGTGAATCCTGAACGCGACGGACCATCTCCGTGTCTTTTAAGAGACGCGGGACCCAGCACGCGTGCACCTAATGTTAGTAATCATGTATCGTTTAACTTAAAAAAAATAAATTTCCGTTTTAGAAACATATAAAAAATAATATTCAGATAAAAATAAGTATTCACGATAATTAACTAAATTGTTAAAACATGTATTTTTTATTATGGAAATGCTTATTTTGCAAGGTTTGGAACGTAGATAATCGATCTCCTAAGTTTCAATTATTCAAGACATCGTGTAATTTAAAAAAAAATTAAAGTGTTATTATAATAAAAAAAAAATCTTTTCGTTCACATTTTCAAATCTCATGTAAGAAAAGTCTGCATGGTCCCGTAGCTTTCATCGAATTTTGTAATCAACGCCCTAACCGATAAACGCGTGTCGTTTTCCAACGCATTCGCCATTAGCGTCACTTACGTCGTTGTCTCTTTCTTCTTTCTTCCACTTCCTTTTTGTCGGTGATGCCTTCTCTAAAATATTTGTGCCATTCAAAAAACCACTGTTCGGCTTACTGCATGCTTTCCGTGCATAGCTGCACTTTTTTCAAAAGTTTTAGACGGAGTGTCGCCTTGCTGCTGGCAAAAATTATTATTTATTGCCCGCATTACAAGTTTTTCTGTTGACGCCATTTGTAACGCAATTTGCATTCAGCGTACGACATTAAAAATCCAATTGCTACCATATGCGTTTATGCACTTACGTCATATTTTGCGATAACGTCAAAAAATAACCGCACGATGTTTTCGTTGATTTTTGCGTATAAAACCTGATTGGAAACAACTATAAACAATGTTAAACTTCGGACGTAACAGAAAAATGATGCGCTGCGCCGTGATGGCGTTACCATGGTTTCTTAATTCGTGATTATGAATAGAAGTATGTGCTTTTCAAATAAAAAGTTGGATCAACTGTTTACATATAAATTGGGATTTCTATTGGTGTAAAGATTTAATTGTTTGAAAGGAAACTTTTTATTTAAGAGCAAAAATCCGGTTTATTTTTGATCAACCCTCGTATATATGAAGGAAATGGTTAATACATAAATACACCAGTGTATTACCAGTGTAGTTCAAGATCAGCTGGCACATCTGTGCCGTCTTACTTGGACCTACATTGTTAAGTTTGCTTTTAGATCCATTAGGTTATTTCTGACCAAGAAGGAGTGTTTATTTAGATTGCATGGGATTGCCAGCTGATCTGGATCTACATTGGCCTATCGTGTAATTAAAGGTGTATCCATGAGATTGTCATGAAAAACAAGAGGGCCATGATGGCCCTTTATCGCTCACCTAAGTACAACAAAGTTCTTTTTAGTAACAGTGACCAAGACCCAGATGACCCATATTCGAACTCATCCGAGAAATCATTGGGACAAACATCCTGACCAAGTTTCATGACAATCGGAGCAAAAATGTGACTGCTAGAGTGTTAACAAGAAAATTCTATTTTTAGTAACAGTGACCTAGTTTTTTGACCAAGATGACCCATATTCGAACTCTTCCAAGAAATCATTGGGACAAACACCCTGACCATGTTTCATGACAATCAAGGCAAAAATGTGACCGCTAGAGTATTAACAAGAAAATTCTATTTTTAGTAACAGTGACCTTGTTTTTGGACCCATATTCGAACTCGTCCAAGAAATCATTGGGACAAACATCCTGACCAAGTTTCATGACAATCGGAGCAAAAATGTGATCGCTAGAGTGTTAACAAGAAAATTCTATTTTTAGTAACAGTGACCTAGTTTTTGGACCCAGATGACCCATATTCGAACTCGTCCGAGATATCATTGGGACAAACATCCTGACCAAGTTTCATGACAATCAGAGCAAAAATGTGACTGCTAGAGTGTTAACAAGAAAATTCTATTTTCAGTAACAGTGACCTAGTTTTTGGACCCAAATTACCCATATTCGAACTCGTCCAAGAAAGCATTGAGACAAACATCCTGACCAAGTTTAATGAAAATCGGAGCAAAAATGTGACCGCTAGAGTGTTAACAAGAAAATTCTATTTTATGTAACTGTGACCTAGCTTTTGGACCAAGTTGACCCATATTCGAACTCGTCTGAGAAATCATTAGGACAAACATCCTGACCAAGTTTCATGACAATCAGAGCAAAATTGTGACTGCTAGAGTGTTAACAAGAAAATTCTATTTTTAGCAACAGTGACCTTGTTTTTGGACCCAGATGACACATGTTCGAACTTGTCCGAGAAATCATTGGGACAAACATCCTGACCAAGTTTCATGACTATCGGAGCAAAAATGTGACTGCTAGAGTGTTAACAAGAAAATTCTATTTTAGTAACAGTGACCTAGTTTTTGACCCAGTTGACCCATATTCGAAGTCGTCCGAGAAATCACTGAGACAAACATCCTGACCAAGTTTCATGACAATCGGAGCAAAAATGTGACCGCTAGAGTGTTAACAAGATAATTGTATTTTTAGTAACAGTGACCTAGTTTTTGGACTCAGATGACCCATATTCGAACTTGTCCGAGAAATCATTGGGACAAACATCCTGACCAAGTTTCATGACAATCGGAGCAAAAAAGTGATTGCTAGAGTGTTAACAAGAAAATTCTATTTTTAGTAACAGTGACCTAGTTTTTGGACCCAGATGACCCATATTCGAAGTCATCCGAGAAATCATTGGGACAAACATCCTGACCAAGTTTCATGACAATCGAGGCAAAAATGTGACCGATAGAGTGTTAACAAGAAAATTCTATTTTTAGTAACAGTGACCTAGTTTTTGGACCCAAATGACCCATATTCGAACTCGTCCGAGAAATCATTGGGACAAACATCCTGACCAAGTTTCATGACAATCGGAGCAAAAATGTGACAGCTAGAGTGTTGACAAGAAAATTCTATTTTTAGTAACAGTGACCTAGTTTTTGGACCCAGTTGACCCATATTTGAACTCGTCTGAGAAATCATTAGGACAAACATCCTGACCAAGTTTCATGACAATCGGAGCAAAATTGTGACCGCTAGAGTGTTAACAAGAAAATTCTATTTTTAACAACAGTGACCTAGTTTTTGGACCCAGATGACACATATTCGAACTCGTCCGAGAAATCATTGGGACAAACATCCTGACCAAGTTTCATGACTATCGGAGCAAAAATGTGACTGCTAGAGTGTTAACAAGAAAATTCTATTTTTAGTTACAGTGACCTAGTTTTTGGACCAAGTTGACCCATATTCGAACTCGTCCGAGAAATCATTGGGACAAACATCCTGACCAAGTTTCATGACAATCGGAGCAAAAATGTGACCGCTAGAGTGTTTACAATATAATTCTATTTTTAGTAACAGTGACCTAGTTTTTGGACCCAGATGACCCATATTCGAACTCGTCGGAGAAATCATTGGGACAAACATCCTGACCAAGTTTCATGACAATCGGAGCAAAAAAGTGATCGCTAGAGTGTTAACAAGAAAATTCTATTTTTAGTAACAGTGACCTAGTTTTTGGACCCAGATGACCCATATTCGAAGTCGTCCGAGATATCATTGGGACAAACATCCTGACCAAGTTTCATGACAATCGGAGCAAAAATGTGACCGCTAGAGTGTTAACAAGAAAATTCTATTTTTAGTAACACTGACCTAGTTTTTGGACCCAGATGACCCATATCCGAACTTGTCCAAGAAATCATTGGGACAAACATCCTGACCAAGTTTCATGACAATCGGAGCAAAAATGTGACCCCTAGAGTGTTAACAAGAAAATTCTATTTTTAGTAACAGTGACCTAGTTTTTGGACCCAGATGACCCATATTCGAACTCGTCCAAGAAATCATTGGGACAAACATCCTGACCAAGTTTCATGACAATCGGAGCAAAAATGTGATCGCTAGAGTGTTAACAAGAAAATTCTATTTTTAGTAACAGTGACCTAGTTTTTGGACCCAGATGACCCATATTCGAACTCGTCCGAGATATCATTGGGACAAACATCCTGACCAAGTTTCATGACAATCAGAGCAAAAATGTGACTGCTAGAGTGTTAACAAGAAAATTCTATTTTCAGTAACAGTGACCTAGTTTTTGGACCCAAATTACCCATATTCGAACTCGTCCAAGAAAGCATTGAGACAAACATCCTGACCAAGTTTAATGAAAATCGGAGCAAAAATGTGACCGCTAGAGTGTTAACAAGAAAATTCTATTTTATGTAACTGTGACCTAGCTTTTGGACCAAGTTGACCCATATTCGAACTCGTCTGAGAAATCATTAGGACAAACATCCTGACCAAGTTTCATGACAATCAGAGCAAAATTGTGACTGCTAGAGTGTTAACAAGAAAATTCTATTTTTAGCAACAGTGACCTTGTTTTTGGACCCAGATGACACATGTTCGAACTTGTCCGAGAAATCATTGGGACAAACATCCTGACCAAGTTTCATGACTATCGGAGCAAAAATGTGACTGCTAGAGTGTTAACAAGAAAATTCTATTTTAGTAACAGTGACCTAGTTTTTGACCCAGTTGACCCATATTCGAAGTCGTCCGAGAAATCACTGAGACAAACATCCTGACCAAGTTTCATGACAATCGGAGCAAAAATGTGACCGCTAGAGTGTTAACAAGATAATTGTATTTTTAGTAACAGTGACCTAGTTTTTGGACTCAGATGACCCATATTTGAACTTGTCCGAGAAATCATTGGGACAAACATCCTGACCAAGTTTCATGACAATCGGAGCAAAAAAGTGATTGCTAGAGTGTTAACAAGAAAATTCTATTTTTAGTAACAGTGACCTAGTTTTTGGACCCAGATGACCCATATTCGAAGTCATCCGAGAAATCATTGGGACAAACATCCTGACCAAGTTTCATGACAATCGAGGCAAAAATGTGACCGCTAGAGTGTTAACAAGAAAATTCTATTTTTAGTAACAGTGACCTAGTTTTTGGACCCAAATGACCCATATTCGAACTCGTCCGAGAAATCATTGGGACAAACATCCTGACCAAGTTTCATGACAATCGGAGCAAAAATGTGACAGCTAGAGTGTTGACAAGAAAATTCTATTTTTAGTAACAGTGACCTAGTTTTTGGACCCAGTTGACCCATATTTGAACTCGTCTGAGAAATCATTAGGACAAACATCCTGACCAAGTTTCATGACAATCGGAGCAAAATTGTGACCGCTAGAGTGTTAACAAGAAAATTCTATTTTTAACAACAGTGACCTAGTTTTTGGACCCAGATGACACATATTCGAACTCGTCCGAGAAATCATTGGGACAAACATCCTGACCAAGTTTCATGACTATCGGAGCAAAAATGTGACTGCTAGAGTGTTAACAAGAAAATTCTATTTTTAGTTACAGTGACCTAGTTTTTGGACCAAGTTGACCCATATTCGAACTCGTCCGAGAAATCATTGGGACAAACATCCTGACCAAGTTTCATGACAATCGGAGCAAAAATGTGACCGCTAGAGTGTTTACAATATAATTCTATTTTTAGTAACAGTGACCTAGTTTTTGGACCCAGATGACCCATATTCGAACTCGTCGGAGAAATCATTGGGACAAACA
Source organism: Corbicula japonica (assembly GCA_038501625.1). Taxonomy (NCBI): domain Eukaryota; kingdom Metazoa; phylum Mollusca; class Bivalvia; order Venerida; family Cyrenidae; genus Corbicula; species Corbicula japonica. The sequence continues at coordinate 1,928,110 of JAZAYU010000037.1, read as the reverse complement.
TCCTGACCAAGTTTCATGACAATCGGAGCAAAAAAGTGATCGCTAGAGTGTTAACAAGAAAATTCTATTTTTAGTAACAGTGACCTAGTTTTTGGACCCAGATGACCCATATTCGAAGTCGTCCGAGATATCATTGGGACAAACATCCTGACCAAGTTTCATGACAATCGGAGCAAAAATGTGACCGCTAGAGTGTTAACAAGAAAATTCTATTTTTAGTAACACTGACCTAGTTTTTGGACCCAGATGACCCATATCCGAACTTGTCCAAGAAATCATTGGGACAAACATCCTGACCAAGTTTCATGACAATCGGAGCAAAAATGTGACCCCTAGAGTGTTAACAAGAAAATTCTATTTTTAGTAACAGTGACCTAGTTTTTGGACCCAGATGACCCATATTCTAACTCGTCCAAGAAATCATTGGGACAAACATCCTGACCAAGTTTCATGATAATCGGAGCAAAAATGTGACCGCTAGAGTGTTAACGAACTAAGTGTGGACGGACGAAGGACGACAGACGACGGACGACGTCCGACGGACATTCATCGATCCTAATAGCTCACCCTGAGCCAGCTCAGGTGAGCTAAAAATTAATAGTGAATACATTTCCCATTACATTGAAGATCTTGAGTACTTCTTGAATCAGGATCCAGTTTTTGCTGACGGATGGACTGATGGACAGAGGGGTACACCAGGGACTAATTATGAACATGATCTTTTTTAACATCAACTATTTGGTTCTCTGTTCATTTAGTTCAAACTCCGACCCCCCTACCCCCCACCCTACCCCACCTACCCACCTGGTAGCTCAACTTACCATGTCCACTGCCAGCTTATGGTAGTACAGCAACATCAACTCCTCAGTTTTCTGTGAGTTTAGTTCAAGCTTCTCTTTGAAGTCGTCATATTTCTTACAGTACAGCTTCTTCTCCTCGAGACCAGTCCGCAGGAAGAATGAGACAATCGCCTGTAGGTGTACCTTGATCTTCTCATAATAGTCTGGTTGCCCCTAGAAACACAGAGAATAAACACTGTTTATTTCCATGAAGTCAATAAAATCAAAAGCCAGACACTCCACATTAAATTAATGTTGTACATGCCTTGTGATTCGTAGCTTCTGAATAAAATTGTTTAATAATGTACAACATCAACGTTAAGAAGCAAGCCTGCCCAAATATTAAATGTGTGAAGATAGAAACTATCTGCCTGTCTTACTACAGGTAGCAAGTGAAGATGTACTCAGGTAAGTCTGATTATGCCAAGTATGTGCCTTACTCCAGGTAGAGAAAGAAGCTGTGCTCTCATATTGCATGTATGATTAAACCAAGTATATTCCAGCTTACCCCAGATAGTAGTTGTTGATGTAGTAATGTTAGCACGAGATTCCACAACTGTTCCCCGACAAACGGGTAGATGTCTGGCATCAGCTGACAGTTCAAGGTCTGTAGATTTGTGTTCAGGTAACCCAAAAACTGGTCACTCGACTAAAATACATGAAGCATAGCAGCATTCAATACCAGTAGTCCTGATTGTTCAAACTATACAGTTACTGTATAATACTGTTTCGGTATTATATAGAGTTGTGAAAAACTGGTTTGTACTTGCCATATTAATAAATCTCCACTAACAAGTGAAATTTAGAGGCAACCTTTACACATAAATTGGTTTTCGAGCTGACTACCCAACAAAGATGATAACTACAGCATTACAAAGCTGCTAACATATGTTCAATCATACATAACAAAGAGTTAAAATAACTGTTAAAATTAACAATTTTCAGTTAAGATGAGCCCCCCACCACCCATGCCCCTACCTCAAAGATGACTGACAAGCAAATGGTCAACATTTTATATAGTCACAGATAATGTAACAAGCTAAGAAAGATGTGCAGCCAGACTGGGAATTGAACCTGTGACCACCTTGCTAACAGCTAGAGTGCTAATCCCACTGAGTTATCTGAATCACTTTTACACAGTCATCTTAATCCCTAAAAGTGACCAGATTCATATTAAAATAATAAGACCACAATAGGTTGAGCTTACCGAGCTTTTCTTGGGTTCTTTTCTGGTGAAAATAGCCATGTAACGTTCCATGTCACCCCTCATCTTCTCACAGATCTGTCGCAGCAAGCTGGCGCTCTTCATCAGAATCTCTTCATTAGCAGTATCAGTAAGCCTCTGTAGTGTCGCTAGCGTCTGGTTCCCCACACCATCACTGTCGTACTGAGTCGAGATGAGCAACACCAGATTGTCCCAGTCAAGTAGGCTCGGCAAGCCACTGAGGTACTTGCGCACATGCTCAATGTTATTCAGGGTAATACATAACTGAAATATACCACTCTTTTGTGAACAGAAGGTCTTCAGTTGCAATATGCAAGGAGTTATTGTGATTTACCATGAGAAAGTAAGACTAACTGACATTGATATTTAAGGGTAGATCTTTATCAAATTATGGATTTACAGAGTTTGAATGATCTTGAATGTTTTGGAATTAAAAATGTTCCTCTGAATGAAGGCTAACAGTGTAGACCCTAAATAAATACATGGCTGATAAGACTGATCTGTGTCTACATTGCTTGTATAGGCCATTAAGCCCCATTTATTCATGGTCCATAACCTATATGAAGGAACTACGGGGTAATTTCTCAAAATATTTAATCACCCTTAATTCATCACTCACAAACAGTTCCTAACCTGGGTTATAATTCTAAATGTCATTCTATTAACAAATCTCTTTCATTTAACAGTTCCTTTTGAAAATTAGAACTACTATCTACAGTTTTTAGGTCAAAAGTTGTTGCTAATTATAGGCCAGTTCAGACTGTCAAGAGACAACCGGTAATACAGCATCTGAATGGATACATATATTTGTCTTTTTAATAAAACCCCATTATCTGAAAGATTATCTTGTGTAATATGTTAAGACAAGGGAACTTACTCTATCATTTACATCAAACTCAGAGTTGAGTTTATCGTCATAGTAACAATTTCTCTCTAATATGAAATGGATTTTGTCTGCATACAATCGGGCACCATCACATATTATCTGAAATTCAAATGCACTGTAAGGTTAGAACTTCAATAAATGCAATATTTCTGAACTGATTGAAAAGCTATTAACCCCTAAAATCCACGGAAAATCCATGGCTGTTATACAAGGAAAAATAGTGAACAGTGTAGATTTATCAGTGCTGTTTGATCAAGATTTACTCTGTTTCCTTTTTGACTCTTTAAGTTATTTCTGATCAAGAAGCAACCAGTGCTGGCTTATCTGGATCTATGCTGATCACTTATGTGATAAAACCTGTAGATATGGCATAATTGGTTCAGTCTATTTGTCTATCATTATATGCTTTAATGTATCATATCTCTTTTTCCATTTTTTAACTGTACAAAGGCTTCGAGTTGTTAAAAGACAACAAATCAAGGTTGAGAGAAAACTGTGAGCAAAGTTTTGTAGTATGATTTAGATTTCATTTTTACAGCCAACCACTTATATGATGAGATAAAATACTTGTATTATTTACAAATTATGACATACATAAACAATTTAATCAAAAATAAAATAGAAATGTGTGCCTATTTAAACATACATCTGTGATATTTGTGACTCCAATGAGGCAGCAGTCCGCATCACGGAAATCAATTTTACGCCACTCTTCTATAACCTGAAAAATAATAAGATTTAAGTAATAAGATCATCATCATCAATCATCATCGTCATCATCATTATCATCATCATCATCATCATCAGCATGCCAGCTGAACTACTTCTTCAACATTACAGAAGACTATACCGACTGGATTTGTTTAAGAGATGTAGCTGTCCTGAATAAGTAATGTTCTTACATATAAAGTATGGGAAAAGAAAGTAAGAACTCTGCTAAGAGATATTTGCTATTTGTTGTATCAGTAATTGTGCTTTTCCCATTCAATCTGCTGATTTGATACCATTAAAATATAATAATAAACATGAATATTTACCAAACTCTAAAACTCTAAAAACAATGATATCAAATGATAACAGATGACATTTATAGTTCAGGAATAGATAAAAACAGTTATTCTGAGTGACTATATGACATCAGCAGACGTCTTTGAGCTGTTTCAACAAGAACTTGGTCCACATTGTGCAAAACTGCAACAATGCTAAACATTTATGTACTTACTGAATGTTTGCTCAATTTTAACAACATGTCACTCCCAGATGTAAATGTCAAAACTGTACAGCTTGATAACTTACCTAATTCAGAATCAAAAGATATTTTTGTGGACAAACATCAAACTAAAATAAGTCACCATAATACTACAAATGCCCCAAATAGGTGAATTTCAATTAAAACATTATTAATAAATTGGGATCAATGTGTATAAGCTGATTATTGAAATTGATAAGGATTATATACATATGTGCATATACAGTCCAACTTGTGCTAAAGACGACCTCTAACAAAGACTTAAGAACAGATTCACCAGTTTACAAAGCCCACCAGCTTTCAAAAACAACTTTTGGGATTTCACTGAGTGGTCTTTAAGGACAGGTTTGACAATACTGACCAGGGTTTGACAATTAACATAATTCAAGGACAAGATCGATTTTCTGCAGTATTTAATTTTCAAGCAGATTTCAGCCACAAAATTGGAAATTATCCTAAATTATAACTACCCTAAGACTGCCCCAAACAAAACTCTTAAAATATTGTTGGCCCCAAAAAGATGAAGATTAGTTCACTAATTTTAGCTGAAATCAACACAAAAAACGTGAAAGAAAACAGAATAGTTTCATTAACAAGAAAAAATTGAACAGCAGAAAAAGTCTCTGGACTTAAGTCATAAGCCCTAATAAAGAAGAGCTAATTTGAGAAAGCCACAGATAACATCAATGCCACAAGTGACAGCCTCAACCAGTAAATACCAGACAATGTCAATCTTTCTAAAAAACAAACCACAACAGACACCTACTCACCTGAGCAAAACATGAGAGGACATCTACTGAGGAGTGAGAGTATTTGACTAGATCCGTTACCACGACAACCTTAAAAAAAGAAAACATGGCCAAATGTATACTGGAAGCTGACATACAATGGTTAATCGGTGACATTTATAAAATAGTACGTGACATATATAACAGTAATTTATAATGTGTGATGCACAACATTGGGCTAATGCATCTAGAAAATAGATTAGATACTTTTCAGACCATACAAGTCTTCACTTTGATCAGGGTCTACACTTATTGCAGGGTCTCACTAACTCATGGTGGACAAAGTAGTCTTGACATCTGTAACTTATCATATCCAACAGACTTTTATAAGGTTACTAGTAACTACTTAACAAGTCATTATGTCTGACATTTATAATTATAATTATAGGCCACTAACCAATGTGGATTTTTTTCCTGAGTTTAGGCAGTTCAGGAGGCTATTGTGAAGAGAGAAAGGAAGCCATACTCAGGTACCTGACAGTGTCTGAAATAATAGCCCAAACTGCATCTGCATCTGCATTTAACTGCATTTTATTCCCATATCATGTATTTACCTGGGCTTAATTTACACCTTTTTTAAAACAAATATGTATTAACACAATCTGCAATAAATTTGACGTACATCTTTATCTATTTCGAGAGCTTTCTCCATCCTCTGTATACACTCTGATCTGAACGTCTGAAGCCAGTAAACCATGGATTCCTCAAACCACTTCTGGTAGTGGTACAAACCCAGCTTGAACACATCTCTACAACAGAACAGGAAAACTTTACATCACCATGGAAACTCCTGTCAGAATGTTATACACAGGTATATATGCGGTTGTGTAATAACACACTATGAAGTTAAACGTCAGAACATAAAACTTCACATATATAACCTTTTACTCCAGAAGATATGGCTGTTATCCATAGGCAAACAGTGTAGATCCAGATCTGCCAGCATATCTGTGCCATCTGATTAGGAGCTACACTATTAATTTTGGGATTTCTAACCCAGAAGTGAACAGTGTTGATAATGATCAAATGGCATGGATGTGCCACCTGATCAGGATACAAAAAACAATGGTAACATACAATTAAAGCCATATACCATAGACTAAAGGGTTACAATCAGCATCTAGGACAGCCTAATGTAAGTACCATATGAGTAGAGCTTTGGACTCCTTGGCTGAAAGTTATAAAGCTGAGATTGGAAACCAGTCTCAAATCTCAAGCATCTGAGTCGCCATTTCAGCCAATCAGATGATTGAGATTTGAGACTTGTTTCCATGCTCAGTTTTATAACCTTGGGCACTTATCAGGAAGAAGCCAGTTCAATTGTCCTCAAAATGATGAGATTTCTGCAGGTCCTCAATATAGCAAGAATACTGGTTTCAAGCAAGGAAGCTGCCAATGAGCAAGATAAATATAACATGAAACAACTTGTTCCACAATCATGGCATAAAATAATTTTCATGTTATTGGATTGAAAGGATTCCTATTTTTAACATATAACATAGATGATGAACCAACCTTCTGCTAACGTTATCCCGAATGGTTGATTGTAACTTCCTCAGTGAGAAATACAGTCGCAGAGATTGTTTGCTGGCCATCATGATGTTCACAGCATAGTTATTGTACTTCTTCATATATGTGTTCAACTGCTCCATCTTATCTAGGCACACTGCTGAGATCTGAAAGTGTGTATAAAGTGGTGATTAACCCTTTCCTCAATATATATGCCTTTATGAAAATGGCAAACAATGTAGATCCACATCAGCCAGCACATCTGTTCAGAATCTGCACTGTTTGCTATTTTTATTTTATTTGGTTATTTATGTCCAAAAGGTGAACAGTGCAGATCCTGGTAAGATGGCAAAGATGTGCCGGCTGATCTGGATCTACACTGGTCACACATGTAAAAATGTGTATGTATGGAGTTAAGGGTTGTGTTGATTCCCATCTTATTCGGGTAAAAATTTAAAAGAAGATATTGAATTATATTAGAATAGTCAGTGTCCATCAAACGACTAATGAAGAAATGGCAGTCTTATGTGTTTAAAGTGCCTGTGTCCATCTGGTGACTGGGTGGCCATTTATGACATTACATATTAGCTATTACAACCCTTTTGCTGTATAGACACACCTTTATTGCATGGGCGAACAGTGTATATCCAGATCAGCCGGCACATCCGTTACGTCTGATCAGGATCTGCACTGTTTGCTTTATGATTTGTTAGGTTATATCTGACCAAAATTCGACCAGTGCAGATCCTGATCAGACGGCACAGATGTGCAAGCTGATATGGATCTACACTGGTCACACATACGTAAGAATGCATATATCTGGAGGAAGGGGTTAAATCAGCACAAACCAAGGCTCTGACAATACTGCTGTGATTTTGTGACCAGAACAAGACTATATGGAACTTGATTGTTTTTCCTGTTTGAGTTAAACTTTAACTCCATATATATGCCTTTAATCACATGGGTGACCAGTGTATATCAAGAGGAGCTGGCACATCCATGCCATCTGATCTACACAGTTAAGGTTCTTGTTCAGAATGATTCTAAAAGCAAAGGAATGTTCCAAAAGATCTGGAACTAGTTTTTTGCCCATGTGATAAAAGGCATAGATATGGATAAAAGGGCTAAAACACTAAAATTTTAATACTTCAAATTATGCCACAAGCATTATACCTTTTTCTCCATGGCAAAGCTGACTAGTTTATAGTAGTTGATGGCTAGACTATGATAAAACTGTTTTAACACTGTCAGTTCCGTAGTGTGGCAACACACTGTGTCTATCAGATCTGAAACAAACAAACCTGTATGCTAAGTGTTTTCTTAATTATAAGATGTGGAAAAGTTATGGTAACTTGAGCCATGCTGAGAATGATAATACCTTCAAAGCAACCAACAATGTAAAGCAAGATTTTGAATTCTCATCTATGCAGTCTGATCAGGGTCTACACTGCTTACTATTCAGTTGTTAAATTCCTGCACAAAATACATCTGAATTATAAATATAAATTAAAATGAATTATAAATAAATCAACAGCAACTACAGGAGCACATATTTCACAAAAGTATCAAGGCAGGGTTAAGAAAAACTAAGATGCACCATGCTCTGTAAAATGAGAAAATAACATTAAAAACCATGCCAATATTTTAATTTCTCTCTTTTATTAAATTTGCTTTAGGTAGATTTCACTACTATCAAATGAATTAAATCTTAACAATGTTGAATGCTGGTCTAAAATGTAACATATGCCCAAACTAACCCTTGACTCCTAGGGGGTAGGGCTGTTATCCCATCAACAGTGTAGTTCAAGATCAGCCAGAACATCTGTGCCATCTGATCAGGTTCTGCACCATTCATTTTTTTTATTCATTAGGTTATTTCTGACCAAAAAGTCACCAGTATAGATCCAGATCACATGGTTACATACACAATACAACCTGTATTTATGGAGTAAAAAGTTAACTACTATTTTTATAATTGTTATGTGCCACCTTAAATTTTTGTAAATTCTTACTGATTAATCTTTCCACTTCTGGTAAGATCTTGTCTTTGATTTCTGCTTTGGTTTCATCCACCTCTCTGACTTTACTGGTGATCCAGTCTGTCATGTCATCCTGTAGTTTACGCGTCATCGTCTCCGAGATCTCCTTCTGTAGAGAGCTACTGGATTCCCACAAGTCCAAGCTCAATAATTGCACTATCACCCTGATAAACATGAAAGTAAGCTCAATAATTGTTTTATAACCCTGAAAAGTAAGACTCTCAAAAATTGTACTTTCACCCCAAAAAGTCAGCTTACTCGATAGTTAACTATCAACCTGAAAGTAGGCTTTCTCAATCACCCTTAAAAAGAAAGCTCTCTCAATATTGTACTACCATCCTGAAAAGCAAGCAAACTAAATAATTGTACTATCACCACGCAAAAATTGCACAATTACCTGTTCCAATTGAATTTCTTAACTGCTTCTTTCTCATTTATATAACCATATTTTATTAAAGAGGGTATAGAATATTGCTGTATTATTTCTTGCAATCATACCTAAAATCTCCCTAACAGTAAATTGAGTGAATTCATATTAAGTATCATCAACTGTCAACAAGCAGTACAAGTGTTATGTTTTACCCTAGTTTAGATTTGATGATGTTGAGATTGTCGAGTGTTGGTGGGAAGAGTTCGGGTAGCTCGGACACGATGTCACTCTTCTGGTGAATGTACTTCGTCGCTATCTTTCTGTAGTTTGAGATCTGCAAAATGAAAAACAACTCATGATATTAACCCTTTACCCCATAGATACACATTAATTGCGTGGGTGAACAGTGTGATTTTTAAAGTGAACATAATTTCAGTGCAACTAAGGGATTAGTACAAATGTCTAAAGAATTTACTCTCAAGTTCATATAAATAACTGTGGTACTGTTTAATTTCACTAGCAAGACATAACTTACAAATAATTTACTATGCAATTTTGTTAAGCATTTGAATATAGCCCAATTTCCACAATAACAAACACACAAAATGTAAACCATCCCAAAGGTGCATGTTTGTCAAAAAATGTGTTTGTTAATTTCAGGTGTTGTTCAAAATTGGTTAAACTTTTTTTTGAAATAATAAGGAAAACAAAGAATTGATGTGTTTGTAAGTGTATTTGGTCTTGTTTGGCGAGTTTGATTTATATGTTAACATACCTCTATATCGGTGAGCGGCATTCTATCAATGACATTTCTCTGTCCTATCTGCATGGTGGCCCATGTCATTCGTAGGTTGTCAAGTGCAGCGTGAAGGTTGTTCTCGGCAAGGTCAAGGATACTTTCCTCACACTGCATCTCCAACAGGCAGATCACGTTGCTACAATATTAACACCTAATCAGTCTTTATCTATTTATTATTTTCAATTAACCCTTTACTCCATATATAAGCATTTTAAAGCATGGGCGAATAGTGTAGATCCAGACCAACCAGCTCATCTGAGCCATCTGATCTGGATCTGCACTGGTCACATCTTGGTCAGAAATAACCTAACCTTTCATTGTAGATCCTGATCAGATTTCAAGTTACTTGTTTCTTTTATTTGATAAATTATTTTCTAAAGAAATAATGAATACAATTGATATCAAACATCTAAAAATTAAATTGTAAATTACCTAAGACACTTTTAACAAATATTGTAACAAATGAACTATTACACATATCACGATACTGATATAAAACCTTTTGCAATGTAACATTATAGACAAGACAAATGTAATTTCTGAAAAAAAAATGCAACATGTATGCAGAAGGCTTCGAGAAAAGAAAAAGCTAACAACACATTACCTTCACCAACAAAGTATCAACTTTATTTCCAAAGCTATTTCAGCAGATTTATTCTTACCCCACATAAACTAATCCAGACAACAAGTTGTGTACTTACACAATGGCTTGAGACAGTTTGGAGATCCTATGAGCTTCAGCAAACATCTGTAGAATCCTGTGGTCTTTAAGTGACAATGACCCGTAGATGTCCCCACAGCTTCTCTGAAATATATCAACACACCGGCTCATTGTCCAACAAGAACTAAGTTTGAATAGCACTATGGAACATAAATTAAAGAATTAAATTTCTCAACATGAATTGTAAATCACCACCAGTGGTCTAGGGGAAGAGTGTCTGACTCCAGATCCGGAGACTGGGGGTTCGAAACCTACAAAAGACATGGGAGCTTGTTCAGATGTTTAAGCCCTAAATCTAAGACAGCCAGAAACCATCCCTGATTTATCACACATTACCTTTGGCAACTGACACTGAAACTGTAAACTTTGAAACTCACAGCTTTTGTTTAACACCATGCATAAAAGTTCCACACCAGACACAAACTGTTACATGTAGTTAACATGTCCAATCCTTACCTCTGGTGAAATATGTATGTAAGCAAATTTTAAGTAATAAAGATAAATAGACATGTTATGTAATTTTCTAACCATTTACTCCATATACATGTATATGCTGTTTAACATGTGTGACCAGTGCATATCGAGATCTGGCCTGATCTGGATCTGACAAGGTCACATTCCGGTAACAAATTACCTAACAGATCTAAACATAAACAGCGAAGATCCTGATCTGGATCTAGACTGTTCACCTATGCTATAAAAATGTATCTATGGAGTAAAATGTTAACTGTTTTTTTTTTGAAAACAGAAGAACAGTATGTTATACATACAGCAGGGTTAGCCCGGGAATTCTTGTAGGTATAATGCAGGAACTGTTTGTAGGCCTGGTAGTAGTCCTCACTGGAGAAATAACAACTCTCTTCCTGGTCCTGACAAAATACAAACATACATCTCCAATAATAAAATGATAAGAGAACTAAGCAGAGGTCTGTTTACTGAACAATTTCATATGCCAATCATTAGAACCCTTTACATCATGGAATATGGATGTCACCCACTGGTGAACAGTTTAGATCCAGATCAGTTGGCACATCTGTTCATTCTAATCAGGATCTGCACTGTTTGCTTTTTGATTCAATACGTTATTTTTTACCTGGAATTGAACAGTGTAGATCCTGATCAGATGGCACAGATGTGTTGGCTGATCTGTATCTTAACAGTTTACTCATGCCATAAAACCAGTATATATATGGAGAAATGTAACTAATGTACTGGCATATAATCAAATTTGATGTGTCTGACTTTGGAATGTAACTTCACCGACAACAGACATATAAGTGTCACAGTTGAAATTTACAGAGCTGTAATGCAGCTTTATAACTGTTGTGCAGAGTAAAATTTACATTATAAAATGAAAACAGCCAAATAATAATGATGTAATGGACAAACACTGATATATCTGGCCCAAAGGTTAAGAAACTGTGAATGGAAACCAGGCTCAAATCTCAAGCATCTGACAACCAGTCGCCATTTCAGCCAATCAGATGCTTGAGATTTGAGGCTGGTTTCCATTCTTAGTTTTATAATCTTAAGCCCTTATTGCTAACTGACCTCCTTGTATGAGATGCCCACTTTCAGGTGACATTTTCCAATGGCCCTTGGCTTGCCCTTGACAGATCCCTCAGCTATGACATCATACCAGTCATCTGTACCTAGAGCTGCTATATTCTACAATCAAGTCAAGTGAATTTAATAAGGCATTAAATATGTCCATAGTCAAAAACATACAGAATAATGACAGTAACAGAAATATAAATGGAGAGCATGCACAAAATCAAGGTACATAAGCAGAAAATTATTATACATAAAAATTACATAACAATCACATATAAAGCTCATTATGTGCTTAAAACTTTATTATTAAATCAATTTTCTACTGGTTAAATAAATTGTTTCTCATAATCATTGCTAAGTGTATAGATTTTGCTAATCATATAATCTTATGTCATCAGCTCCTTCTAGAAATCATGGGTCCTCTTCTGTGATATGTTGACATTAAAACACTATGAATGATTAACACAAGGCACTACACTTTTTTTACAATACTGCCATTTAATTTATCTAAATCTTCAAAGCCAACTGTTAAGAGCAGGGATTCTAAAATTGTCGGCAGGCCAGTCATTGACTGATTTTTGGGAAGAATGTCCGATTGAAATTTCAAAATTGGTAAAAAAAATCGGTCATGAATAGTGGCCCATAAATTGTTACAAAAATTACCAACATGTACATTTTTTACATCGGTCATGAATAGTTAGTCCTATAAATATGACGTCGTAAATGCTTATTTATCATTTTTTAGCCCATAAATTGTTACAAAAATTACCAACATGTACATTTTTTCACAGCTTAATCAGCTATTAATCTGTAAATTATCGAATTCACAACTCTGTTACCATGACTACCACGACTACACGTCCTGTGAATAGCCTGCGGCATAGATGAAACGGGATGAGGTCAGCCTCATTTTAACAATGGGTGGGTTTGTTTAATTTGCAAATGAACTGCGCTAGTCAGGCTGTTTGATGTCAAAATTAAAAGGGGCAATACCCGTGATTTTATTAATTAACGTACACAAATAAAACAGTTAGCATTTTATTGAAAGAAGTGTTAGTCCGATGTGCGTAATTCTGAATGACAGCCAACCGAATAAAATAAAGTACGGTTAAAAATGCTGTTTCGCAAATTTAAAGAAAACTTCTACAATTCGGATTTTAGTTAAATTGATTGCCATTCACAGCAAAGTTGAAAGGCTCAAATGAATAGATACTTAATGTGAAAATTAATCGAGTAACCGGCTTGCTTACTTACGGCCTTAACGAATTAAATAAATTTTAAATTTACAAAAATCTATGTACGCAACATTTATTTCCGACTCGGAAATAAATGTTGCATACGCAGACTCAGGTAAGTTCTTGTAGATTCAAGAATTACTACATTCATGACATAATCGACGTATATTTACGTAAAGCGAATACTTGCCTCCCGTAATTCGAAGAGTTAATACATGTTCAATGAACTAAAATCCACTTCACAATCGCTATAAACACTGCTGTAGATTTCTATTTTGAACTGTTACGTCACGTTTTCAATGCATGGGATGCTTGTGTATTACAACAAAGACGCCGTAAACTTCAAACGTCGCGTCTGCTCTAATAAATCGATCAAAGAATTTTTCCACTTACAGCCCGAAAATCATGAAATTAATCTGTTGGAAGGTTGTAGGATATAGCCGACGAGAAATTATGTTGTAAGGTAGGAATGAACTGGGGGTCGGGAGAGTTAAATGCACTGAATGCGGGGACCTGAAGTCGCAGTTAGTGCAGACCGGAAGTCGCTGTTCGTGCGAACCGGAAGTCGGATAATAGTCAATTTTGGCGCCAATGTCCAATTGGGAATTTGAAATTTTAGAAACACTGGTTAAGAGGGCATTAAAAAAATTTTTTTTTCATACACAACAAAATATATCAGAACGATTGAGCAAACTGCTTTCTAATGTTAAAGATTCAAATGCTTCAAAAAAGGAGACTCCCTGAAAAAATAAAAGACATGGCAAGCCTAGGGTCAGATGCAAGTTTTCCAGAAAGGGGTTTTGTTCGGTATGGTAGTAACATGATTTTCAATGTTCCAGTGAAAATCCCAATCAAAATTTAATATTGTTTCCCCGAGCAACCGCACTGATCCACCTCTGGATCCAAGTTCTAAGACCTCAGAAATAATGGTTTCTTAAGATAAAGCAGTAAGGCTCATTGACAGAAAAATCTTGACAGCGGAGTTTGGTACTAAGAAAGAATGGATAAAAAGATGCTGAAGAGAATACACCTACCCTGACAGGTATCGTCACTTTGCCGATATATCCGAGAGCAGCACTGTGTTCCTGATCCCCACTGTGCCGTAACACTCCCAGAAAACTGAAAATGTTTTAAATGGAACATTAACACTTATGTTATGAAACACAGAAATTAACTTATTTACCAGATAATTAAAGGGAACTTTTTTGTAAATCCAACCACTTTTCATTATTTTTCTTTACTTATTTTTTTGATGAAGTTTTTATGACTAAAAATATTTCATTAGTTTGTTTTACCCCCTAAATGAAGCAACTCTTCAGTTTTAGCATGAAAGAAGAGCACTGCCTGCAGGTGTCTGACTCTATCTGTTCAGTATGTTTCAAATTCAGAAATACTATCAACAAATGAGATTTGTATAACTATATCAACTATCATAAAAAGTTTCAAAGTTGTAGCCTAAAAAATTTAAAAGGAAACCAGGCTTGAGCAAGTGAACAGACCACTCCCTCAAGTTCAAAGTTTAAAAGGGTCATAACAGTATCCTAAATGGTTGCTGAGATAAAATATGCAGTCTAACAAATACCCGAAATTCTTATTTAAAAAGGGACATAACCATGATGAAGTTCTGTCTATTAGTATTAGTAGTTAAGGTATTGTATAAGGGGATGAACCTACTTTTTGATGCCGCCATGATGTTTCTCATGTTGTCTAGAATCCAGCTGGGTGTCCTGATCACAGATGTACACATGTACTTCGTCACTCAGATAATCTTCCACATCCCTGATAAAATAACACATGAGAATCGATAAATTTATGCAAAAAGCAAATTAACCTGTAACCAGCACTCCTAGAACATTCCAGCATTCTACAAAAAATATATATTATCACTATAATTTCAGAGGGATGTAAGTCATTTTTTTGTCAACAGCTTGGCAATATTGAGTATTTGATACTGCTGTGATTGTTTTTTGAAGCTCTACACTACTGTAAGATTTTTATTTGAATAGAACTATATTTTAAAGACAAAACTCAATTCCACAAAGACTTATGTCATCACTAGTTATCAATGTCTTAATCTTCAAATGGTTTGTAATAAACTATGAAATGGTTAATACATCAGTTAGAAATTATGACCAAATTTTGACGATGATATATAGTAACAAAGAGAAATCAATGTTTAAACATGAAAAAAGAATTACAGTTCTGTTGGCATGCATATCTCATTGTCCTTTTTAACTTTATTTAAAATTTCATTTATGTCCTTCAGCAGTTTTAGAGATGTCCTTTTGATAAGCTTGTTTATACGAGGGCTGTCCGGAAAGTTCGTAGACAAGGCTACAGAATAGTTATAAGCAGTCATATCAATAAGCTGTTTTGGTATTTTGCTTAATTATGTATTGGCTACATATCTCTAAATTAATAAACATGATAACAATAATATTCGCAAAACGCCCATTTCCATGGTAACATGACCGACGGTTTACGGAGCACTTTGATTCCATGACCGTAGCTACTCAAAATAAAAGTTAATAAAAATGAAAGTTTTATGCGTAACGCGTTTTTACTTACGCGACGTTATTTGATATCATTGCATGACATTTGGTGAAAATTATGACGTCATACGTTAATAAACAAGTTGTAAACGACCGTAAGATGCATTGGGGGTGCTTAACATTTGTTTCGAAAAAAATGACGTCAATTTCACGGACGGAGCAACGGAGTGTTATCAAGTTTGTGTTCATGCTAATATGACACCAACTGAGACGTGGAAGTTAATTTCAAAAGCAGATACGACCGGTAAATGTTCAAGGCAACTTGTGTTAAAGTGGCACAGCAGATTTAGAAGCGGGGATGAAAATGTGTTAGATAAGAAACGAAGCGGACGCCCGAAAATAGCAGAGCCGAATTACGTAGAACACGTTAGAACAGTTCTTGACGAAGATAGACGTCGCACTGTAAATGAAATTAGTGACATTCTTGGTTTGAAACGGACTTTGGTACATGAAATAATGACAAAAGAACATGTCTAAAGTATGCGCGAGATAGGTACCGCGGCTCTTGAAAACGGAAATGGAAGAGCTGGTAGACGTGTCATTGGAGTTCTTACGGAAATACGACCCAGAGGGTGATTCGTTTCTATCAAACATTATTACTACGGATAAAACTTGGATTCATCTACATAAACCGGAGTCAAAACGGGATTCTATGATAAGGAAAACACCGAATTCGCCCACACCGTTCAAAGCTAAACAAACGAAATCTGCAAAGAAGTTTATGTTCATCTTCTTTATGGACTCTGACGTTCATTTGACGTTGATGACGTTTAAAAGTGCTCCGTGATTATGTATATATGTTGGATGTAAGGACTGTTATTATGTTAATGTTCATCACAGCCTGACAGTTTTTTGTAAATTTGTTTGTTAGATATGTATGTATTTGCTGGCCAAATTTATTTTATGTATGTATTGCTTTAGTGTAAAAAATAAAGTAGTATATGAACTTTACGGACAACCCTCGTATAAAAAGAAATAAATGGGAAATAATTTTGCAAATATTAAAAGTGGAGATAAATATGATACATAAAGGTTTGATCTTTATAGTTAATAATAACAAGCACAAACATACAAAGTGTACTCTTCATTCCACTTGGGATGTGAAGAATTCTTGACTGTACTTGTTTTCTGTATATCTGTGTCTTGCGACAAGTTTCCTCTAGATCCATAAACCTGTGCCATGGCCTGAGGCAGGAGGTTCTTCTGTGGTATCTGGGGTGAGCCTGGTGGGGTGCTGGACGGTGAAGTCCTGTTTGAGCCTTTAGGAGACAGCTTTGGAGAGTTACCCTTCGGAGAGTTGTGTGCTGAGTTCTTCCCCTTTGTTGGATGATGCATGCATAACAAACAGTAACAGTCACAGGTATCTGTGTAAAGAGAATAGAAAACACTAAATTTATAACAAAATCGTGTGATCCTTTATTGGATCCAGGATCTACACCGTTTACTTTTAGATTCATTTGGTTATTGCTGACCAAGATGCAACCAGTGCAGATCCAGATCAGATTGCACTGATGTGCAGGATGATCTGAATCTTCAGTAGCCACTAACTTGTAAAAACATGTATATATGGAGTAAATGGTCAAATTCTGAAATATGTTATCTGATTTTTACAAGCCTACCAATCACAGCACATGATGTTTACTGAAGTGTAAATGTTCAGTTTCAACCCAAGGAACTGTAGCAAATGTGCCTCGTTGGAATGTCATTTTTATAAATGATCAATTTCAAAAACAACAGATTTCAAAAACCATAAATGCGGAAGGGCAACAGTGGAGCTATCACCTTGGAATGGTCAAACAGGGGTTTATCTTGCCAGATTCTCTCAGGAAAAATCACATATGCGACCAGTGCAGATCCTGATCAGACAGCTGATCTGGATCTACACTGGTTGCATGTGCATTAAAATGCATATATATGGAGGAAAATGCATATATATGGAGGAAAGGGTAAATATGTACATGTATCAGGCTGAACTGTCTCGTAAGTTATGCTAGAGCCTGAGTAGACAACAATCTGTCAACACATCTACTTGGTAATATGAGCTCACCAAAACACAGGAAACATTAAATTTATTCATTATATTTACTGATTGAACAATAGACGTCATACTCTAACATCGAAACTGATTTTTTTTCTTCTGTGTTCAAATTGAGGATTGGTACAGAGGAGATGTATTGTGTTACTTGTTTTACTATTGGTGATAAAAAACTTTTTATCTATTCTTTAAACATATCAAAATGAATGCAGGTGAATATAAACAAATTAATATTCAGCTTTTGTAAGTTAATGAAAACATCAGGCGAGCCCTTGGAGAAAGATTTATGATAAACAGTATGTTATGATTAAACAACAGCCAATCAGACGTTAAATAACAGCCAATCAAAACGTTACAAACCTTCAGAGAAATCTGTTCCGCGTAAACCATTTGCCTCGAGCACAGCAATGTTGACTTGCATGTTCTGTGGCTGCGGGGGGAAAACAACTAATTAGTTCAAAAAACAAAACAAACAAATACAAATGATGAAATGAAATACTTCACATTTAAAAACAAGTTATAAATTAATGGCTTTGTTTGTTTGCTCAATGGAACAGCTGTAACAGCAACCAGCACTTTAGAACACATTTAACCATGAACACTTTAAGCCTTCAGCACAGCATTCCTAACATCTCTGAACGGTGTCTACCCATTTAAGTTTCTACTCTGCACAGTTTGCTAAGGGGGGTCTTAACTGTCTGCTATGCTCCTAACAATCTAACAAGGGTCTAACATGTTTTTCTGAGCACTACATCATAGTAAATTTATCTTGCTCAGTTATCCCTTTCCTCCATAGACACATTTTTATTGGGTGGGCGAACAGTGTAGATCCAGATCAGCTGGCACATCTGTATCATCTGATCAGGATCTGCGCTGTTCACTTTTTTATTTGTTAGATTATTTCTTATCAAAATGCAACCAGTGCAGATTCTGATCAGATGCCACGGATGGGCCAGCTGATCTGGATCTACACTGGTTGCATGTGCATTTAAATGCATATATATGGAGGAAAGGGTTAATATGTAAATGTGTCAGGGCTGAACCAATATAACACAGACTTTTGCTATTGGTTTCACAAGTATAGTTTAAATTAAATAAGATTTTAAACTTTTAAACACTTTTTAAGGTTTGTTTGAGGGGGCATCAAAACTATGCCCCTTGTAACAGGACATCCTGGATCACCCCTGCAATCTGTAGAGCAATATGTGTCACAATAACATATTTTTTTCATCAACCATATCAGATTCAACACATTTTTCCACCTATTTAAGTATATTCATTAATCGACTGGCAAATTTCTAACCTCTTGCGGCAGTAAATACCATCAATCAAGATCAAGATTACTTAAAATTCATTCAAATACAAGAAAGTCATGGCAAAACCTGTACTACTTTCCACCCATAGTTTTAACCCTATCTGCGGCTTCTATCTGTTGATCAATAGGCTGGCAAAATTTGGTTAATTTATTCTCTCCAACAAAATAGCAAAAACATGACCCTTTTATAACTGAAAAGACTATCATACTTATAATAAATCATCTAATTTGACATTATAAATCAAAGTTCATGTAGTCCATTAGAAAAGTAATGTGAACAGTTTCTACAGAAACCACTAGTGGCAATTTGGCCGAGGTAGCATGCAGACTGTTTCCAGTTGCAAAGAAGTTTAACTGTTTGGTTTTTGATTCGTTAGGTTTTTTCTAACCAAGAAGTGAACAGTGTAGATTCCCACTGATCCGGATCTACACTATCTGCACATCTGACAAAACGGACTGATTTAAGAATCAAATTTTGTTTTTATGCATATCATCAATGTATAAACTGTCAGATTGTTTACACCTTATTTACATCAAGACCAAACATGATAAAGTTGTGTGACTACTGAACACAACCACCTCCAGACAATATGAGTTATGTGTCTGCCTGCTGTTACAGCTGACTTTGAGCAGACAAATCAACAGTATGGAGAGCAGCTTACCCTGTTAGGCAGTTCCTCCACGATGTAGAGCTCATGATCTTCCTGGTCTACCTCAAACACCTGAAATCACATCTAGCAGCTTAACCGTGCACTAACAACTTTTATTGCATGGGAAAACAGTGTAGATCTAGATCACCCAGCACATCCATGCCATCCGATCAGGATCTGCACTGTTTGCTTTTTGATGTAGTCAGTTATTTCTGAACAAAAAGCAAATAGTGCAGATCCTTAGAATCAGATGGGATTGATGTGGATCTACATTTGCTGCACATGCGATAAATTTTGCATATATTGAAGAAAAGGTAAAACAAAAACCATGATGTATACATATTAGCTGAAATTGCATCTCTATGTATGTAACCCAGCTATGGTTGAATTAGTACCAAACTTGTACTATCTCGCCATGTCCATGGTGACTTGGTAGAACATCGGACTAGCATGGGAGGGGTCCTGGGTTCAATCCTTGAATCAGGCATGGATTTTTCAGAACCCTTGTTACATGTATTACTATATAAATGGAATGAGTCACTAACATCAACTCGAAATCTGCAAAACTGGGCCCAAGATCATAAAACTGAGATTGGAGACCAGACTCAAATCTCAAGCATCTGATTGGCTGAAATGGCGACCAGCCTGGTCTCCAGCTTTAGTTTTATGATCTTGGGCCCTGTAACTACAAATATAGACATAATTACGCCCACTGTAATTAACACATCACCTTTTTGTGTTCAAGGAAAACATATTAATTCCTCAGTGAACATTTGTTAATATTAATTTCAACAAAAATGATGACAATGTGTATGTTTCAGTTCTGAGATCCAAACTCCTTTCCTCTGTAATAACAGCAACAACCAATACAGTTAAGATGCATTTAATGACATCACAAAGTAATACTGTGGAATAAAGGGACTTTTTTAAGGGTACAACTTTTATTTCAAATCAGAAAATCACTTCTTATTCATCTATACCAGATTTTAATAATCTCAAATAATCATTCCAAAGTTGGAATTCAAACTTAAATTGGCCTTCACAATGTAAGCATATACTGTAACAGTAACTAAAACAAATGTAACAACATCTATTTTATACCAACCATGCTACTGCCATGCAAAAAATTGGTTTTTGGCAAAATAAATAAAGAATGAATTGCTGCAGTCAAATAAATCAATTTTGATAGAGCACAAGAAAATTTACAGTCACTACAACTGGAAAGCCGTAAACTGATATCTGAAGTCCTTAAATGAATTTTTGGCCTTACCATATCACTCTTCTTTAATCTTTCAATATGTCACACCCCTATTAGTTTATGAATAATCATACTGTATAACCTTTGTTTCAATCATTTTTATTTCTTTTGTTTGGCAGGTGATTACAAATCATAAAACATCTGACTTCATGGCTGGATGTAAGATTTCCAGAAAGGGTGCTCATTTGGGGCACTCAGGGTAATTACATGATAATTTCCAATTTTCTGGCCAATATCCCCATGAAATTTAAAAACTGCTGCCAAACTGTTTCTAGCAAACCCCACTCAACCCCCTCTGGATCCACACCTGGATTTAATCAGTGCTATTGAAAGTATTTTCAGCCATATATTTATGGTATTGCTGGATGAATTAAGTCAATAAAACAGCTATAAATGCATCATACATGATTAGTAAAGTTAATATGCTGATTTATTGTAAGCTGTTGGTCTTGTTTGTAAACTTGAAGTATTTGTTTACTTGGTACTGCTTGTTGAACATGTTCTTTTAACTTGAAACAAAATTAGAAGGGGGGTTGGGAATGATATATAAGAGAAGAGAGCCAGCAGTATTTGAAAAATTCCCGACTCAAGGTGTAATATCAATACAACTTACTGCAGAAGAACTTGATTGCTAGTTCTGTCATTAGCAAACAGTATCATCTGTGCCATTATGACTGGGATAACTTCCATTCCTTCACAGACTCACAGACACCATTTTGAATCAACAAATGGCATTTGTACCTTTCACTCAAGTCTGAAGGCAGAATGACAATGATAACTGCTGGTCCTGTTGCCATGCCAACATCATCCCTGTCACAGATTGGTTCCCAGTGTCAACAGACCAAAACCAACCTAATGTCGGTAATGTTACAGCTCTCTTATGTATTAACTGATCATGTCTTACCTCCCTTAGATGATCCAACAAATCCCCCGGCCTTAACCCGACAGTGTTGTCCGGAGCTCCGAGAGGGTGTAGCAAGCTGCGTAATAAACCTCGGTAAATGTTTTCATGCTGAAAGTAAAATGCAAAACAAATTATCACAAAAGTTTGACCTGGAGTTACAAATTAGAATAAAACAGCTTACTTCCGCTTTATCGGTTATGTGAATTAGATCTACCTCCTTTTCACTTTTTTCAGATCTTAGAAGAAAAAGTTTAAATAAAGGTCTCCTCATAGTTTCACTTTTTAACAAATCTCAGCATCAACTATAAACCAACTTGTTTTACATTTGGTATTCACAAACTTATGGATCTTTGTACATGTGCTAATAGAAGTGAAATGTTCCCTTAGCAACAGTTAATAATAACCACCATTCCCTTTTATGGGAGTTCTTACAAACTCCATTTAGAATCATGACAAGACCTGGCATATACCATAGAAAAATAGTTGTGCTCAAACAGCTGACTTGCATGACTTGATGAAAACTAAAAGTGAATGAATGCTAACTATGTATACAAGTTTTACAGTATTAAATACTGCATAAACAATTATAAATATGCAGCACTGTATATAAAGTCATTCATAAGGTCCTATCATGAAGCTGTCTGACACCAGGCTGTCTGAAGTACTCTATGACTTCCAAGGCTGCCATAATGTAACATATCTAAAAGTCACAAGTCAATATTAATTTGCATTCTGAAGTCACACCCCCTGGTGATACATGTATTGTGTTGCTTCTGTGAAGTCACAAGTCAATATCACATCAGTTATTTGAATTTACCTTGAAAATCTGAAAACATATGAATTCATGATGCATCTCTTATATACATAAGTTACAATTACATATGAGCAAGCATAGCTAAAGTCACAAGAAAATTGTGTAGCATATCTGAAGCCACAAGCCAATGTCCTGTAGCATAGCTTACTTTACAAGTCAATATCATGTAGGATACCTAAGTCAGTATCATGTAGCATAGGTATTGTCACAAGAACAATGTAGCACATTTTAATTTACAAGTCAATATCATGTAGCATATCTAAATTCACAAGTCAGTATCATGAAGTGCTAAGATGCAAATCAGTATCATGTAACATATTTGAAGTCACAAGTAAATCAACCATTGTCTTCCTTTCTGGAGGGGGTGGGGGGGACATCTTCAATCGCCAAAATTGCATCAATTGAACAGAATTTACAAAAAGTGAATCATCCAATTTTTGTTTAGTATAATTTAATGACATTTAAATGCTGACTATGAAAGTGTTTCAATGACATTCACTTATGTAGAACAGCATGTCCAACATGAAGCGTTCTTAATAAATTGAACTGAAGAATACTGTACACAAAGAAATCTATTGAGAAGTTTCATAATTTCCATGAAAACTGAGCATAAAACTGGCACTTGAAAATAGGCATATTTTTAGAAATTAACCCATTCGACAAATTATTTTGCTACAACAAAGGAAAAACTTGCAAGCTAAAATAAAGATCCATTACTCTGATCTATAATTGTCCCACAATAACTTGTTTAGAGCTTTGGCATTTGGGATATTATGTTAAGTGGCATGAGGATACCATACATATCCAGATTCTAGAATGACAGAATGTAAACACAAGTGTCCCATCTGCTAGTAGGAAAATCGGTCAGATATATTATAACCATATATGGGCAAATTTCACAATTTTTAAAACAAATTCAAAGATTATCATCATTTGCCAAGAATAGTAATTATTCCATATTCCTCATAACTGTGTTTTTATGAAATGAATACAAAATATAGGATAGAATCAGGGCTCCACTAGCTGCTAAATCTCAAGGCTCATTTTGTTAATTTTAATGGAGATTCTGCCAATTAATATCTAAAATACCCCTAAATGACAAAAAATGACCATTTAGCTGAAATCATAGGGGTCAAAATGAGGCTCGTTGGAAAGATCAAGAGTCAAAGGGTCATGGACCAGGTCAAATGAAACCCCAGAGAATCTAGTATGTTCCCATACAGAACTAACAGCTATCTCACATAACCAAATGTCTATAAGATCCACAATGAAAATCTGACATTATGAAATTATTTAAGGAATCCGAGACCTTTGAAACCTATCAACATCATTTACACAGTAGCTGACATTATACATTTTCTGTGATCCTCTGTGACGCACATGGTCGACATGCCATTCACATTCAACCCTTTACTCGGTATATATGCCTTTATGGCATGGGCGAACGGTGTAGATCCAGATCAGCTGGCACATTCTTGCTGTAGGATCAGGATCTGAAATGTTCACTTTTTGATTTATTAGGTTATTTCTGACTAAAATGCAAATAGTGCAGATCCTGATCAGACAGCACAGACAGTAGCGCTGCCTGATTTTGATCTACACTATTTGCACATGCATAAAATGCATAATATATGTATATGGAGGAAAGGGTTAGTTAGGCAATTAAAGTTAGTGGATTCCATTCAAAGACAGGTTATCCCAAGAGGAACTTTTGAAACTTCTGTCTACTGTTAACTGCGACCAACATTCTCTCTAGAAATGACCATGTACAAACTCCTTGGAAATAGCGTGAAGAAATAAAAACATTCATATAAAAAAGAAAACAGCAAGTGCACCTACCAGCAATAATTTTAAATTCCAACATCTTGAAACCCTCTGCCGACATACAGGATGTTCAAGCTCACCATTTACTCTTTCATTATTATTTCCATACATATCTTTCTTAACATCACAACATTTATGTGTTATATGAGCATGGGAAAGATGTAAAAAATGCTTCAATGTTTCCATAACATGTGATCCCGTGCCATCTCTGTCATAATGAGTAATTATATCCAATTAATGAAATCAATTAAGTGACAGATGTCTAGGTTTTTATGGTATCAATCTGGATACAGCACACTTTATACAAGCCGGTACAGGTATTTAGCAATCCCAGCTGGCTACTTTGGATAATTTACTATTTAATATTACGTTGGATTAAATAAACCTAATTTTTCAGGAATTGTTCCTTTTGGCACTTAAAATTTCCCAAAATTGAAAAACACTAACAATGTAACAGAGTTAATAAATTCCACTGACACAGTTAAGGCTTTGTATGCAGGTTCACATTTAGAAGGTATCTGGTATCAAATCTTCACACTATTTACTTAATTTACATACCATATGGTAATCACTGTGAGTTAGTACATAAAAGAAATATTCTGTTATTCAAATTTTTCATTTTCAATCTATGACGCCCTTTGCTTAATAAAAATTGTATGAATTTGGTTAATAGTCCAATGCAATGAATTGTGAAATTTGAATCCCTCTGATAGTAAACATATTACATGGTTGGTACCTGTAGTTTATCACAGTCCACTATCATCAACCGATTTATACTGTAAATAATAATAATTCGGTTTAAGTATGTATTTTAAATTTGATATCCCAGGATTAATGAATCCACTGTCACCATGTAATAAACAGTTGTAAAATTAAATATTGCTTTTTTAATTTAAAGTTTCTGATATTATTTTTTGAATCTCAAATATAATTATGAATTAAATTTTATTCCAAAACTGGTAGCTAGGGGTGAAAAACTGGTGTACAAAACAGCATCCTTTTAACTTAAAAAACAGAACACCATTTTCTAACATGTTTGAGCAAAAACTAGCTGTTAATCCTTATAGTGATAAAATTAAATTTGTTTATTTATTTGCATCAATATTACATCATGTCTGTGGGTAATACAGATGTTGTACATTTATTCGGTGAACTTGTTATATCGAACCCTTTTGTTCCGAAGAATGACAAGAACAGTGCAGATAATATAGAGAATAAACAATTACAACAAATTGCCTGTAGAATTTGATACAGATGAGACCATTAAGCTTACCCCGGAGGGAACTTCGATAGGTCAAGCAGAATGGCTTGACAGTCATGGTGCAAGCTTTTCAATGACACTGATCTCATCACTGACAAGGATCGTGACGCTTAGGGAATTGTCAATTACTGATTATCTGCCAACAATTCATGTTGATATATCTACCATAAACTTTTATAAACAATTCATATACTCAAATTCTAAAGAAAAATTCAACAACACAATACATGCGCAGTTGATGTAAATGACAATTGACAAAAGACAGTTTTTTACAAGTTAAACACATCACATTCAAATATTTTCCCATCAAAACAATGTTATGCATAAATCTCACATTTCATGCGACACTGAATGGGAAATAAGCCTGCGGTACATTAGTTGTATATTCATTCTATTTTATTTTATAAAATGAAAAAGCACATTTTTATTCAGACGCCTACATGCAATAATGAGTAGTTTTATGGTTGGAACAAATGGTAGAGCCATAGAGTTAATGGATGTTCACACTCTATCTGCCACAGACTTTTATTTTACTGGTTCCGATCTGCATGTAAGTATGTAATCTAACAGTCTGTAAAAACTGCATGTTTATATTACGCTAACTAGTATAGTGTGTATACTGCATGTTTGTAGTATGCTAACTAGTTTTCTTTCAAAATTTATGTTTGTAGTATGCTACCTGTTTTACCGGAAGTCAGATATATATGTATGTATTAGTTATATTGTGTTATATTGTCCTTATTGTGTAACCATGCACTTGGACGAAATAAACAATATGTTCTGTTCTGTTCTGTTCTAGTATTATTTGCATACTGCATGTTTGTAGTATGCTAACTAGTAATCTTTTCATACTGCATGTTTGTAGTATGCTAACTTGCATACTGCATGTTTGTAGTATGCTTACTAGTATTTTTTGCATACTGCATGTTTGTAGTATGCTAACTAGTATTATTTGCATACTTCATGTTTGTAGTATGCTTAATAGTACTCTTTGCAAACTGCATGTATACTAGTATTATTTGCATAGTGAATGTTTGTAGTATACTAACTAGCATAGTGTGCATATGCATGTTTTGATGCTAACTGGTATTCTTTGCATACTTTATGTTTGTAGTAAATGTATGCTAACTAGTATTCTTTGCATACTGCACTTTTGTAGTATTCTGTGCATGCGGCACATTTATAGCATGCCAATTAGTATTCACTTGGTAGTGCATGTTTAAAGTATGCTAACTATTACTGTGTGCAAACGACTTATTTATAGCATATATTGTGCAAACTGCACATTTATAGTATGCTAACTGGTAAAAAATGCATAATGCATGTTTAAACTAGGCTAACTAGTATTCTGTGCATACAGCATGTTTATACTAGGCTTACTAGTATTCTGTGCATACAGCATGTTTATCCTAGGCTTACTAGTAGGCTGTGCATACAGCATGTTTTTACAAGACTAACTAGTATTCTGTGCATACAACATGTTTATACAAGGCTACCTTGCATTTTATGCATACAACATGTTTATACTAGGCTAAATAGTACTCTGTGCATACAGCATTTTTATACTAGGCTAACTATTATTCTGTGCATACAGCATGTTTATACTTGGCTAACTAGTATTCTGTGCATACAACATGTTTATACTAGTCTAACTAGTACTCTGTGCATACAGCATGTTTATACTAGGCTAACTAGTACTCTGTGCATACAGCATGTTTATACTAGGCTAACTAGTATTCTGTGCGTACAGCATGTTTATACTAGGCTAACTAGTATTCTGTGCATACAACATGTTTATACTAGGCTAACTAGTATTCTGTGCATACAGCATGTTTATACTAGGCTAACTAATACTCTGTGCATACAACATGTTTATACTAGGCTAACTAGTATTCTGTGAATACAGCATGTTTATACTAGGCTAACTAGTATTCTGTGCATACAACATGTTTATACTAGGCTAACTAGTACTCTGTGCATACAGCATGTTTATACTAGGCTAACTAGTACTCTGTGCATACAGCATGTTTATACAAGGCTAACTAGTACTCTGTGCATACAGCATGTTTATACTAGGTTAACAAGTACTCTGTGCATACAGCATGTTTATACTAGCTAACTAGTATTCTGTGCATACAACATGTTTATACAAGGCTACCTTGCATTCTGTGCATACAAGATGTTTATAATAGGCTAACTAGTATTCTGTGCATACAACATGTTTATACTAGGCTAACTAGTACTCTGTGCATACAGCATGTTTATACTAGGCTAACTAGTACTCTGTGCATACAGAATGTTTATACTAGGCTAACTTGTATTCTGTGCATACAACATGTTTATACTAGGCTAACTAGTACTCTGCGCATACAGCATGTTTATACTAGCTAACTAGTATTCGGTGTATACAGCATGTTTATACAAGGCTAACTAGTATTCTGTGCATGCAGCATGTTTATACTAGGCTAACAAGTACTCTGTGCATACAGCATGTTTATACTAGGCTAACTAGTACTCTGTGAATACAACATGTTTATACTAGGCTAACAAGTACTCTGTGCATACAGCATGTTTATACTAGGCAAACTAGTACTCTGTGCATACAGAATGTTTATACTAGGCTAACTTGTATTCTGTGCATACAGCATGTTTATACTAGGCTAACTAGTACTCTGCACATACAGCATGTTTATACTAGCTAACTAGTATTCGGTGTATACAGCATGTTTATACAAGGCTAACTAGTATTCTGTGCATGCAGCATGTTTATACTAGGCTAACTAGTATTCTGTGTATACAGCATGTTTATACTAGGCTAACTAGTACTCTAAGCATACAGCATGTTTATACTAGGCTAACTAGTACTCTAGAATCTACTTGCACTTTGAACCAGGAAGTAAGTTTTCCTTGAATTTCTTGAAAACCCTAACATTATTTTGACGAATTGGCACTAAACATTGTAGACCAGCATATACTTATTTCAGGTATGATCTGCTTTGGTATATTGTTCATGAATTTCAGAGTTCTCATGCAAATGGTTTTTCTCTTGTTTTAGTATGTGCTTGGTAATAAGAACATGAATTAGACTAAACTGAGATTGCAAACATTTACTACATCCATAGCTTAATACATTTATTTACTAAAATCTAGGTGGCAATAAGTATTTTCCCCCAAAATTCATTTTTTGAAATTTTAGCCTGTTTTCGCCATTTGCAATGTTTGCTATACCTTATGGCACATTAGATTTACATTTGAAATCATTTAAAACTGATGAAATCCATCAAAACTGGAGCAAAATCAACCAAACGTTATAGTTTACCTAAGGATTGCCTTCTCTGATTAAATACCAGCAATCACAACATTTGTCAGGCAGTAACTTCATTGTTCAGTCATCTAAATTTATGTAAATAAAATTTAACCGTAAAAATCCACCCTATGACGTATATTTATTTCAAGTAGCGGCATCTCAAACTATTAGATAAATAAACATTTAACTAAATTTGAATTTGATGTACTTACCCAAACAGATAAAAAATTTAGAGAATCAAAGAATATAAGTTTACAACATTGAAACACTTAACTAAAATAAACTTCCATTATTGCAAAAAGTAAAAAATAAGATAATCTTGTAATAAGTATTTGGGAGAGTACAAATGTTGCTATAGACCACCATATAATCAGTATTTAGGAGGATATCAATATTGCTGCAGACAGTGTATGATGTTTTATGTAAAACAGACACGATTTATCAACCAGCCACCTCTCATATTTGAAATAAATTGTTAAGCTTAAAGAGGATAATCATACCCTATTATTTGGTTGACAGTAATCATGACAAATTTTCCAGATACATTTTGTTAAACATGTATTCATCACTCTTTTTATTATAGTCAAAATCAGCCCTCCTGCTATTGTGTAAATTCAGTGAGTTGAAGAAAAATGTCATACTCGTCAAAATTGGAACCCCCAATCAGCAGGAAACCATGTCCAGCTTAAATAAAACAAGAGATCATACAACTGATATTGAATATCAATCAAATCTCAAACATCTGGTTGGCTGAAATGGAGACACATCTCTGTTTCTTCCAATCAGATGCTTGAGATCTGAGATTGGTTTCCAGTTTTAGTTTCATGATCTTGGGACCAGTCTGAGTATTGAAATTTAACCTTCAAAGCACAATCAAGCTCAAGATATTAACCTTCAAAGCACAAGGAAGCGCATTATATTACCAGTAACCTTCAAAGCTCAAGAAAGCCCATGATATTAACATTTAAAGCACTAACAAGCACATGATATTAACCTTTAAAGCACAAGCAAGCTCATGATATTAATATTCAAAGCACAAGTAAGCACAATGATATTAACCTGCAAAACACAAGAAAGCTCATGATATTAAATTCAAAGCAAAAGTAAGCTCATGATATTAACCTTCAAAGCACAAGAAAGCTCGTGATATTAATATTCAAAGCACATGTAAGCTCATGACATTAATATTCAAAGCACAAGTAAGCTTGTGATATTTACATTTAAATCACAAGTAAACTCATGATATTTAAATTCAAATCACAAGTAAACTCATGTCATAAACCTTCAAAGCACAAGCAAGCTCATGACATTTACATTCAAAGCACAAGTAAGCTCATGATATTTACTGTAAAACGCATTAATTTCGCGAGGTCAAAATTTCGCGATTTTCGTCAAAAATCAGCAATTTTCTTTATTCGCGTATTCATAAATTCGCGACGTCGTCAGACTCGAAACCGAAAATATAAAAGTAAAATTTATAATCATGATCACGATTTCATCGTTAAACACATGCAAACGGTACAGATATATACCATTGTCCTTACTGAGATATGAAGCAATTAACAATAAATAAACATAATATTGTTAGGCAAGCTGCCTTTTGTTAAGGTGCGAAATATAACAAACAAGGCTGACAATAGCTATATTGTTTCCTGTATCAGAATAAATTACTCAAAACTTTATTCAAACAATTAAATCAAATAAATGATTGGTGGACCAATAGGAATTATATGTGATGTTTGAAGAGATTAACAGCTCTATTTTAAGTTGCCTCTTTTCGGATAATTAGTATCGGATATATCAAAACTCATCATATATTCGCAATATTTATGAATTTGCGAGGCAAGCGATTCGCGAATATTAGCGAAAATAAAACCAACACGAATAAATCCAGTTCTACAGTACCTTCAAAAACACCAGTAAGCTCATGATATTACCTTTAAAGCACATGTAAGCTCACGGTATTTACCTTTAAACACCAATAAGTTCATGATATTACCTTTTAAGCACTAGCAAGCTCATGATATTAACCTTCAAAGCACAAGCAAACTCCTGATATTAACCTTTAAGAATAGCACAACTTCATTAAATAAATCTTCAAGGCTTAATCAACCTTCAATTATGCGCTGTCTTACTCATTATTTTACATTAATCTCAAGAAAACTGCAAGTTTTAGGACATTTTTAAATGCTTGAATAATGTAAGTTTTCCAAACAAATTAAAAGAAATCTGCAAAAGTTATAATACTTTTCCATTGACCTGCAGTAAAAAGTCATATTTCCTCTTATTCTTCCAATGGGAGGTATATGTGTGAACAATAGACCACCAGACAAACATAACAACACATGCTTTTTTCAATAAAATAATTCTGGTCAAATTGATTATAAACAACACTTCAGACTATTCCAATAAAACATGTCTTTTACTGAATAATCATAAACAGTACCTTCATAGGCATGTGGGAGAAGCTGTCTGAGGATCGGGATGGTAGGATCGGCACTCCAACCTCCAGGTAGTCCATACCTTTACTATTGCTCCGTGATTTCAACATCTTCTTTACAAAAGATTTCATCCATTTAGGAAGTGAACTCTTCAGGCTGCCATGACGCTGGTACATGGCTTCTAAATTTTCAAGATTCTCCGCACAAATATATTTTGACAATAGCGGTAAAGATTTTGAGCGTGGGTATGTCATTTTATATTTTATGAAGTAACTTGAAATTATTCAACTTGTAATATTCCAGTTCTGTATTTATCAAACAATGTCACTGCTTCTTACTCACTCATACCTCTGTTGACATTTATGTATTTAGACCTTTACATCATGTATAAAAAGTAACACATAACCTTAGCAAATAAGTTTGTCACAAAACAAATAGCACCCAAGCCCTTATTTAGATTTTCAATGAAATAAAATATTTTGAATACAGTAATTATATTTCAAACATAGTTTCTTTATTTTATAACTTAAGATATTTTGTCATGTAATACATCACACATTTAAGAACAAGTCTGTGTGTGTGAGCGACTATCTATGGTTCCTCGCAGAATCTTACATTATCACCTATGTAAACTGTGACTTTCTTAGTTTGACAAAGCCGAGATAACATACCTATATCAGTGATTTTTGTTTAAACAACAAATCTGGTATTTGGAATTTGCCAACATCACCTGTCAAACAGTATTTGATAACTTATTTTCTGTATGAAGATAAAAATAGATCAGTTAACCCTTTACTCCATAGATACACCTTTATTGCGTGGGCGTACATATGGAGTAAAGGGTTAAGCCCTTAGCACAGCATTTGTCCAATTTGGGACCAGTGATGAATCTGGGCAGTATGAACAGGGTCTACACTGTTCACAATTCAGTTAATAAATTCAGTAATACATTTCTGTTAATCCCTTCCTCCATACATACACCTTTATTGCATGGGCGAACAGTGTAGATCCAGATCAGCCGGCACATCCGTGGCATCTGATCAGGATCTGCACTGTTCGCTTTTTGTTTTAATAGGGTATTTCTGACCGAACAGTGAACAGTGCTGATCCTGGTCAGATGGCATGGATGTGCTGGCTGATCTGGATCTACACTGGTTGCAAATGTATAAAAATGTGTATATATGGAGGACAGGGTTAAACATCCCTAATGACAATGAATGGACTGGTGTTAACTGATTGAAGGGTTAGTTCAGTTAGTCCAGTTAGTCCATTTCATTAACTTGGGAGCTTAAAGGGTCAAGGCTGATCACTGAGATAACTGGACATATACAAATAGTTTAGAAGTTGCTATTTGATGTAACCTATCACTCATTACAACCAGAGATCAGACAAATGCCATAGAAAATAGATTAAAAAAATACAACATCTTGGGCTTACATTGTGCAATCAGTTTTCCAACCTTATGAAATGGCTTAGAGGGAGACTTGGGAGAAATAATCCCCCAAATTTCATCTACTTCTCCCTCAACGCTAAATGGCTTAAAAGCTTGGGAGAAATATTCCAACAAATATCATCAACTTCTCCCTCTACCAGGGAAAGGCTTAGAGGAAGACTTGGGAGCAATGGTCCCCCAAAGGTCATTAACTCCCCCTACACTAAATGGCTTAGCGAGACTTGGGAAAAATATTTCCCCAAATATCATCAACTTCTCCCTCTACACTAAATGGCTTAAAGGGAGACTTGGGAGCAACAGTCCCCCAAAGGTCATCTTCTCTTTACACTGAGCAAAGGGAGGTTTTTTACTTCTATGTTAAATAAGAAAAGCTAAAACCCAATATAACTTCTGCCTGAAATTGGAAAAACTTCTGACAACATAAGCCTTATAAGTTATGTAATATTACCAGGCATGTTCACCACAATTCAATCTAAGTCTTTAAATTTTCAGTTCATATCCCAAAAAGTAAAGGGTTAAAATTATGCCAAATTGAGTTATAAGTTGACATTAGAAAAAAGTTCTGACAGTTTTCTTCTACAGATCAATTTCTTTGTTAACACCTACATGTGTATATGAAAGTGATAAGGTAAAATTTCAGCATCAGTAACTTGTGAAAAATGTTGTATCACCACTAATAAAACCTGATAAAGTATTGTTCAATGTGTGGAATCTAATTCAATGAAACTGTCAATCTGTATTTGAAACACCATCCCATCCCTTAACAGGAAAAGAGCTACTATCATTCTCATTCTGTGGGCTTCAAGTAGGACACAAATCTTGGGTAAAACAAGAGCTACAACAGCTGATGCCGAACCCTCGCCTAGCCTATTTTGTAAGCAATGTATCTGAGTGAGAAGCAGATAGAACACATCAGTTTGGATTAAACAAGAGGAACAACATCAGTTGCCTAATTCTTATCTGTTAAGTAAGCAAAGGGGCCTAATAACCTTTACTGCAGTGACTAGATATGAAAATATTTTATAATGTTCACCTGTGGTATGTATGATGTAGCTGGTGTGGTTACTGAAAAACAAAGCTTGAAAAATTTTTTTTTACCAAAGTTTTATATTGCAAAAGGGGCATAACTATGATAAAATTGCATTTATGGGTTATGAAAATTTACCATGTTGTTGCTAAGATAATGTCAATAACCAGTTCTTTGAATGATGACTGAAAAATGCTGGGGGGGGGGAGAGAATCCTGACTGAATATACTAAGACAACAAAGAAAACAAATGGAAATCTGCCTTAACCAAAAATTGCCTGGGGAAAACCAGATTTCTGGAGATAGTATAATCTAACATAAATTCGGGAGTATCATGCAAAATACGGGAGAGCTGGCAGGTCTGCACTAGTGACTGGAATAACCATCAAATGCAGAGTAAATGTACATGGTTTGCAAAAAGGGCCAGCAAATAACACAAGTAAAACTAGATGGGTGTTCAGATGAACACTTGTGTCGCCCTCTGGTGCTATGTCGGAATAAAAATGCAAGTAAAAAAAGGGGCATAACTCCATCAAAGAATTTGGCATCATCATGAGCGTGTTGTCATAAGCAATATAATCTGAAAGTTTGATGTAAAAATATTAAGAAATGACAAAGTTATAGCCAACATTAAGTTTTCGTGTAAAAATCCAAGTACAAAAAGGGGCATAACTTCATCAAATGTGACCTTGACCTTGAGAATTTGGCATCATCTTGAGCGTGTTGTCATAAGCAATATAATTTGAAAGTTTGATGAAAAAATATTAAGAAATGACAAAATTATAGCCAACGTTAAGTTTTCGTGTAAAAATCCAAGTACAAAAAGGGGCATAACTCCATCAAATATTACCTTGACCTACAGAATTTGGCATCATCTCGAGCGTGTTGTCATAAGCAATATAATTTGAAAGTTTGATAAAGAAAATTTTATTAAGAAATGGCAAAGTTATAGCCAACGTTAAGTTTTCGTGAAAGGGCGACACAAAAACTAGGTTGCTGCGAACTGAATGTTGGAACACAGATTTTGTACATGACACATGTTCACATTATGGTGATCACTTCTGCCAATTATTTTAAAATCAAACCATAGATGCAAATATATGGGCAACACACAAATTATCATCACTAAGGACTATAAAGCAGAACCTATTAATATCAGTGGGTTTGCTGTAACCTGGACTTTGGAGGGAGGAACATGTGTTTTGTGTGTAACACATCCTTACTATAATTTCTGGAGGCAAGGGTTCCAGAGCCTTTCAGTCTGAAATAATTTTATTTAAAATATTAGAACTATTTTTATTATACTACACAATTGTAAAGAAAAAGATTCATAATACGAATTTGTAAATGCAATCTTTAATGAAAAAGAAACTTTTATCCCTTCAAAATTATTTTTCCCTGACTTTTCACTGACTTTTCAGGAATTTTATTTTTCACTGACCAATTTTCAAAATTCCCTGAGAATTCCCTGACCTTAAAAAAAATCAAATTTCCCTGACTTTTCAAGTCTGCTGGCAACCCAGTTTTTAATGGTTGATTGACTGGTGTAGATCCAGATCAGCCAGGAAATCTGTTCCATTGGATTGGGATCTGTCTTGTTTGCTTTTTGGTAAAAATAACCATATAAATAAAATATCAAACAGTGTAGATCCTGATCAGAAGGCATAGATCTGCTGGCTGATCTGTATCGACATTGTTTGCCCATAAAGGCATATATATGGTGTAAAGGGTTCATCACTTCCAGATTGCACTAGTTCTCAATATAGTGTCGAAGCCCTAAATTAAGTTTATATTTAGAGGTGCCACAAGCCAGTTAATAAAAAAATAATCCCTTTAACCCCTTCACTCTATAGATACTGCTTTTTAGCAAGGATCTACACTGTTTGCTTTTAGATTCATTAGATTTTTTCTGACCAATATGCAACCAGTGCAGTTCTAAAGCTTATAGCAGGGATGTGCAGTATTTACACTGCTTACACACTTGTTAAAGGGATATAATTATGGAGTAAAGTGTAAGAAATTAAAACTTTAAAGTTACATTGATAACCTGTTGGAACAAGAAGCATGTCAACATCATGTGATGTTTCCTGTGATCATGTATTCAAAAGCTTGGACTTTACTTCTATCTGAATAGTATTGCAAATAAGAATCAATATACTGGAAATCAATAACACAAAATCTGTGTAGGAACAGTGGCCAAACAATGAAACTAGAAGGAGCTGCAATGTGGTGAAATCAGGTTTTCTTCTCAAATTTTAAGTCAAAAAGGAGCATAACTATAACAGAATACTGTCAAGAGTTATGAAACTTGTCCTGATAATTGCTTTTGTCATGTCAGACAACTATGTTAAGCTTCTATCTTAAAGAAAATCTGAACTTTAAAAAACTTTATGAAATGTTGATGCCTGCCCTTTGCTGCTTGCCTGCTCAAGGACATACCCCGATCTAATAACGAGGGTTTTCCAAGGACCTTTCAACTTCTAACACTTACAATGGGAGCACTATTGCACTGCTTGTTTTTCTAGTTATTTCCTCTAGCAGGTATACTACACACACCAAGGAAACACATATTTTTGTATGTAATTAATGTTTACCTACCTGGAAATTCTTAGGTTTCTTCGGTTTCAGATAAAGCTGAGATATTCTCCTCCCCAAGTTGGCCAATGTTATTATTTTATTTCTTCCTCCTCCACCAAATAACCTAGACGAAAAGAATCCTGTACAGGTTCGTTCCCGCACTTCTGCGCGGATATTCTCCTGATGAACTTCATCGTCTGTCTGAACAAACTTAGTTGGAACGCTGCCAAGTCTCTTCCGTCTGTAAGCATTGATAACTCGACGATTTTCAAGTGATCGTGTAAATTTTGATTTTCTTTGCTCCATGCTGAAACACAGGAATCTTGCTCAGTGTGATGGGTTTGCTGTTACATTGCTGCCATTAAAAGTAAGTAAGCTTTATGATTGCATTTTAGTTTAAAACTAGTGATGAGAATTTTCAAAACTACATGCGCTAAAGACTGGCATGTTTACCAACCCTTAATATCGTACAATGCTTATATCTCACATGTTTATATTATGTTTATCTCCCATAATAAAATGCAAATCATATTAATTTTGTATATCATATCATAAAAGGCATATGCTGATATCCTCCATCATACAATGCTGATATCTTACATTATACAATGCTGACATCTCACATCATAGTATTACAATGCTGACATCTCACATCATACAATGCTGGTATCTCACATCATACAATGCTGATATCTCACATCATAAAATGCTGATATCCCACATCATACAATGCTGATATCTCACATTATACAATGCTGACATCTCCCATCATAGTATTACAATGCTGACATCTCACATCATACAATGCTGATATCTCACATCATACAATGCTGACATCTCACATCATACAATGCTCATATTTCACATCATACAATGCTGATATCTCACATCATACCATGCTGATATCTCACATAATACAATGCTGACATCTCACATCATAGTATTACAATGCTGACATCTCACATCATGCAATGCTGATATCTCACATCATACAATGCTGACATCTCACATCATACAATGCTGATATCTCACATCATACAATGCTGATATTTCACATATAACAATGCTGATATCTCACATCATACAATGCTGATATCTCACATCATACAATGCTGACATCTCACATCATAAAATGCTGACATCTCACATCATAGTATTACAATGCTGACATCTCACATCATACAATGCTGATATCTCACACATAAAATGCTGACATCTCACATCATACAATGCTGATATCTCACATCATACAATGCTGATATCTCACATCATACAATGCTGATATCTCACATCATAGTATTACAATGCTGACATCTCACATCATACAATGCTGATATCTCACATCATAAAATGCTGACATCTCACATCATAGTATTACAATGCTGACATCTCACATCATACAATGCTGATATCTCACATCATACAATGCTGACGTCTCACATCATACAATGCTGATATCTCACATCATACAATGCTGATATCTCACATCATACAATGCTGATATCTCACATCATACAATGCTGACATCTCACATCATACAATGCTGATATCTCAC
Source organism: Corbicula japonica (assembly GCA_038501625.1). Taxonomy (NCBI): domain Eukaryota; kingdom Metazoa; phylum Mollusca; class Bivalvia; order Venerida; family Cyrenidae; genus Corbicula; species Corbicula japonica. The sequence continues at coordinate 1,889,924 of JAZAYU010000037.1, read as the reverse complement.
ATCATACAATGCTGATATTTCACATCATACAATTCTGATATCTCACATCATAAAATGCTGATATCTCACATCATAGTATTACAATGCTGACATCTCACATCATACAATGCTGACATCTCACATCATACAGTGCTGATATCTCACATCATAAAATGCTGACATCTCACATCATAGTATTACAATGCTGACATTTCACATCATACAATGCTGACATCTCACATCATACAATGCTGATATCACACATCATACAATGCTGATATCTCACATCATACAATGCTGATATCTCACATCATACAATGCTGACATCTCACATCATACAATGCTGATATCTCACATCATAGTATTACAATGCTGACATCTCATATCATACAATGCTGATATCTCACATCATACAATGCTGATATCTCACATCATACAATGCTGATATCTCACATCATACAATGCTGACATCTCACATCATACAATGCTGATATCTCACATCATACAATACTGACATCTCACATCATACAATGCTGATATCTCACATCATAAAATGCTGACATCTCACATCATAGTATTACAATGCTGACATCTCACATCATACAATGCTGACGTCTCACATCATACAATGCTGATATCTCACATCATACAATGCTGATATCTCACATCATACAATGCTGATATCTCACATCATACAATGCTGACATCTCACATCATACAATGCTGATATCTTACATCATAAATGTTTCTACTCACATCATTCAATGCTGATATCTCAGATCATACAATGCTGATATTTCTCATCATACAATGCTGATAGCATTCATAATAAAATACTGATATCTCAGATCATACAATGCTGATATCATACATTATACAATTCTTACATTTCACATCAAACAATGCTTATATCATTTTAAATCTTGAATCATACAGTGTTGATATCTTATATAATACAATGCTTATATTTCACATTTTACATATTGAGACCTCAGATCATACAATGCATATATATTACGTAATACATTGTTGATATCTCATGTGATACATTGTTGATATCTCATGTGTTACATTGTTGATATCTAATGTAATACAATATTGATATCACACATCATACAATGCTTAGACTTTACATAACACATTGATGATATCTCACATGATACAATGTTGATATTTCACATCATATAATGTTGATATCTCCCATCATAAAATGCTGATATCTCACATTATACAATGCTTATATATTACATGATACATCTTTCCTAAATCGTGTGATACAATGTTGATATCTCACATTCTTCAATGTTGATATCTCACATCACGGGATGCTGATTCTCACATTATACAATTCTGACATCTTACATTATACAATGTTGATATCTCACATCATACAATGCTGATCTCACATCATACAATGCATATAATATTATCCCTCATCATACAATGTTGATATATCACATCAATACAATGGTCACATATCACATTATACAATGCTTTTATCTCACATAAAACAAAATTTATATTTCACTTTTATGCTTCATCAATTTATGCAATGTTTGTAAAACATACTCAAACAAACCAAGTCCACTTACTAAAATAGATAGAGTGATTTCAAACTTCATGTTTACTAACTTTAAAAGATTTTATCCATGACAACTGATTGGTTTACAACCAGAGCAGTTTGTACACTATTGGCTACCCAGACAATATATTCCCACCAATCATTCATGGGAACCTTGAATGGAAGTGATGTCAAAAATGTAAGTTGAACCTCAGTAGCAGTTACCTCCTGGACCCGATATCATAAAACTAAATCTGGAGACAAGTCTTAAATCTCAATGGTCTCCATTTCAGCCAATCAGATGCTTGAGATTTGATTCCAGTCTCAAATCTTAGTTTATGATCTTGGGCCCAGACAATCTCCTTCAGGAGCTAGACCATGATGGTTATGTCAAACTTAATGAACAGTGCCCAAGGTTATAAAACTGAGCATGAAAACCAGTCTCAAATCTCAAGCATCTGATTGGCTGAAATGGCGACTGGTCACCATTTCAGCCAATCAGATGCTTGAGATTTGAGACTGGTTTCCAATCTCAGCTTTATAACCTTCAGCCCAGTACTCACTGCCATGATCCTCTCTAAAAGTGAACTCCAGGCCCATTCTTTACTGCTCCGTAAAATTGTTCCAACCAACAGAACTGCTGTCAGCAACTATTCTGAAAAATTATTTAAGGAAGCAAAATATACAAACCTTGTATGATCGCATTGTCTGTATTGAACACTACAAATATTTATCCTTAATAGAATCTTACTCCCGAATTTGGTGAAATCAACATAAAATTAAATTAACTACATGGATTACGCATTAGAAAGTGAAAGTTATCCAATCACACCTTGTGTTATCAAGTGTAAAATAACATTCCCTTAAGCATCGCATGGCCGTGATATTTTTATTTTTGATAATAATCAAAGCTTACTGATCATCCATCCAGGCATAATGAAATGTTTAATCATGTATATCTGTTTATATTTCCCTTTCATCACAAATGACTTTGAATAAAAAGTGACATCACGGGAGGTAAGTCATTTAACTAATTGGTCTCAAAAACTTTCACTTGTTTATTAGATGCAAACCAAATCAATAATCAACTACTTAATATTAAGTAAAACAAAAACAACACTAAAGAAGTCAAACCTGTGGACATAAACTCATGCACCAATGGAAGTTCTAACAGCTTTCTTTCACTCATCAAGCATCTCAGTAAACATCACCTGTAAGACAAATATCAAACTTTAAAAAAATGGTTAGGGCTACCCTTGCAATCATATTATTTTATGACTGGGAACTAAATATTAGATATTTATAAAAAAAACAACAAAACAACATAACATAAACTCAAATAATGGTAGCATAGAAGAAAACCGCCCAGTCACTTTTCAACTCAAACACTTTTCACTCAAACAAAACCTCCTGAAAATTAGCCTTTAGATCCTGGTTATTATACATATATTTGGAACCTTGTATAAAGCTCAGTTTTCAAACTGGAGCTAAACAGATCAAGTTCTAATGTCTGTAGAAAAAAAACTTCAAAATTTAGAGAATCTTCCATGGCTCAAACCACTCATAATAATAAGGACCAGAATGAACAATAAAATGAAAATGTCAAACTTAATAAATCCAGAATTTGCAAACTACAAATCTCTGAAATACAGCAACCAGTATGGCCGCACCAAATACAGAATTCTTATTGTTCATACTTTCAGTCTGATACATGATACTGTGAAGTGTCAAGTTCTGTAGACATTAATTTACTAAAATTTATCTCAAACAAAATTGGCAAACACATCTGACTATGAATTACCTTATCCAAAAGCAACTTGTACAAATATGTAAGCTTGGAAAATTGATCAGGCTTAACTGTGTTTAGGCTTCAAGGTTAAATCACAAATTCTAGAGCACCTCCCTCACACAGGCCATTGCAGAAAAAGAAATTGTTTATAGTAATATGACAGCCATTGTTTACATATGAGTTGTGTGTCTGCTAAAACACTTATCATGAATATAAAAGATTTGATTTCCGTTTCCTTCAACTTCAATGAAATAACCCCCCACCCCAATCCCTCTGTGGAATAATACCAGCAACATTCTACAGGAAATTTATTGAACAAAGAATAACAGGTACACTTTTGATCATCATGCCAGTTGTCACTTATCACAAAGTAGTTGAAAAACAGGAATAGGCCATTATATGGAATACCAGAGAAACCTGAATTTGCCCCGGTGTAGAAATGAGGACAAAATAAAGAACAGAACAAACGTTTGATAAGCGATTCCAGAATGACTGTTATTAAGGCGCTATAATAGCTAATAATAGATTTTCATTTTGTTCAAATGTTTGACCAGCGAAAACTCCCATGTCAATGCTGCAGCTCAAAAATTCTTATAACGTGTTAGTGGGTGTGGTACGTATCCATTGCATTCCTTGTGTTTATTATATATGTTTATAGGGTCCAACGTCATATATGTGATTATTGAAAGAAATTCAGGTTCCTGTGGAAATACAAGTTGGGAACTACCTCAACCAATTCCAGTAGGAGTTTTATCATACATGTTTATTTTTGCTACATTTATTGGTGACAGCTGGATACCATACATCAATGTTTAACTTTCACCTGTTAATTGTGATTTTAACTGGCTATCTCAAACTCAGGCCATGTAGATTTGACATGGACGATTAGCAAACAAACATGATTACAAGTGGCGTTATCAACCAAAGGGAAATAACTCAGGCGTTAAATTGTTACCAAATTACCGACGCGCGGAACAGTTAAGGGCCTTCCACACTCCTCCCAATTCTATTCATCGATAAAAAGAAAATTATCAAAATCTCAATAACGGCAAAATGCTGTTAAATGAAACTTTGCACAAGTGTATGTCATTAATGTATGTTTATTTTACAGATGGTAAGACATATTGGAAAAGTAAAGAAAAATAGCAGGATCTAAAAATTCCCTCAACTTCTATTTACATAAATTCACAAAAACTAAAGAACACAAAACATCATTTTAAATGCCCACATGAGTAATATGATACTGACAACAATTTATTGTGTCCTCATGATTTACTTATGAAAACTTTACGAGATATTAGTAAAAGTGTGTTTGACCTTCAATTTCCTGGTCGCGTAAACGGATGACAATCACTGATTTCTCTTTTAATAGTTGAACGTTTTTTACAAAGTACACAACATTTTCTTGTCAGTATCATTGCGCTCACGAGGGAATTTAAAGTTATGTGCTGCATCGCCTAGTTTTTGTGAATTTATGTAAATAGAATTCAAGGAATTTTTAGGTCTAGTTTTGTTTCTTTACTTTTCTAAGTTGTCTTTCTGTATGCAAAATAAAGATACATTAGTAACCTTCATTTGTGCAAAGTTTCATTGAATGGCATTTTGTCATTACTGAGATTTGATGATTTTTATTTTAACGATGAATAGATTTGGGAGGAGTGTGGCGATGCCTTAAGCGTTTAGATTTGAGCGTTTGGTCTAGAGATCCGGATCCTATGCCCTTTGTTCAACACCGCCCTAGGTCTGATCTCTCCTATATTTTCTTTATTTACCAACTTGAATCAACAATTTGCATATGGCTCTATTTAAGGTGGATGGACACGTTGCTCACCCAGTGTTTGACGTCAAAAGTTAAATTTTGTCAAAATCTTACAGATGTTTACCCGGTTTCGGAGGATTTGTTAGTTCTGCGGGACTTCGAGTTTTACTCACGTATTTCGGGTTGGCGCCTGTTGGCGGCGAAATGTATGTTGATAATTATTTTAGTCAAACATCGATTTATATTTGTAGTGATTTTCAGAAATATTGATAAACATTAAGTTTATGAAATTGAATTCAAAACGTGCCCGGTATGGTAATTTTGCATGAGCGAGTCGTGTTGGAAAACCGCGTTTTATAAATACTCGAGTGACCTACATTCCAAACGTCAATTATGTTGCAAAAGCTGAATCAACTTTTAATGTACAATCATGAAAGATTGTATTAATACAAATATTGGCTGGTTGAAATTGTTAATTTGTACAATATTTGCTATGCAAGGAGGGTGACCCCCTTTTACCAGTTCCGGTGGATCATTCACATTTATTCATGATTTTTCTTCACGAGGTCCCAAATGAAGGAGCTTCTTGCAAATAAGTTTGTCATTATAAAAATTAAAGAGGAAACAATTATAATTATTTTTTCAATACGTTTGATCAGAAAATATATCAAAATTTTCCAACACGACTCGCTCATGCAAAATTACCATACCTGGAATGTTTTGATTTTGATTTCATTAATTTATTGTTTATCAATGTATCTAAAAATTACAACAAATATAAATCGATGTTTGACTTAAATAATTGTCGACAAACCTTTCGCCGGCAACAAGAAATACGCGAGTAATATTCGGAATGCACCAGAACTAGCAAATCCTTCCGGACCAGGGCAAACGTCAGAAAGCGCGCCGAGTCGATTGTAACATTGTGTTGATTTGTAGGCAGTTCTTTTATGCTGGAATCGGAACAAAAGCTGCATTTACATCATGCACATTGGTAAACATCCAAGGAAACATCAATTAGAGGCTTGATTTTGAAGTTATGATAGCCTTATATTACCGAGTGGTGTACATTAATTCTAAGCTATTCATTGTGATATTTAATGCAGATGTTGACCTCTTGGTATTTTACCTCACAAGAAAAAGTTCAAAATATGACTTGACAAGGTGTTGCAGCTAAAACAATGAAAAAGTCCCCTTTGACGCCCCTAGCTATGATATTTTACCTATGACTCATTTTCCACCGGAAGTGACAAATGCTCGTCGGAACTAGCTAAATGACAACAGCGATAAGTCAACAGTTTGCAGAAGATTTTTGAATGAAACGTAAAAAACGAAAATTCTCTTTTAGAAAGGAGATATTTTCCTACTTATATATATAAAACATCTTTACTAGATCGACCGTATATAAGAATTTCTATACAAAATATGAAACATCCACCGGAACCGTACAACTAACTGTATGAAATTTAGTCAGAATAATGTGTGAGGATCGGTTTATTGAAATATGCAAAATATTTTTACTTGCCGACGACTGATATTGAAAAACAGCGCCATCTATGAAGGCACCCTGATTTATTCCGTTTTTAATTAAACGTAGATATTTAAGTATGTAGTTTACGCCAAAATGGTATGAAATTTGCTTTGAACGTGCACCAGTACAAGTATAACTTTATGAATTGAGTAAAATTTTTGAATTGAGATAATATATGTACTTTAAATATCATAAAAATCTACGTAACGCGAGCTTTTTTGCACCGTTTTTTTTGTGTACCCCTACTGTCTTTGACGTAATAAAAGTGCGAATGAAGACGGAGAACTTCCTTCATTTTTTAATATGTTATTGCCAGATGTTTAAAATTTCGAAATGTGAAATAAAAATGGGTGTCTTCAGGTTACTTTTTGCGTAAAAATAAAAAAGAACGTTAATTCATGTATTAGTTTTGCGTTCTCACAAACGCCGACGTCACATAAATACACGACGGCGTTGTCGCACTTTGCAAATTTTTGAATTTCTTCATTTAATTTGGTATGGACTTTATTGACGATGACTCCATCATGAATCAAACCATTTTTCGATAAATCAAATATTTGTTTAGAAATTCGCCTTCAAAGTTAGCTATCAATGCCATATTTCTGCAGTGACGTTAACGACTCACGTCTAACACTTTTTCGGGGCTGGCTGAAAATTGGGGTTTTCAATATCATTTATTCTTTCACAGATGAATAGGCGCTAAAAATACCTTTCCGGTAATATAAGATTTAATAATTGTGACCAGTTTTGACAACGTTGTGTACCGTTAAACACCGTTTTCGCGTTAATAATGACGTCGAGTTTTGCCTTTTTCTGTCGACTTTTTCAACATTGTGAAAAATTCCCGAATTTAATTTTGTATTTTTCTGCTTAAAAGGTTTAAAAAAGCAATTCCAATCGAATAAGCGAATAAAATGTGGGGGGCACCGACTTCGTTATTGCGCCATGGCTGTTTTCGGCACCCCCCCCCCCCCTTTTAAACAAATGTAAAGTAAAGTTTCTGCAAGTTTATGAATTTTTTATTTTAATTCTACAATATTATAGCAATTACAATGACTTTTTGTCATTAACGAACAACAATTAATGAATAAAATATATTTTTTACACAACATGTGCTGTTTTAGGGGCTGGTAAATTCGCATGATAATTTCACATTTTTTTTTTAGTTTTACATTGTTAAGAAACGTTCCTTCTGGAGTTATTTTGTCAGCGTGCTTACATATGTTGCACGATAATTTTAATGTTATATTATTAAACTCGGCTTTTTGGATAAATCCTCGTCATAAGGCTAACTGCGATGAGAAACCTCGGGAGATACTGTTGTATCATTATATTTCATGCGGGCTTAATTTTCGCGTAATTCGCACTTGCATCAAGACTGGTGTCCCTCAAGGCTCTATCCTTGGGCCCCTTCTTTTCTTAATCTACATCAATGATCTTCCACTGACACTAGAATCATGTAACGTTGATATGTATGCTGACGATTCTACTTTGCACACATCCTCTTCTAACACAAATGAAATACAATCACGACTTCAAATTGACATTGATAATATAGGCAAGTGGTGTAAAAATAACAATATGTCACTAAACCCATTAAAGTCAACTTGCATGCTGCTGGGAACGAAAAACAGGTTAAAGAGCTCAGACTCTCTAGTAATTACTTTAAATCAAACTCAGCTTGAGAATGTACATTATCAAAATATTTTAGGCATTAATGTTGATGATTCAATAAAATGGCAAGTGCAGATAGATAAAATTTGCAGTAAATTAAATTCAAAGCTATATCTGTTTAATAGAATATCAAAGTACCTCACATTTGAAACCAAGAAAATTTACTATAATGCGAATGTACTACCGATTCTGGATTATGGAGTTATCTCGTGGGGACAATGTTCAAAAACCAACAAAGGTCGGATAAATAACTTCCAAAGACGTTTTGCCAAATTAGTGCTCGGTAAATCAGATTCATCAACTAATACAGAACTTTTTAGTGAACTGAAGTGGTTATCATTTAATGACCGTATCAAATATCACACAGCCTCTCTTGTTTATAAAACCCTCCACGACTTAGCCCCACAATATTTACACGATCTGATTGAAATTACACAAAATACGTCTTACAATCTTCGGTCTAACTCAATGCAATGTCTTGTCCATCCAAAGCTAAACACAGAATTTATGAAAAAGACATTTAGTTACTCTGGTATGATTATCTGGAATGAAATTCCTTTTTCCATTAAAAATTCATTCTCCCTGAATTTATTCAAAAAATCATACAAACATCATTTATTGACAATAAATTCTTAAAATGTATCTAGATATACACACAAACTGGTGGCACTGGTAACTGCTCAATGACTTGTCGTTGCTTTTTTATCTACTCTTGAGTATATGTATTATAATGTATTACATTATAATATTTTGCCTTCTCAAAATATTGCCCATTTAACATATGTGATTTTGTATGGTTCATCTTTTTTATTTCATTTTAATTTATTGTGTGTGTGTAGTTACAATATTTCATGATGGCCTCTTGAAAATAAGATTTGTATTATTGTTGTTTTACTTTGTACAAAACTTAAGAGTTACCATCTATAAATAAAGAATTTATTATTATAATTATTATTATTATTATTAATATTATTATTATTATTATTATTATTATTATTATTATTATAAATGTGCGCGAAATAACAGTGCAGTGAAATTTAACCATGTGTTAGCTTATCATGCTTCTGATCTAGTAATATAACTGCGCAAATTTATGGCACTGCAATGGCTTATGCGCGAAAACTGGTTACAGTAATAAAATAAAAAGAGCAAAACTTGTCTTTATACATGTAATAATTGTAAACGATGTTGCGACTGACTAGTAATGAAAATTTTTATGCCGCAAATCAAATTTATTGACACACTAGGTATTTTCGGGGTAGATGAAAAACAGTCTATAACCAGTCTAACTGTGTAAAATTATTACAACTAATTCATATTACGCGAACTCACAATCAATTTAAAATAAGAGAAACAATGCAGTGTACTATCATTGCATCACAGTAGCAGCTGCTGTTACAAAACAAACAAAAATCGTAGGACAACCCAGACCTCAGTCTATATTTAGTAATTGTTTGCAGTATTGCATATTTTAATTTTTAAATTTCACTTTAACCTTTCCTCCATATAAACGCCTACATGGCATGGATGAACAGTGTATATTCCGATCAGGATAAGAATCTTCACTGTTCGCTTATGATTTTCAGGTTATTTCTGACCAAAAAAGCTAACAGTGCAGATCTTATCAGACAAAATAAAAAAGAGAAATCTATTAAATCGTATGTGCCAGCTGATCTGGATCTACGCTGTTTGCTAATAAGATAAAAAGCGTAAATATATATTAAAGGAAAAGGTTAAACGATTTATGATTATTCCTAAATCGATTTTACATCAGCTTTCTTTATCTCTTGCTGCTTTGTTTCGTTGAACTGTCGAGAAAGTGAAAATCGCATATTGCGCATAACAGAAGACAGGGCACTTCGCATGGAATCGCCAGTCTTATACTTTTTTAGCAATCGATGGCGGACAAGAAACAGACACGTACAGGAACCACATTTTGCATGGTTAATGTATGTGTCGCAGCCGTTTCCGAGAAAGCACGTTAAAACAAGAGAACGGGGGGAGGGGGGGGCGTATCCCATCCTCCGCGCCGCGGCCTTCGCCGTTGGTATGCCGTTTCTCACGGTGTGCGATTCTCACTGTCTTAAACAATAGTTCAAGCACCATATCACTTCACAACTTGACTATTCTTTTTCTATACTTTCTTTGCAAACCCTTTTAATATGAGTAAACTTTGAACACTTCGATTAGTCATAAAAGAATTTAGAATTTGCACAATATGAAGTACAATTTATATGGATAAATGGAATAGCTCTCGTTAAGACGCACCACCACGCTAATGGAGCACCCCATCATGGAACAATAGAAAAACGCTACACCTTAGATGTAGGTAAAATCAATGTCAACCATTCGAAATTGCAGCTTACAAGCAAAAAAAAGAGAAAAAATGGGGCCAGGGAATAAATAAAACATTCCAACGGCTGATGGATTATTTGTCGCCCCTTTAATTTTTTACAAGACTTTAACTTTTTTAACTTTATCACATACTTCGCTGAAACAAATACTTAATTGCAGCTGAAAAATCTAGTGATCATACATTCAATATGTAGAAAAAAAACACGAAATTGTTGGCCTACACTTTCCTATGATAACAAACTTGATAAGTTTAATTTGTTGCAAAAACAATAAATAAAGTGCATGTTTATTGGGCGATTTGTTTTAAATATGAAGAAACGCGTACAAAGAAATACGATAATTTAAATGTTATTTCAACTACGCCGTCGTGTATAATTAACGTGTGTGACGCCGGCGTTTGTGCGAACGCAAAACTATTACCTGAATATACGTTCTCTTTATTTTTACGCAAAAGTAACCCGAAGACACCCATTTTTATTTCACATTTCGAAATTTTAAATATCTGGCAATAACATATTAAAAAATAACTAAAGTTCACCGTCTGCTTTTGCACTTATATTTCGCCAAAGACAGTAGGGGTACGCAAAAAAAAAACGGTGCAAAAAAAGCTCGCGTTACGTAGATTATTATGATATTTCAAGTACATAGATTGTCTCAATTCAAAGATTTTACCCAAGTCATATTATACTTGTACTGGTGCACGTTCAAGGCAAATTTCATACCATTTTGGCGTAAACTACATAGTTAAATATCTACGTTTAATGAAAAACGGAATAAATCAGAGTACCTTCATACAGGGGGTCCAACGTATTTGGTTTTTTCGGAAAAGTAAGTGAGGGACATGTTCTCTGCGGAACAAAATGGCGGAAAATTGTGTGTTTTGGTGCATTTAAGGAGATATTTTGACCTGGTAAGTAGATTTATATCAATGTTATCGTAATATAAATACGCCTACCCGGAGGCCAGATGTGTAAGCTCCACTCGGTTTTTTAACTTATGTTTCTAGAGGCCTAAACAAAAATGTTATTGAATGTATAAACTGAAAGATTGTTTGTTTACAAAGTAAAAATAGAAAATTTTGTGACTTAAAACTGTGTTTTTAGTCAAAATATACCGTTCTTGGACCATTTTTAGCGAAATTATTATCAAGTTTTTGCATATATTTCTTCACGGCGGCTTTTGCACTTTACATGGGTACTTTATGGCCAATTTTTTATGTTCAAGCACCTTTAATGTTTGGCGTAGAAGTGGTAAGCATGTTTTTGTTCGGTGCAGAATCTGAATAACACACTCATACGCGTTTATATAAGTGAAAGTAAGACACCAGCTGACAAATGTTAAAAATCAAACAAAAAGCCAATATTTTACCCAAACACACGGATGTTCCTTTATATCTTCGCCCGAAAATGGCTTTACCGAAACAAGAACTTAATATGTATTTATAATATCAATTAGAATCTACCTACCCATTCTCGTGTTTGTGTGTGTGTGTGTGTGTGTGTGTGTGTGTGTGTGTGTGTGTGTGCGTGTGTGCGCGTATATATAAATCTATACCCCGATATAAATTTCTTACCAGTCCAGTCTCTTTTCTTATTCTTAGGTGGAATAATAAGTTGTATCTAGGGTTGCACTGTAGAACCGCAAGTTGATGCGGGATGGGTAAACGTCATTTCACTATGCTTTGTATGACGTTCAAGTCTGATTCCCAGGGCTCTTAACTTATTAAGGGTAACACGCTTTTGTAGCCTCCTTCAGAAAGCAAAATGACTTCCATAATCGTTTTTATTTAAAAAAAATTAAGATGCTTTCCTTTTAACGTACACAAATCTCTAAATGTTGTAAATATAACACAGAATATACCCAAACAACAATGCCGAGCATAGCATTCTGTTATAAGGGAGTTCCGAGAAATTTTGGACAGGATTATATTTATTTTATCCAAATATCTTTGTTAAAACATTTTGATATTTCTCTGAGTTTTCTAATTCCAAATTTCTTTTCTAAGTTTCGCTGGCTTGGGCTTGGGCTTTCCTTATTTAACAGTTCACCTTTCCGATGAAATGAAGCCAGTTATTATGTAAAATTTTATACCGCCGAAAAGGGTCTTTTGCTTATCGCTAAATGTCGCAAAACTGTAAACTCGCTTCTTGCCAAAAGATAATGGCACTTAACTGTGTATTCGGCGAGCAAATGCCTTGTGATCGTAATTAAGGGGTCAAAATAAGTGGCAATTGGGCATATAAGACTGTAGAAAGTGGTCGCATTATGGAATATGGAATAGCGGGGTGGTCGTATAATCGATGCGAGCCATCATTCAATTATAGGAAAAAATTCGTTCTTTCAAAAAGTGCCCGTAACAGCGGGGTGGTCTTGAAATTGAGGTGGTCACAAGGCGGGAGTTTACTTATCAAGAGGTAGAATAATATACAACTATAATATGTGGTAGATAATTTTGCATAACAAATACGCGATATGTTCGTATTTGGGTAACAAATCGGCTTTTATTTTGATTATTAACATTTGTTATCAGCTCTTGTCTTACTTTGACTTATATTAACGCATACGAGTGTGTAAATCAGATTCTGCACCGAACAAAAACATGCTTACCACTTCCACGCCAAACATTAAAGGTGTTTGAACATAAAAAAATTTGGCCAAAAAGTACCGATGTAAAGTGCAAATGCCGCCGTGAAGAAATATATGCAAAAACTCGATAATAATTTCGCTAAAATAGGTCCAAGAACGGTATATTTTTGACTAAAAACACAGTTTTAAGTCACAAAATTTTCTATTTTCACTTTGTAAACAAACAATCTTTCAGTTTATACATTCAATAACTTTTTTGTTTAGGCCTCTAGAAACATAAGTTAAAAAAACCGAGTGGAGCTTACACATCTGGCCTCCGGATAGGCGTATTTATATTACGATAACATTGATATAAATCTACTTACCAGGTCAAAATATTTCCTGAAATGCACCAAAACACACAATTTTCCGCCATTTTGTTCCGCAGAGAACATGTCCCTCACTTACTTTTCCGAAAAAACCAAATACGTTGCACCCCCTGTTCATAGATGGCGCTGTTTTTCAATATCAGTCGTCGGCAAAAATGGGGTGTCGAGCAATTAAAATTAAGTCTGCATGTACTGTAAACAGAACCCTTGCAGATCATGCAGATTGTTCATATCATTGTACAGATTGTACACGGGTTCTTGACACGAATAGTGGGGATACATGTCATAGCATACGAGCCTCAGACAAATAATCTCTTATGTGATTTTTCGGACACGCTTTACTTGATACACGCTCATTCAGGGGCGGAATGAGAGGGAGCTCAGTTTTAATACACGATCGCTTAAACAACAATCTCTTACATCTATATTGCTTAAACAATGGTCTGCCAATTCAATGAAAAGGCATCGCTCAAATATTGGTGAAGCAAATTTCACAGAACTTTACACTCTGGTAAGTTATCAAATAAGAAAATATAAGAAGAGATTTGAAAAATCACATGACAAAATTTTGATTTATCGTTGTTCAATATACACAAACCCAACAACGCACAATGACAAAAACAACAAAAACATCATTTTTAGGCTATGCAGTAGGAGATGTGACTTGAAACCTTCAAAACCTGTGTCATGATAAGTCAGGTAAAGATATTTTTGTGTCGCACTTTCAAAGAAAGGATCTTTTTGTCCGTCGGTTGATCCGTACGTCCGTCCGTCACGAAACTTGAAGTTGGCTTTAACTTTGCCAATGCTTAATATTTCTTCACCAAACTTTTAAATAGTATTGCTTATGACAACATAGTCGTGACAATGCCAAATTATATAGGCCAAGGTTACATTTGATTAAGTTATGCCCATTGATACTTGGATTTTGACGCAAGAACATAACGTTGGCAATAATTTTGCCAATTCCTTATATTCCTTCATCAAACCTTCAATATTTCTTATTACACGTTCATGATGAAGCCAAATTCTTTAAGTCAAAGTCACATTTATTGTAGTTATGCCCTTTTCTTAACTGTATTTTTTTCATGACAAAGTACCAAAGTGCGACTTAAGCGTTGTACTGAACATCCATATATATTTATTTTGTTATTTCTAGGGCACGAGTGTCTGTTGATGTTAAAGTTAGTTATTTCCAGGGCACGATATTGTCACGTGATGCTTATGTGTTTTTTGTTTTTTTTTATTTTCAGGACAAGACAGTGTAATATTATGTTTAAAATTTTATTTACATGGCAAGATATTATCATATGATGTTAAGTTTGTTATTTCCAGGGCACAAAAGTGTCTAATGATGTTGACGTTTGTTACTTTCAGGACAAGATAGTGTAATATTGTATTTAAGGTTTTTTCCCGGGCACCATATTACCCTAAGATGTTACAGCTTTTTATTTCCAAAGCACGACAGTGTCATATGATGTTTAAAGCATTTGAACTGAAGTTTGGATCGAAGACAGATTACATGAAGAGACTATTTAATTTTGTAATTCAATACATGCTAGCTGACTTTTTGTGCTAAAAGGATGTTCGGAGTTAATAAATTCCCAGATCTTAACATAGAATAACACAAGATGGTGTTCAGTTGAGCACTTGTGTCCACTTCTGTTACTATGTCAGAATAAAAATGCAAGTACAAAAAGGGGCATCAATCCATTTTGACCTTAAAAGAACTTGGCATTATCTCGAGTGTGTTTTCACAAGCAAAATAAAATGAAATAATAATTTGAAAGTTAGATGATGAATTATTAAGAAATGGCCAACGTTAATTTTTCGTGACGGACGGACGTACGGACGGACAAAGCGATCCCTATGTTTTGCCTTTTTTTCGAAAGGGCGACACAAAAAACGATAATCACAATCACGGTTGGATTTAATAAGATTCACATAACAAGAATCATATCATATTCATTGTCTAAATTAGTGACTTCAATAGAGTTCTTCCCTGTGTTAATTACGCCCGGGAAATGTAACATTTTTGCGTGACAAATTAAGCTCATTTATGACTTTTGATTATATCTTGTATGCTTTGGTTTCAAATGCTGTTAAGTATACCTAGATGGAAATGGTCACATTTCCATCCCCCAAAAATATAATATTGTAGCTGAACCGACAGCCATATTTACCGCCACTGCATGGATAGCCAAAGCCAAAACAGACATTGACAGCAAGATACGGACATAACAAGAAGTGCGACATTCACCTTCAATCTCGGTGACTGGGTTTGGCTTCTGTACATCGTCTCTTAACGTTAAACATTTGTGCCAAAGTAATTTGAAAATCCCTCAAAGGTGTGAGGAAATGAAGCAGTAATTATAT
Source organism: Corbicula japonica (assembly GCA_038501625.1). NCBI lineage: Eukaryota > Metazoa > Mollusca > Bivalvia > Venerida > Cyrenidae > Corbicula > Corbicula japonica. The sequence goes on along the minus strand of JAZAYU010000037.1, from coordinate 1,873,946 downwards.
TTATCCAATCTTGACGGACGGTGACTATGCCTTTATTCCCGTGTTCCCCAGGATGGGGGGTAATTTATTATTCCACTGTGAACTATTGTTGTTTGTACAAACCGCATTTTTCTTCAAAAATGTTTTGCAACAAACAAGTACAAGTTGTCTATTCAGTTGAAAGGCTGTTTCTGTAAAATAATGTTTGCGTGCTGAACTTTTACTTTATACTTTATAAAAGGGAGAAAAAATCAAGTTCCGTTTGAGGTAAATTTACGGTTCATGGAAATAAATTTATGGCTGCTTTCTAAAGATTGGTTGGTGGAATAAGATTGATTTATACGTTGTTGGTTACTAGATATTTACTATGCTCTTAGAATACACGTGTAGTTTAAAGCTTATATGATCCATATAGAAAATAAATGAAATTGAAGTTAGGAAATAACTCGTTACAGTGATTGTCAAGTTATTTATTTATTGTTTCACTTCTCCTTCTGGTTTACGAGTGTACGAGTTATCGGGCTGTGAAAGAATATAGACTACTTCACTGCACAAGTCCTTACGCTGGTAGACAAGCGGCGGTATAGAATCCAGTTTAGAATGAAGCTGAATGGCGCTTTTGAAATAATATAAGCGTTCCTTGGGGTGTATCAATAGTCATTATTTCACTATGTTAAAAATTATAATGTTGATAATGCAAGTAATGTTTACAACATGTATAAATTTCAACAGGATTAATGATTTTTAAATGTGATGCCAATAATCCCTTTTTTTGTACAAATATGGTGAGTGGAAAGAAGATTTTGCGAACTTTTCGGAAAGATCGATTTTTTGGGAAAAGGTACTCATCTATGAAAATATTTAGTTTTTTAAGTCATTCGTTAATTCAATGTAATAAGAATTTTATCTCACTTGCACCCAATTGTTAATTATTATCATGATATTTACCATAAAACGATGTTTATTTATTTGTAACATTAGTTTATAAAGTTTTTATTCAAATAATGCTATTTTCAGTACGTGCGTTAACAATCAGGAATATCTGTCATAAAAGTTTAACCCAGTTAGATATGAAGTAGATACACTTCTCAATTGTGACATCAAAAAGCAGTCAGTCACCCGTTTCTAAAAATCTTTTTACGTACCCTTTTCTAACAATATTTTTATGTAATGACTGTGCAAGAGTCTATGAAACAATGGTCGCACCAATAGAACAAGTTCTCTTGTTGTAATCGATCGTTTCAAAACTTAAGTTCCGGTTGTAAAAATTGAAAACAAAAACTAAAATGTCTGTAGAAACTGTCCCTAAAGATCTTCGTAACCTTCGAGCTTGTTTGCTTTGCTCCCTTGTAAAGGTATTTTACATATTTATGTTTTTCTGTTAATGTGTTCAAGCCCGGCTTCTGTCGGTATCGCCCACAATATCGGTGAGACGCACCGGCATAGGCCCTATGATCTGACGATAGCTTTGAAATGTAAACCCTGTCAGGTACCTGACTCTTGACTTTTTTGAGGCATGGTCATGGTACGACACTCTGTTATTCATTAAGGAAAAAAACCCAACAAAACCTCTAGATCTTGACGTTGTAAATTTTGATTTACTAGTTTATAATCAAAAGAAAGGGTGCACAGCAGCCATTAAATTAATGATTAATCCAACAGATATCCGGTAAGTTGACTGGTATTAGGGATACTGAAGACTGTACCACACCACGCCGAGCATACAAAGTTCTTAAAAATAATTTCTTACCTGATTTAATTCATGCTAACCAATGCTCTGGTTTAAAGGTGAAATTAATAATAAATTTTCAGTGTTTAACCATTTAAAACTGAAATTCTGACTTGAATGAAAACTAAATATCGGGGATCACGGTGAAAAATCTTTCGAGAAAGGAGTGTTAATTAACAATTAAAATGTACTTTTTTAATGTAAAACATTCTTTCTTTAACCAATTTGAACGTAATATTGTATCAAAATAATGTAAAAATTTTAGTCGCGTAATCGGACGTGCCGATTCGTCAGCATTAAACAAAAAAATTCTTTGTTTGCGTATCTTCTGTGAAAATATCGAGTTTCTTTATAAATGTAATAACTTTTTAATATAACACAGCTTGGTTTTATCACCGACGCCCAATTTTTGCAAATTGACATAAATTAATCAATAACTATTTTGAAAGTGCTTACCTGTCAATGTAGGAAGCTTGGGGTTAATTAATCCATATAAAACACCAATTATCAACAGCTTTGTTGATTGCCAAACAAAAATGACACACTACTCAACGACAAATCAACTCTTCAATGAACATTTTGAATGTAATGAGTAAGTCGTGAACACAAACATTGTTTATTTAAATAACATTTGTGACAGGCATGTGCTATTAATTTCCAGCATGTTTTGATTATACAATGTACAACTCTAATTTGTTTCGAGCAATCTTAATTTTTTGTTGAGAGTTGACAAATGAGTCAATCTGTTAATTATAAAAAACGCCGACGTTTGATCAATAGATTTTTTACCCAACACGGCACCTTTGATCTCGGAAAATCAGTATTACTCATCGGCGTTCTTTTTGAAGTTAATAAACAGAAGTGATGATGAAATATACAATGCTGATCACACAGGTGTTGATTGCTCATAAATACAGATGTTTTAGGAAGGGATTGGGGAAAAATACTGACGAGATGGATGTTATACATGTAGCTAATGTACTTGGCTGTTATATTTTCACCATTATTTATTTTCTCAACATGTTCGAAGTAATTATTTAAAAGAATATTATACATTTATCTTTCATCAAAATAACAACTAAGGAAACGATAAGGTAAGAACGACACAATTTTTATTCACTTTTCTCTCCCGATAATGATCTATTATGTCCAGTTTACTGTGTGTTTCAACCGCAATTATACTCGTATTTTAAATGACATTGAATTCCGATCTGAGGCATAAATACTCTACTTGTCGATAAATTCTTATAATTTGTCGTAAAATAATTAACAATTTAATAACCGTTGTTCACTTTTAAATGAGTTTACTCATTCTAAAAGATTTTTTTGTAATGTTTGCAAGCTAGTTACATGTATTCTGCAATGACCGTGACAACATACCACTTAAAAGCATAACTGGAAGCAATTTACGGGGCATGAACAAAGGTGTTTATGTCAACACGGAAGTGTTTCAAATAATGGACAATATATTTGTGCATTGATCAAGTTTCAGATCTTTTCTTTGATACAAAAATACGAACAACATATTTCTTTTTAAATAAATAAATTCGGAAGAATGTCTTTAAATCACAGGTAAATCTTCATCACGATTCGCGCTGATAAATTGCGGCAAATCACCGTGATTTTCTTGTCAAGTGATCGCGGTGGCAAGATCGACGATCACCTGTGATCACCCGAAAAAAATTGGATGTCGCGATGACCCTGAAACGCAGTGATGGGTGAAAATGTAAAAGACACCCGACCTGTACTGTAATTTTCATTATAAACGCGGCGTAAAGTATTTAAAACCCGGCGTAAGGTATTGTGAATTCGGCGTAAAGTATTATGAACTATGTATTAGGCAAAGTATTATTTATAATAAAGATCCCCAATGACCATTCCAGTAGTCATAATGTCAATAAATCAAAAATAATAGAACATCCAGATAATTTTCATCAATTTTTTTTACCAAGTTACGGGTTAAAGTTTGAGAAAAGAACTGAAAGAAGACTTCAAAGACATAGCTACAGATTTAAAATATCCCAGGCATTATAACCCAGATCTGATTCATCCAGGCTGGGAAGAAAATGGACTGTATGTGTTGAAGTCATATATACTTAGAACATTTATGAAGACGTATGGCTATTAATCATGTATTATATTTAACTGTGGTTTTACATTTATGCTACATTTCATATGCGTATTTTATATATCTTTATAAGCCACGTTAAAATTTCACTAGAATATATAATAAAAAACAATAGACCTTTATTACTTATTTTCTTCTTTTACTTCGCCTAAGGGTCAACGTTTCGATTTCTCATTGTGTCATATTTCACGACGATGACACGTGTTACTTGTTTATTCGCAAGTGCGAAAATCACAGTATGTTATACTGGGGATCCGAGATTGTTATTGATAAAATTGTAATGATGACTTCAACAGCATTGTATGTCTTAATTACGTACCGTTTATTATATCTTTTTATAACATGATTATCAATAAATATAAAATAAATGATCTATTCATACAGGCTCCACTAATATTACACTTATCCTTTTGATATACTATTATAATAAATATATTGATATGCTCTGAAATAATATTGTCGGTTTCAAGCCGTCAATTAGGTAAGCCCTAATTAACAGCTTTCAACAGTATGTCAATGAATGTCCTTGATTGAATACTTACCTTTGTCACCAAGACAAAGAACGGCTAATTCAATCATTACACATCAAATAAAAATTAAAAAGTGATAAAAGCAGAATTATCAGTTGTGCTGTTGTGATTATAGCACATCAAAAAAATGAAAATGTGGTAAAACAGAAGTAACAGTTATGCTGATGCAAATTGGCAAAAATTGGATAATTCAATTAACAACACCTATTATCTATTCAATTGTGATAATACCAAGATTAGCAATTGAGCGTTGTCAAATTAATGCAGTTCATATCTAACTATATAGTTTTATGGTTCTCCACGGTAGAAACTTACATGTTGAAAGCGTTAATAATAATTAATATCTTTATTCCTTAATCTTCTGAGATAGTAATACTTTACGCCCAGTTTAGTTTTTCGAAAACTGTTTTTGTTAATACAGCATATTTAAAAATACTAAATGATATTGATACTTTTCATCGCTTTCGTAACGATGTTTGACGTCTCAATAAAAGATGATACACAAAATATTCATAATAAAGTAGGGATTTATATTCTCTTTGTGAATCAATGATGATTACTTTAAACCGAAATATACACTTATAAGTATAAACTTCTTTACGTCGCTTTCGTAAGGATATTTCATGCCTAACTATAACATTTATAAAAAAAGAGTTTAATAAGCATTAAGGAAGTTACATTTTCTCGTCGAATCAATGATTATTATAGAATCTATTATATCTTTACGTTGGACTCTACCTAAATGGTGATACTTTACGCTGAGTAAAATATACGCCGCGTCCATAAAGAATTATAATCGAAAAAAACAACAACAACAATATAGCAGCAAATATAAGACATTTTTCCTGTTTAATCAAAGATAATCAATTAGTGGATTATAACTTTATGCCGAATTCCATCAACATGGTTATATTTACCCTGTTTATAATACTGTATGCAGCATCTGTAACAAAGTCTCCATGTAAAAATGATTAAAAATAGTTTAAAAAGTAAGAGTATGAAAATTTCCCGTTCATTAATTATCAATAACAAGTGGATTATAACTTCCCTTCTTAATTACTAAATCTTACTCAATATAAATAAGTTTCGGAGAATTCGAAATACTTTACGCCGAGTTCACAAAACCTTACACCGTGTTTAAAATACTTTACGCCGAGTTTATAATACTTTACGCATCTTTACGGCGTAAAGTATACTTTACGTATTTTAGGTACTCCGACGCCTGCCATTGAATACAAAATATCATAATGTAAATGTTAAAGTTGAAAATAGCATGAGTTCTTCTAAATATTTGGAGTACTTACCAGATATCTTTTGGTTTATTGGCTGCTGCGCACCCTTTCTAATTGTGTATTTCAAGTCTAATTCCAAGTTTTCCATCAGTTCTGACTTAACCTGCAACAATTCTGTTAATGTGTTGTCTTTTTGAGGCTTGTATGACTTGTTTATAATTGACAGACGTTTGATCAGTTTGAGATGGATGGATGTGACAACTGTGATGAGTATCTACACATGAAGAACAACACTGATGCAGTATATGAATGTACAAGCTCAAACTTTGATGGGTATGTTTAAATCTTTAAGGTTCTTTGTTAATATAGATGCATGAAATCATGTGATATGAGCAATTTTTGCATTACTAATTCACATATTAACTAAATATTGAATAGATATTGACTGTGGAATGTTTATAACTTAATGGAGTGTACATTATGTTAGTGTACTGAAGATGTGGCTGTTTTACAGGATGGTAGCAATGATGGGTCCAGAAGATAGCTGGGTTTCCAAATGGCAAAGAATAGGTAATGATCTATGCTACAAGCTTCATTAATCCATTACTCCATATATACATGTTTTACTGCAAGTGTGACCAGTGTAGATCCAGATTGGCTGGCACATCTGTGCAGACTGATCTGCACTGTTCACATCTTCGTATTGTGCATGAAATCCATTTATTGCTTTAACAGTGCTACTGGAAACAAATTTGAAAAATCTGGTTAAAATACTTGATAGCAGTGCTGTAAGCACAGCAATGATTTGTTTACAATGTGCAACTTGAAAATGTTGAATGTATTACAGAGAGATGAGGCTGGTAAAGTATTTTCTGATTTCGTTCTTTGTTCCAGAGCGGTTTGTGAAAGGCTGTTACGCTCTTTCAGTGACTGGTCGACTTCCTCCAGGAATTGTTAGAAGCTTGAAAAATAAGGGAATCATGTATAGACCTAGAGATGTATCCATGAAAAGCTGAAGGGTGTTTGTGCTGCTAGTCTTGGATTGTACTGGATTCATTTATGCCTGACTTTAAATGATGTCAGATTCGTGGTTAAATATACTTGACACCAGTTTGAAAAGCACTTTGTGTCTCACTTTACATACATAATAACAAAAGATATGATCAAGACTAAAACTGAACTTGGTAAATGCCTATAAAATGTTTTTATACCTCTCTAATTAAGTGGATTAACCTAAGGATTATCCCTAAGAAGTACTTAATGTACAGTAAATTTTCAGCAGTACTGGCAGATGTTGAACTGACATTCCTTACAGTAAGCACAACAACAATGACAGGACAAATGAAAGTCACTGGTGCTAAAAGTGCTACTTTGGGTGCGATTTTGTCATAATATAGTTTTGGGCTTGCTAGAATATCTATAATACAACAGACACGAACTTTGTATGTTAATCCAAAATAGTTTTTCTAGCCATATTGCTAATAGAGATTCAGGCGTATAGGTTGAAGAATGTCTGAATGTATGCATGTATGTATGAACTGTTGATCTTATGGTTTCTTTGTAACAGTCTTATATGTTTATTGTATATATTGATAATCTTGTCATTTGACAGATTAGGTCTTGACATGTATACCACATTGTTTTAAAAATGTTTCCAGTTTCATTTTCTTTGTTACTTCTGATATCAAAAAATCCATAACAGTTACACTTCCAGTGTAAAGTGACAGTTTTTTGTAAATAATAATCTTTTTTATGTCATTTAAACAGTCGTACCAAACTTAAGTCAGAAAATTAATGGTGTTGTCCATTAGTGAAATCATGAACATCAAATTTTAACCTTTTTAAGAACAGTTTGTTATTTCCAGAACATAATACATGTAGCTGTAATTATGTTTACCTCAAAAGTCATTAGAGATCATCCACTCTCTAGATTACCCTTTTCCTCCATATATACGCCTTTAATCACATCTATGAACCATGTAAATCCATATAATCTGGCACAGCTGTGCCATCTGATCTAGACCTGCACTTTGCTTTATATTCATTAGGTTATATCTGACCTAAAAGCAACCAGCATAGATCCAAACAGAGAGCAAAGATATGCTAGCTGAACTGTATCTACACTGGTCGCACACATGGTAAAACCCATATTTATGGAGTAAAGGGTTATATTTAGTGTTTGGATATAGGTTGCAAATCAAAATCGATCATCGGATGGAATCGGTTGCCACTTCTGATGTGATTTCACCGATTATAATCGGTTTATAAATCATATATGTGTTACATTAACAAATTGTTTCTAATGAGTAGCATACATAATACCCCTTATTATCGTGTGTTTTCTGCTACTTTCTACATAAAGGTTGGTGTTCCAGGACAATAGTAAAACTTTTTCGCTTGTTTTTATTTTATATGCACTAAATAGGATGAATGAGCAGTGGTTAACAAAGAATACACACCCCAAAAGACGTTGTTAACTTAGTAGCACTAAATATCTAAAAGACCCTAAAATTAATTTCAATCATGACTAGTACAAATATTGACCAAGAATATGAGGTTTAATTGTACAGTATTTTACAGCCATGGGTATACATCGGTTTAAATTGATTATGAGAGAATGACATCAATTATCGGTATCAGGAGGCTCTTACACATGATTAATCGATGTCTACTGATCATCGGCACATCACTAGTTATATTATCAGGTTTTCCACTAGCTGCTGAAACTCAAGGGTCATTTTGGTCATGTGTTTGGGAACACTCCTAATTAGTAGCCAAAATATCCCTAATTTAAGGAAAAAATGGCCCTTCAGCTAAAATCACAGGGTTCAAAGATGGCTTTTTTTGGAATTTTCAAGAGTCAAAGGCTAATCTTACAGGTCAAATAAAACCACTGATTATGTTGTTAAAACTGAATAACTGTCATTGGCTGAATGTCCAAGATGGCAATGTCTTGGTGCTAAGAGCATATTTCAGTTTCTGAACAACTCTATGTAGTAATGAGTAAAGGTTGAGAAATTGTAAATCTTTTAAATTATTGTTGATAAACACTTTTATGTGAAGTTTTGTAAAAACACATTTTAATGTTGTAAGGCTTAAATGTGAACCTAGATTTTGCAAAGTAACTGATATTTTAAAAATTTCTGGGAATAATCATCAGTAAGTATCTGTTGGGTTTACCTCTGTATTTAAAACATAAATATGTTAAACATTTGTCAAATAAAAATGCTGTTCACAAGTTTTGGTCTTTGGTTTACTACTCATCTTACACCTAATGTAATATTATGATTCATGTTCTTGAAAAAATCCTTCACTAGCTTTTGAAAATTCTTTAAACTTTTTCTCAACATCTCGTTTTATTGTGTCACTGCCCGCAGCCATTACCCGCATTTTGCTCACATTTTCAATGAATATTTTCATGGCTGCCTGTTGCTCGCTGGGAGATAACTCAGCTTTCAGTATGTCTCTCTTCAGAGTTTCCTCATCCTGAAGAATGATTTTCACATTGCGTTCTACCTCCGGTGCATGTGACAACACATTCCGGATATGACGACACGCATTAGCAAAGTGCTCCAACGGCTTGATTGTGTTCTCCTGGTTCCCTTGGCAACAAACCGCTATTTCTTTTGTGTCATATACAAGTTCGATAAAGTTCTTTGATTTCCTATCTACTGTAATTTTTGAGCCGCCTGAAATTTAGATAATACAAAAAAAAGTAAATACATTATATCTATGCTTTCTGGGTCAACTCTTGGTCAGAAATTATCTAATGAATTCAATGTGAACAGTGTAGATCCTGATCAGACTGCAAGGATGTGCTTGCTGATTTGGGTCTACACTGTTTGCCCATCAAATATCAGCCATATCCAATGGAGTCTAGGGTTAAGACAGAAGAAGAATGTTGCACTCGATGCAAATATCTCTAAAACATTTAAACAACATTTGAAGAAGACATCAGTCATGTAAATAAATCTCACGCTTGTCTCGGACAGGAAGACCTGCATTCTTGAATTCCTGAATAAACATGCTATTACAGCCCTACATGCTTGATTTCTGTATAAGGATTGCTTCACATAGGCAAATATTCACAGGAACCCGATGCAGAAAGACTGTATAATGATTATTTTGTGTAGATGTTGATAATAGATAACAAAGGCTCAGAATTGAGAGTACGGACCAGTAGTGCACCTCCTGGCACTGTGTCAGACACTGGCGTCTGCCCCTTTGTAGCTGTAGAACCAGTGACTCTCTAAGCTAGCTGTATATCTTCCTTACTTAAAAATATTCCGACTGCGGGAGGACTCGAACCCACAGCGGTGAGGGTCATGTCAGGCAACGACCTCAACCGCTAGGCCGCGGAGGCCGGGGCCCAGTGGACAAGGATATTTGTTGGGTTGCCGAGTAGTGAAATACCCATTTAAATACAAAGTTATTAAAACATAAAATGAGACCTGCTCTTTTCACTAGGATTTTGACGCAAGTTGCCAGCACTGGGATGCCGGCAGTCTCCGCTACGAAATATTCCTTAAACTTGTGTGTCTCGGATTCTAGGGACTGGAAGTTCTCCACAACCTCGTTGTATATCCGGCACAGATCCTGAAATATGAAGTGTCACGAGTACAAATAAGTGTTGCTCAGGTCCCAAGGTTATAAAACTGATATTGATCTCAAGCATCTGATTGGCATCTGACCTGTCGCCATTACAGCCAATCAGATGCTTGAGAATTGAGACTGGTTTCCAATCTCAATTTTATAACCTTCAACCCAGACGAATTCATGTAATAAGGAAAACAATAAGAAACTTGTAAGCTATATAGAAACTTTTAGTATCGAATACAGTAAAATTCTGCTATTAAAACCACCTCTGGGACTGGATAAAATTGGTCTTTATGGTGGGGTGATCATTATTCGGGGTGTAAAATGATGCAAAACTGTAAAAAGAGACATTGAAAATGGGGTCTCAATATCGAGTTGGTCTTCGTTTTGGGTGGCCTTTGCGGGTTTGTACTGAAATTTAGTTACGTATGTTAAAATTTTATTTCGGAACTTTAAGGCGTAATTTTTAAAACGCAGTCTTTGAAAGAAGTTAATATTGAAAGCCAGTAGAAACTTTTTATTAATTTTAGCTACGTGTGATAAAATCTTATGTTGGAATGACTTGTGTTGTTTGAAGTAATTCTGAACATTTTGCTTGCTTGGATTAAAGCTTGTTTACCTTGAATGTTTTGTCTGTGCTTGCTATAGGTATGGTCTGTAGTTGTACCGTAGATATGAGTTCAATGGACGTCTCTGAAACGGGAAATACACAGGATCATCCACAGAAATAAACTTGCTCAAGCACGAGTTTTCAAAACTAATGATGTCGTTAGTCAATAACGAGTGAAAGCTGAGATGGGCATCACTTCTGATAGTTGTGTGTGTAAAGGACGTTTCTTTAGTCCAGCAGGGTCTATAGACCCCGAGTCCAGTCAGTGTCGTTTCATTGTCGCCAAGATAGTAACTTATAATAAATCTAGTAGCCATGTGATGTTTTGGCTTAAATAAAAGAATGAAATATTATAATACATGAACTGATCAAAGCACCTGCAGTAGGTACTTCTTACATGAAATGCAATAAAAGCTTCCTACCAAATCCTCTTGGCTCTACAGGTCTGTACTGTCTCGCCGATTGCGGGGGCTCTGTGACCACAGCCGGGGGCTGGGAGAGGGTGCCGGACCTGGCACCTACTGGACTGCTTGACAACAAGGGATTCTTTTCTTCCTGGAGATAAATGAACAATTTGAACTAAACATGTAGCACTCAAATAGTTTAAACACTACTAAGTACGTGTAATAAGATTATTAGTTTACAGATACCCACGCATAGCGTAAACCGACATCAACATACATGAATTTTTTTCACTGGCAAGGAAAGAGGTCAATGCCCTTTAATGGGTGGGGAGGGGGCAAGTTTACCTCCGAATGGGAATGAAAACAATCTGATGAAAGGAAGTTTTTTTGAGTTTTGGAGGGGGGGGGGGGGGGGAACTACATGGTTTTAAGAAAGTTTTAGAGGGAAAGGCGAATGTAAACATCCCCTCCTAAGAAGGAAAAAAAAGCTCTGACATGAAACAGACACCGAGTATGAAACAGACACCGAGTGCAATTTTAATTTTATAGGTATTAGAACCTTGAAAAATGTCATCATTCTATCACGCCCTCTCGATCCACCCCTGAAAAATAAAATAAAACATATTTACCGCGGTATCGCAGCAGTTACCCATGTTGTCTCATTCTTTTAGAAGAATCACTGAATATAAATGTATTTGTTAATCACATAAATGTCACTGCATTGTTTGTTCCAGATTTATTTATCATCAAATTATCTCTCAATCACATTGAACGGTATGTACAGTCACATGATCTACATACAATACATGTATTTGCCAGCCCAGATAATATACCTCATCAAATCGAAACAGGAAGGTAAAATCGAATTTAGAATTGAAGTCAAAACTCCATTAATTTGAACCAAAGACCCAAATATATTGATATACGAGGTCTTTGTTTGAACCTTTTCCCCGCTATAGTCGTTCAGGCACTACACTATTTGATACTATATCTATTATGACTGGACACGTACTCCTTTATTTGACTTTCAGTGCGGTCATCTTGTTGTTCAAATTATCTTCATTTTTTTTACAACCTCCATTGTTTAAATACCTAATGTCGGAACGTATCAACAAGTCGCTCATTTGATAATTATTTCACTGTTGCAACACTTTGTTTAATAAACCTGTTTATTGTTAATAATTAATAAAAAAAGTGATTTTAATTAAGCTTTATTGCGGATCCTCGAAAAACAGCAAAGTATACCTTGTTCGAAGGGATGTAAGTCGTGAACACGTAGTTTGTTTACGAAATGATTGCTCTCCCCTAGCCCAGCAACTAGCTTGGTGAAAACCGGTACCATAGCTGTTAAGAATCATCATACCACAATATTTACAGCCTAATTCTCTGAGTGATGCAATAACTTGTTGTAATTATAAGCCATGGCTAGTTTACGCAATTTAAGTATTGGATATGCATTTTTTTTCCCAAGTAATTAGGCTAAATTGATAGTCCAACTGGCGAAATGTAGAAAAATATATTCGATTTAGACGGATCACGTAACAATAATAATTAGGTGGTCTTAACTGTCATATTATACACACTATCTTTAATTAAATTGTTTGATCACATTAATGTTGGTTTCAAAATTTGTAAATTACTTTCTGCATTTCCATTATTTCAATAGCTAGATTCTAACCACTTAGCGAAGAAATATTTTACATTCTACCTTTTTTCTTTTGGCGGGATATACGGGGGTGGGGTGGGGGGGGGGGGGGGGGTGGGGGCTGAGAGTGTGTATTATTGTGGTAACCAAACATTTGTTCCCGGTTCTGAAACTCTTTGATCAGTAAATGCTTTAAGGTTATGGTTAAAGTAACATTTTAATGTTCAAAAGAATATAAATTGACCTTAACTACAACATGATATCATATATATTTTCCACATAATGTATACAGTTGGATAAGCAATGCCTGTAAGTACGGATACATACGACTCATTTGATGTGTTTTTATGTGCCCCTTCATGGAAACTGCAAAACTGCATTTCAAAAATGTTTTCACTTTTTACCAATAAAGATTAATCAAATAATTCCATGAAGTATAACGAAGTGCTTCATGTACAATTATTATAGTGGTGCCATAACCCTAAACAGATTTGAAACATACACCAAGACCGTAGTGTAGCTACGCGCAAACCATCATCCGATAGTGCCTTTGTTCGTTAGACACATTTTCTTCAGTATCAGATGCAAGATTTCCAGAAAGGGTCAGTCTTAAGGTAATCCTAAATCCCTATGCAAATTAATTATTGCAAAAGGGGGCTCCAGCAACCCTACTGAATCAACACATTATAATGCTATGATTTTGATGATAGAAGATTATTGAACAGAACATAGAGACGGGAGCGAGTAGGACCGGGAGCTAGATTGGCTCTCCAGGTGTACTCTTGCTCGGATAATGGCAGACTTTTGAATCACTTCCAGTGCTGAGGGGCGTTATGTTCATTTCATTTCATGTTTCGTGCATTATGTCTACCAAAATATATTGTTGACATTTTTTTTTGGGGGGGGGGGGGGGGGTAGGGGGGGGGGAGTTCACTTTTCAATGTCTTTGAAATATTAACGCAGTAACTATTTGTAAGTATTTGAAAGCGGTCGTTTAATGTTATCTACGGGATAGATCAGAATAATGTCAAATTACATATCCATTAAAAGCACTAAATATTAATGTTTAATTTCATTATAAGATATTAAGCATATTGATGGAGCGCCATATTAACATATTGAATTAACAATGTCATTTTCAATCAGGACCGAGGTCTTTAGCATTACATATCAATCATAAATGACTTTAGGAATTTATTTGTTAGATAAAATTTAAAACACACTTTGTTCGTTAGACACATTTTCTTCAGTATCAGATGCAAGATTTCCAGAAAGGGTCAGTCTTAAGGTAATCCTAAATCCCTATGCAAATTAATTATTGCAAAAGGGGGCTCCAGCAACCCTACTGAATCAACACATTATAATGCTATGATTTTGATGATAGAAGATTATTGAACAGAACATAGAGACGGGAGCGAGTAGGACCGGGAGCTAGATTGGCTCTCCAGGTGTACTCTTGCTCGGATAATGGCAGACTTTTGAATCACTTCCAGTGCTGAGAGGCGTTATGTTCATTTCATTTCATGTTTCGTGCATTATGTCTACCAAAATATATTGTTGACATTTTTTTGGGGGGTAGGGGGGGGGGGGGGGAATTCACTTTTCAATGTCTTTGAAATATTAACGCAGTAACTATTTGTAAGTATTTGAAAGCGGTCGTTTAATGTTATCTACGGGATAGATCAGAATAATGTCAAATTACATATCCATTAAAAGCACTAAATATTAATTTTTAATTTCATTATAAGATATTAAGCATATTGATGGAGCGCCATATTAACATATTGAATTAACAATGTCATTTTCAATCAGGACCGAGGTCTTTAGCATTATATATCAATCATAAATGACTTTTGGAATTTATTTGTTAGATAAAATTTAAAACACACTTAATTTCACTGGGGTACAAACCGTACAAGTCATATAGCTACTAGTAGGATTTCAGTGTCATCTTTCTAATATAATATTATCAGGGGAATGAATCAATCTCACGGATACTGTGACCGTGGCGGTTTTCAAGAGAAGATAGCGTAGCGGTTATCGGGCGATGATAGCGTAATGGTTTTCAAGAGATGATAGCGTAGCGGTTATCGGGCGATGATAGCGTAATGGTTTTCAAGAGATGATAGCGTAGCGGTTATCGGGCGATGATAGCGTAATGGTTTTCAAGAGATGATAGCGTAGCGGTTATCGGGCGATGATAGCGTAATGGTTTTCAAGAGATGATAGCGTAGAGGTTTTCAGGCGATGATAGCGTCGAGGCTTTCAGGAGCTGATAGCAAAGCGGTTTCAACATAACGGTTAACAGAAGATGATAGCGTAGAGGTTTACAGGAGATGATAGCTTAGAGGTTTTCAGGAAATGATAGCGTAGCGGTTTTCAGGCAATGATAACGTAGCGGTTTTAAGGAAATGAACGCGTAGCGGTTACAGGTGATGATGGCGTAGGGGTTTTTAGGCGGTGATAGCGTAGCTGTTTACAGGAGCTGATAACCTGGCGGTTTTCAGGAGCTGATAGCATAGATGTTTCCAGGAGATGATAGCGCGGTGGTTTCAGGATATGATTTTAAAAACACCGGAGAATAAATGGGCTATTCGAAGTTTAAACAGTGCTAGAATTAGTTACTTAAGTCCTGAATATAAATCTCGGAAAATATCATGTCCAGGAAACACACTTTCCATACCGTGAATATATAACTACAAGCCCATGAAACAACATCTTTCACAACATCAAAACTAGAGAATCAATGGGATAAACGTATTAATAACTACGTATACTTGCTGGCATAGGGTTCATACCAGGCTCTAGGCTGCACAAACTACACTTTGTTCCAACAAGTTCTAAACAACTACACGATAACTAGAATTAGAATACAACATGTTATTGTCCCTCTTAACAATCAAGAGGAGATCTAACCTACAGGTTTAAGGATGTACCTCACGCATAACTTACTCTATTTCACTGTTGAATATTTTGTTTTGTAGAAAACTGTATAAATCCACTTAAATGAAAAACATAAATGCAGTAATATTAGTAGTTAGTTTTGAGGTGATATAATCTTTCCATTAAGCTATTTCAATTATCAGATCAATCGTCTCGCCTCCAGACCTTATTTCACTATATATCATCTATTTCGTTAAATAATGCACCCGAATGTAACCGAAAAGGAAAAGCGTTTAATTAAACGTTTGATGTTTATTTTTAACACAATACGCATGCATAAACATTTATTGCTAATACCACTATAGGCTTCAAGAAAGACATATAAATCAATGCAGCTCCTCATCAAATGTATGAAGGAAACGATATTGTTAAGAAACAACTCTAATTTGTTTCCAAAACTACTAATAGTAATTTTGACAGTTGATACAAAAACAAAATTTAGCATATTCGTTACAAGAAGTACTCTGTTACTTTGTTAGTTCATTGCTATATTTGGAAAATAAAAAAAGTTGTTTAATTTTAAGGTTTAATAAGGCATTTAAATGAAAATGCGACGTTTGAAACCTTTTATTCTGCAAATATTTCACTTCAGATAATTAAGTTGCACTGAACTGCTCATTATGTTTAAAGCAAACTAGAAATTTTATGACCCATATGTAAAGTGATCTTGAAGATATACAGCGTCGACTGCATTCCAACCTTGCTCTCCGCTTTATTACACACACTACTGTAATCTCGTCAGTATTCTTTGCAATTTCTAAAATGCCTTTAACGAAAATCATGTCTGGTTTAACAAATATTAAGTAAATATTACAGTTACGTACATTGTCTTTGACTGACTGATAAAATGTTGCTGATGTGTTACCATGAACACTTACTAACCATCAATTACTCGTTGGTATATGGTTTTTATCTCATGGGCGGTCAGTACAGGATCTACAATGTTTATTAATATCATTACGTAAATTACTGACTAAGAAGCGCACAGTGCGGATCCACATCAGCAGGCTCACCCAAAGTGCAGATCCAGATCAGACGACACGGATGAGCCAGCTGATCTGGATCTACACTAGTCGCCCGTGTGATAAAAGACGTATCCTTGGAGTAAAGTAGATAATGATACCATAAAAGATAGTTTATGGCTCGGGGTTGCACTGACGGTTTTATTTTAATAACAAATAAAACGCAGTCTTATCAACTGAACAGTGCGAGTGTTTCAATCTAAAAGATGTAAACTGAAAGCGATATGATCATAAAATGCCTATATGAGTTTTATTGTCCTAATAACTTTTTATTGGCAGGTGAGTTTTTTCTGAGCAAGGTTTCATTTGCTAAATATACACTGCGTCACATTTCCCCATTTTTATACCAATGAACGGATAATACTAATGTATGGATATATAAGAATTTGCTATCCTTGTTTAATTAAATGATGGATCAAAATTGTACTGTTTATTGGTGTAAATATTTAGTTGCGCTTAACCCGGTGCTAGGCGGGGTTGGCAGTTACATGCATTTCCATTACTGCCCACGAACAGGCTCAATCAAACCGAGCCTGCAATATTTTCATATTTGTCGAGTTCGGTGGCTTTCAAAGTTCCCTTTTCATATTTTTAAAATGAAAAACGGAATTGAGCTGACGTCAAAAATGCAAATCTATAATGGTGTCACTTTTATTCAATTTTTGCATACTAGTATACGTTGGGTGCCTTTTGTGCGAGACTTTGTTGAACTTCGTGAGAGCAGCGCTTCAGTTTTTAGATTTTCTGTTGAGGTATAGTCCATAGTTATAGTACAAACAAAAATATAATAAAAAATATTAGGACATTTTTTACCCTTTGTGAACCTATCCCATTAACCCGGTGTGTCATTAAAAAGCATCAATCAAGAAATAACAAGAAAAGTATAACACACACGTGTTATATGTGGACGACATTCATGCTAATGATGTAATGTCCCTGAGCCAATTTGTGGTTGGATCCATCTGATTGTAGATATGAAGTGAATAGTTGTTTGACCTATGATATGAAATAGAGATCAAGTATAAGTAGTTATATAAGTGGTAAATTTTATTGAATATCACATATGACTGGCAATGATGTGATTATGATATCTTGAAGAATATCAGCATGGATGAAAGATCCCTGGGTAGAGGGAAGTGGATATTGCCCACATAAGTTAAGCAATGTAGTAAAAACGTTTAATTAGACTAGATATCACAAAACATAGACATGAGAACTTCTGACATAAATAAATGTTGCAATTAAATGATACAAAGTAAAAAGGTGTTTTATGCAATCCACATTAGTGGTAAGAAATCTTTGATCACAATGAAAATGTTAAAGGTTAACAAGAACCTTTCAATAGGAAGGATTCACAGCTACGTCATCAATTTGTGTTATCAGTACCACATGATACACATTTCTAGGAAGGTGGTACAATACAGTGTAAACAATGGTTCCTTGTGATAAGATACTTGCTGTAAATTTAACAGAAAATGCTGAACCTTGAGTTAAGTTTCGCTCATCTGACATAACCTGAGCATTCAAATGTTTAACTAAAACTTTGATTACAGTGTCAAGGTTTAAATTTGTCAGGGAAAAGGCAAGCATTAATTGAAAAGATTAATAGAAATTCTCATAGTATTTTCATATCAAGCAGTTAAAGCATGCATTATATAATCTTGAGCTGGAGGTGGTCAGAAACAGGTGCAGTTTCAGTATCTTTATGATGTATCATGACTAATCTTGTCTGTATATTTATGTTTACAATATTGTAAAATTAATATGGCTAATTATGTATGTAGGTATTCTTACTAGTAATTAAGTTAATATACTTAAGGACAATAAAAACGGACGGTGGGGATAATTGCATTTTGACAATAAGGAAAATATACATACATGTATTATCAACATTTTTTCACAGTTTCATAATACCGAATGCATTGCAATAATTTAGATACCAAAATTATGAAAATTTATTTATAATAAAAAAGTTATTGCGTAATAAAAACTGTACCCCGAAAATAAAAGAAACACTTTTTGCTAAATGTGACAATGAATAGGTTCAATCTGTTTCCTGTTGTTCATTGTCATTAAGTATATTTTATCAAATGTAGAAATTAAATGTATTGTTTTTGTTGTTGTTGTAATTGTTTTTCAGATGCAAGACAGGTATTGAAGCTGGGGACGAGAAGGACATTATTATTAATTGATTAGGGCAAATGGTTCCAAATTTATAGTACCATAATTCGCATGAGAAAATCTATATAGGTGCAGCAAAATTACTATTCTGCCATGCAAAATAAAATGTCTACAGCTAAACGATTGACTTAATTTTCTATACCTAAAGCGGAATGTAAGAGGCTCGAATAAGGTCTGGTAATCCTTCTGTAGGTCCTTTTCCTCCAACAAAATATCAACTGAATTTATTGTCCACTTTTTTAAATTTTTTGCTTTGTCAATAATAAAATACAGCCGACCACATGCACTTATCCACTTTTTGAACTTATGTTCATTTGTTTTTGGTTTTGAAAAGGGTATAAAGATACATCTTTCATGCCATCTTTGTCTGTTTACCTCGAGTCACCTTTACAAACACCATAGCAACATTGTTGTGTCTTACTAAACTTTTTTTTTTAAAGATTTTGGTTTCAGATCCATGCCTCAACACAAGCTAATTTATAGTAAACTGAATGCAAGTCATACAAAATTTGTACCGCTAGCAAGGTTGCTAAGGTCAATTCTTATCAGTGAATCTATTTTAGCATATTGGCTACCTGTGAATCCTGATAATATTTATGTTAGATTCGGTACCTCTATTTATAAACAAGTAATAGGCATCCCAATACTAATTGTGCACCCCTTGTTGCTGATCTGTTTTTATACTGTTATGAAAGAGACTTTATGTTATCTCTTTCTACTGAACATCAAGATGATATAATTACAGCTTTTAACAACACCTCGATGATTTATTAAATATAGACAATAACCATTTTCCATTACTGGTTAATAAGATTTATCCTAAAGAACTACAACTTAATAAAGCGAACACTTCAGAAAAGCAAGCAAACTTTCTCGATCTAAATCTGTCCATTGAAAATGGTTATGTCACTACTAAAATTTATGATAAAAGAGATGATTTTAATTTTAATATAGTAAATTTTCCGTTTTTAGACGGCGATGTTCCCCGTGCAACATCTTATGGGGTTTATATCTCACAGCTTGTTCGCTTTTCAAGAGCTTGAAACGATGTTAATGATTTCAATGAACGTAATCTTTGCATTACAGAAAAACTTTTAAAATAAGGTTAACGGTATCACAAACTAAGGAAAACCTTTTGCAAGTTTTATCGCCGATACCCAGATTTAATTCATAAATACAAATGCAGTTTAAAATCACTTTTGCAACAAGGTATTTCACAGCCAGTTTTTTTTATGGAGATTTAATTTATAAACTTAAAAAGATAAAAGGCAGTGTTAATTTCTCCCGGTTATTCGTAAAAACCATCTGTAAATTTAAAAAGAAAGGTTACCAACATGATATTTTACAGCGCTCTGCAGGCCTGGTGATTAACCCTTCTACAGTTGATCATTATGCTTACCTCTTTGGTTGCACGACGGTGGCAGGGGTTTAAGAGTTTATGAAGGTTAATGGGGAAATCTTTTCTTAAAAGAACCTAGAAGCTCCATTTGTTTCTTTTATCTCTGTCATCGTGTTCTTGCTGATTTTACTCCAGGAGCTCTGGTCTCGGTAAGATCATTGAGTACCTGCCCCTTCGGCTTTGGAATGCTCTTAGCTTCTTATGTTTTATATGTTTGTGTGCTTTTGCATGCAACATTGTTAAGCCGATAAGTGGGTTGGAGTCTTTTCACCAAGACAACTTGTACTTGTTTTGTGATATGAGAACCTGTAGGGGCAAGTGTGAGGTTGGTGCACCCTAGAACCTGGTTTAAACCCCCAGTGGCAATTTGATTTGCCACTGACCGTTCCAAGGCGGTAACCCCTCGGGTTCTCATTTTTGTTTATTGTTAGTGGTGTCTTTTTTGAAACTGATCATTTTATTAACCATGCTCTCTCCCCCTCTCTTCTTCTTGACTGTGTGGGGAGGCTGTTTTTTCTGAATGTGGCGATTCCTGATATGCATATTTCACCTTTTCCTATACAATATTTACATGCAAAGGGAGAGCAATCAAACATAACATCCGTTATTGAAAGGGATGTTCAAAAAGTTCTTCTTCCCCGTCAAAATTACTTAACAATTTCACTTCAAAAACTAAGGATTCTACCCATAAAAACGTTCATAGCAATACATTTTATTTCTAAAACAATAATTTTGAATGCATAAGTAACAAAAATCACGTATTTACCAAAACAACATCTTTCTGAACTTTTTTAGTAACCCTCTTATCTCTCTTGGGTCAAACTAGATGTACGTATTAAACATCATCTATTAATAGTTAAATAATAAATATAATACATGACCCATAATTCGTCCAGAAAAAATTCTAAGTAGACTTTACCGTTATTTATATGAATTAAAGCAACAAAATAGTACACAAATTTTATCACTTCAGATTAGACAAAGGAGTCCAGCTTCGACCTTGTAACCGCTTATTGACACAATATTATAAAGGCTTCGAACGACCTTGTGTTAGCTTATCAGTCTTCGAAGCAAAATAGCAAAAGAAAAGACAGTCTTGAGGCAGGCAGAGCGAAGGTAAAAGTTCCACTTTTTCCGGTTTAGTTTCATCGATATGAGCTTCTTAAACATTTCCTCTTGCGACAAAAATGAAGCTTGATTTCGAAAACTAAGGGCATAGCTGCGCCTTCATCAGACTTTGGCGGTGGGTCGATATGAAATACACAATACAAATGCCATTCCAATACAAGAGGCAAGAGATCCCAAAGATTTAAACCGGAAAATGTGATAAAAATATAAAATGCAAGCGATCCATTGGCGTAGAAACATGCTTTGCTATGAAAGTATGGTCGTGTATTTACAGGCTCGAGTTTAAAAAAGGAAAACAAAGATATTAGAACCAGGAGAGCTAAAAGAAATCCTCCTGTAAGAAAACCAACAACCACCGATACAAAGATAAAAAACGTTATAAGCCAACACAAACAATTCATTGAGCCAGCTTGGGAAAATAATAAATACTTTTTTCGCAGAAGAACTTTGTAAACTACAATTATTGTTAATTGGAGTACTGGCGATAAAACTTACAAAAATAATTCTTACTTTTGGCACTGACAACCACGTTCTAGGGTTTACAACTTTACACATTCCCTGCTAGGAAGAACAAACAGTCATATAAGATAAAGCATGCTGACTACATGTTGGTGTTTGTTGTGTTTTGAGAAGTGACAGGGCTTAATTCACAACTGTTGATGGATATTGCATCTTATGTGTCATTCTCTGTTCTACATGAGATACGCTCGTTTTATACTGAACACACGACATTTGTTTTTTTTTCTGTTCTGCGTGGGAGGTCTTCCCTATTCAAGGTAATCCTACAAATAAATGTTTCAATTGAAAACTGTCATCAAAGGAAATCTTGACTGGTTTCAGACTTGAGTTATATTAATTTAATGACTTTGTTTACATGCATATTTGCATCTGTGACATAACTATTATCATTGTATTTGCATGAAACAAAGCAAAGTTTGAAGTGCGTAAATGATACTTGTTCAAAAACAGCGAGTACCGCTCTAAGTTTCTTTCAGAAAGAAATAAAACACATCTCAGCCAATGTCTATAGCAAATGGGCAGCAAAAATAAGAAAACTACAACACGCCTCTAAAGTAAAACAGTCAATTAACAAGTAATAAGCGAGATACTAATTTCTCTGCATGTCATTCCTTCCATTTGTGTTCTCCGTAGTGTTATTGATAAAGAAGCTTTGTCACTTGTTTGTCAGATGGATTAGAAAACAACCACATGAAAACGTTGACAATCAATAGCTTCTCTTTGAATCAAGCCATGAAAAATGTAAAAGTGCAATAACATAAACTGCTGGAGACTGCTTTATTAATGTTGTGTACGCAAATGCATTTTAAGAGGTCGCAAACATTGCAAATGGCGAAAACTGGCAAAAATTTCAAAAATAAATTTTGGGGGTAATACTTATTACCACCTATATTTTAGTAAAGAAATGTATTAAGCTAAGGATGAAGTTAATGTTTGCAAGCTCAATTTATTCTAATTCATGTTCTAATTACCAAGCACATACTAAAACAAAAGAAAAGCCGTTTGCATGAGAACTCTGAAATTCACGGACAATATACCAAAGCAACTCATACCTGAAATATGTATATGCTGGTCTACAATGTTTAGTGCCAATTTGTCAAAATAATGTAAGGGTTTTCAAGAAATTCAAGGAAAACTTAGTTCCTGGTTCAAAGTGAAAGTAGATTCTTTACGTCGCGTCCAACAAATCATGATTAACCTTTTTGGGGGTTGTCCCGGTTAGCTCAATAGGTTGTTGGCATTCCATGGTCAGGCACTGTCACCGTACCGGTATGCTCCCTAGTAGGGGCAATATAATTTTTAATTGGTCTTGCCAATATTCACATACAAAACAGCCTGAAAATTGTAATGAGTTCAGGTAAGTTCAGGTGTGCCTTTTGATAAATTATTGCATGTTTATGCGTAATCTTAAAACTTTTTACGTTTGGAGTAACGCCCTCGCAACTGTACTACTCATGTCCATAAAATGCTGCGCATATCCAAAGATCATTACGGAGGGATATTTATTAGAATTTATTGTGTTCATTTTATAAAAAACATTAACAAATTAAACGGAGAAATATGAAGAACAAAGACACTTTGGAAATGTTTGCGCGCACGAAAGAGAAATATATCCATTATTATTAATGTTTTCGCATTCATGTAATTATTTTTAATATTACAGTAAAACAAAAAAGTGAAATATGCATATCAGGAATCGCCACACTCGCAAAACACAGCCTCCCCACGCAGCGAAAAAAAGAAAGAGAGGAAAAGAGGGCATGTTGTTATAAGTATGTCAATTCAAATAAGACGCCACAAACAATTAACAACAAAGAGAACCCTTGAGGTAACCGCTTTTGAACGGTCAGTGGCAAAACAAATTGCCACTGGGGGTTTAAACCAGGTTCTAGGGTGCACCGACCTCACACTTGCCCCAACAGATTTTCATATCAACAAACAAGTTCAAGTTGTTTTGGTGAAATAACTCCAACTCACCCATCAGCTTAACAATGTTGCATGCAAAAGCACATAACATATAAAACATAAAAAGCTAATAGCATTGCATAGCCAAATGGGCTAGTACTCGATGATCTAACCGAGACCAGACCCCCTGGAGTCAAATTAGCAAGAACACGATGACAGGGATAAAAGAAAAAAAATCGAGCCTCTAGGTTCTTTAAAGAAAAGATTTCCCCATAAACCTTCATAAACTCTCAGACTCCAGCCACCCTCGTACATCCAAAGAGTTAAGCACAGTGATCAACTATAGAAAAGAAAAAATATTTAAGTTACACTCAAACAAAATCAAAATACGATGTGAGCTTGTGTTTTAAATTTTAAATTTATGTCAAAATTTTACTGTTGACGTACCATAAGATGACAAACATCATGAAAATACAACGGCACTTAAAACATGTGAAATCTGCATGCCAAGAGTATCAAAAATAAGAAAAGACAGCCTCCCTACACAGCCAAAAAACAGATAAGAATAGGAAACATGGGTAAATAAAAGATCAATATCAAAATTAATAAGACATCACATACAATTAACGAATTTGAGAACATGTGGGATTTACCATCTTGGAACGATAACTGAAAACAACATCTTGCCACTTAGAGTTTTAACCAGGTTCTAGGGTACACAAACCTCATATTTGCCCTAAATGAACAAGCAAGTACCAGTTGTCTTGGTGAATTAACTCTGACCCACCTATTAACTCAACAATAATGCATAAGAAAGCAAACAATCGTATACATAAATAAGACGCTAATGGCATTATATATAGGTTCAATATTTCTGTCGTGTTATAGAAACATTTTTATGCAGCCTAGCTTTATGTTTGTGGCTGGGTTGCAGGAAATACAGCGACTCAATTTATACCTGTCTGTTCTTATTGTTACAGATATACGTATGTACAGAATCACTGTCTGTCTTCCGTTCTTCTCTCTCTCCTTTTCTCTTTCTTTCTTCCTCTCTCTCGCTCTGTCTTTCCCTCTCTCATTCTCTTCCTTTTTCATCAGAACGTTGTTACCTAATCAAATCAGAGAAAAGTCATGCTTCTTGGAATTACTCTCTACATTATCGTGAAAATGTTTACTATTAATCGTAGCACATCTGATTTAAATAGAATTTTCGAGGTATTGATATATTTGCTACCGTTGTTAGGCTCTTGCGTATAGCCTTATACATACTTTTTTTAAATATCATATTTGTCCGAGCAAACATTTATGACATTTTTTTCACTATCTTAAGTAATACGAAATCGACAAAATATTTCACGGGCAATTTATGTGCGTAAAATTTCGTACCTTTGAGTTAATGATTCGACTTTTTTTAAAACTCTGCTGTTACTTAACGTTTAAAATTATTTAAAGCCATTAAGAAACAAAAAAACCTCCTTAATTTTGATATTTTTGCTATGTCTTAAAACTTTGAAAAGATCATCGATTTCCTTCACTGATTTAATGAAATAGGTGAAAAAGGAACAGAACACGACAAATAATAAAACTATTGCCGACTCGGTTTGATTGAGACTATTCATGAGCAGAAATAGAAATGAATATAACTGGCCACGCCGCCTGTCCCCGGGCAACTCTTTATTTACGAGAACACATAAATATTTAGTTCAAACTAAATGCTTTGTTCATTTTATTTAATAGAGACTAGTCTCAGATCTCAGCACAGCAACGTGAGCAGTTGAAATTGAGCACTCAGAACTGACCAATTTAAATAAGATGTCGTATGAGATGAGCATCGTAAAACACAAAACCATCAAAATAAACCTAAGACGACTGTATAGTCCATAACTAGATGATAACCAAATAACACATATCTAAAGCAAATACAGAGTAGAAACCAGAAGAAGAAAACAAAGGTTCAATTCTAGACGGGTCAAAAAAAGATGAACACCTGCCAAGGAGCGGTTCGTGGAAATGTGCTTTGGGTGAAGGAATGGATAAATTAGGTTAAAGGCAACCTCAGAATAGTTCTACAAAGTATAAAAAAGTGAAATATGCATATCAGGAATTGCCAGACTCAGAAAACACAGCCTCCTCAGGCAGTAGAGAGGAAAACACAGCCTCCTCAGGCAGTATAGAGGAAAACACAGCCTCCTCAGGCAGTAGAGAGGAAAACACAGCCTCCTCAGGCAGTATAGAGGAAAACACAGCCTCCTCAGGCAGTAGAGAGGAAAACACAGCCTCCTCAGGCAGTAGAGAGGAAAACACAGCCTCCTCAGGCAGTAGAGAGGAAAACACAGCCTCCTCAGGCAGTAGAGAGGAAAACACAGCCTCCTCAGGCAGTATAGAGGAAAACACAGCCTCCTCAGGCAGTATAGAGGAAAACACAGCCTCCTCAGGCAGTAGAGAGGAAAACACAGCCTCCTCAGGCAGTAGAGAGGAAAACACAGCCTCCTCAGGCAGTAGAGAGGAAAACACAGCCTCCTCAGGCAGTAGAGAGGAAAACACAGCCTCCTCGGGCAGTATAGAGGAAAACACAGCCTCCTCGGGCAGTAGAGAGGAAAACACAGCCTCCTCGGGCAGTAGAGAGGAAAACACAGCCTCCTCGGGCAGTAGAGAGGAAAACACAGCCTCCTCAGGCAGTAGAGAGGAAAACACAGCCTCCTCAGGCAGTAGAGAGGAAAACACAGCCTCCTCAGGCAGTATAGAGGAAAACACAGCCTCCTCAGGCAGTAGAGAGGAAAACACAGCCTCCTCAGGCAGTAGAGAGGAAAACACAGCCTCCTCAGGCAGTAGAGAGGAAAACACAGCCTCCTCAGGCAGTAGAGAGGAAAAGACAGCCTCCTCAGGCAGTAGAGAGGAAAACACAGCCTCCTCAGGCAGTAGAGAGGAAAACACAGCCTCCTCAGGCAGTAGAGAGGAAAACACAGCCTCCTCAGGCAGTAGAGAGGAAAACACAGCCTCCTCAGGCAGTAGAGAGGAAAACACAGCCTCCTCAGGCAGTAGAGAGGAAAACACAGCCTCCTCAGGCAGTAGAGAGGAAAACACAGCCTCCTCAGGCAGTATAGAGGAAAACACAGCCTCCTCAGGCAGTAGAGAGGAAAACACAGCCTCCTCAGGCAGTATAGAGGAAAACACAGCCTCCTCAGGCAGTATAGAGGAAAACACAGCCTCCTCAGGCAGTATAGAGGAAAACACAGCCTCCTCAGGCAGTATAGAGGAAAACACAGCCTCCTCAGGCAGTATAGAGGAAAACACAGCCTCCTCAGGCAGTATAGAGGAAAACACAGCCTTCTCAGGCAGTATAGAGGAAAACACAGCCTCCTCAGGCAGTATAGAGGAAAACACAGCCTCCTCAGGCAGTAGAGAGGAAAAGAGAGCCTCCTCAGGCAGTATGGAGGAAAACACAGCCTCCTCAGGCAGTAGAGAGGAAAACACAGCCTCCTCAGGCAGTAGAGAGGAAAACACAGCCTCCTCAGGCAGTAGAGAGGAAAACACAGCCTCCTCAGGCAGTATAGAGGAAAACACAGCCTCCTCAGGTAGTAGAGAGGAAAACACAGCCTCCTCAGGCAGTAGAGAGGAAAACACAGCCTCCTCAGGCAGTATAGAGGAAAACACAGCCTCCTCAGGCAGTAGAGAGGAAAACACAGCCTCCTCAGGCAGTAGAGAGGAAAACACAGCCTCCTCAGGCAGTAGAGAAGAAAACACAGCCTCCTCAGGCAGTATAGAGGAAAACACAGCTTCCTCAGGCAGTAGAGAGAAAAACACAGCCTCCTCAGGCAGTAGAGAGGAAAACACAGCCTCCTCAGGCAGTAGAGAGGAAAACACAGCCTCCTCAGGCAGTAGAGAGGAAAACACAGCCTCCTCAGGCAGTATAGAGGAAAACACAGCCTCCTCAGGCAGTAGAGAGGAAAACACAGCCTCCTTAGGCAGTATAGAGGAAAACACAGCCTCCTCAGGCAGTATAGAGGAAAACACAGCCTCCTCAGGCAGTAGAGAGGAAAACACAGCCTCCTCAGGCAGTATAGAGGAAAACACAGCCTCCTCAGGCAGTATAGAGGAAAACACAGCCTCCTCAGGCAGTAGAGAGGAAAACACAGCCTCCTCAGGCAGTATAGAGGAAAACACAGCCTCCTCAGGCAGTAGAGAGGAAAACACAGCCTCCTCAGGCAGTAGAGAGGAAAACACAGCCTCCTCAGGCAGTAGAGAGGAAAACACAGCCTCCTCAGGCAGTAGAGAGGAAAACACAGCCTCCTCAGGCAGTAGAGAGGAAAACGCAGCCTCCTCCGGCAGTATAGAGGAAAACACAGCCTCCTCAGGCAGTAGAGAGGAAAACACAACCTCCTCAGGCAGTAGAGAGGAAAACACAGCCTCCTCAGGCAGTAGAGAGGAAAACACAGCCTCCACATCCAGTAGAGAGGAAAACACAGCCTCCTCAGGCAGTAGAGAGGAAAACACAGCCTCCTCAGGCAGTAGAGAGGAAAACACAGCCTCAGCCTCCTCAGGCAGTATAGAGGAAAACACAGCCTCCTCAGGCAGTAGAGAGGAAAAGAGAGCCTCCTCAGGTAGTAGAGAGGAAAACACAGCCTCCTCAGGCAGTAGAGAGGAAAACACAGCCAGAAAACACGGCATCTCACAACATTATGTAAGTTAGACAGGAAAATTGATATTGAAAGTAAATGCGTGTCGGTCTTAGATAAAAGTGATATAAGATTATGACATATCAAGGCCATGTACATAATGGCGACTGTTTCGTATAGTTAAATTTGATTATGGAATTTCGGGCTTCTTGTATTCTGGAGCCATGAGAGATTAACGTTGTTTTACTTCAAGGATCTCTTGTTCCTAAAAAAGTATATATATGTTTATTTTATTTAAGCTCATCACATTATCTGCTATATCGTAACCATCCAACTCTCCACACGCCATGACAATAATAAATATAATTATGAAAGCGAACCTATCTATCATAATTAGTCTGCTTCATTTTTAAAATTTCTAAATCTGTTAACGTTCCCTTTCAACATGGTTTGAATTTATCAACGTTTTTTTCCATCTTAATTTAAATGTGGTTGACTTGAGTGATAGGGATCACAAGTAATAATGTTCACGAAATTGACTTGTATTATATATGGGTTACAGAAGTTGTTTGTTCAGATGAAGTATATAAGATATACTCGCTGGCGATTGTATTAATTTATTGACATTTTCAGAGCTGTTGCCGAAACAATAATTCACTATTTGTTGTTTGATCTCATGCTTTGATGTGTTTTATGTTCATTTTGCTATTGAAAATTGTAAATTAAGAGCAATACTGGCATACCGTAGGTTTTTGCCATGTATATTTTAACAAATCCGTCTGAAAAGAAACTTAAATAGCTGTTGTAAAAAACGTCATATCTTGGTTTAAAGTGGGTGTGTTCTCAGTTTGTTCTGATATCTGACAAGGGAGACTTTTTCTCTCGACAAGAAAGAGAATTTTATCAAAAGCAAAACAAATGCAAAACTTGTTCAGACTGCTATCAAAATATAAACAAATATGAGTATTGCTTTGTTAACGTCCGCCTTCGGAGTGGGTGTTCAAACGTTGCTTTGGTAGCGTCCGCCTTCGGAGTGGGTGTTCAAACGTTTGGTTACCACTAAGACTTTTTTCTGATGTAACCCCTTTGTGAGCACCCATGTACTTTATGAGCACCCATGTACTTTAACAAAGTTTACGACTGCTTACCGTCGGTAGGTTGCATAATTAGTAGGAATCTATCGGTGGTAAAAACTGTTTAACTTTCACAGGTTAAAGGATAGTAGAGGTAGCAACGCTAAGCCAACATCAAATTGGATATCATTCATTCGAACAACAAACTTTTTTTTACAAAAGAAACAAAAACAAGATGGTAATCAGAACACGCCCGATTAAAAACTTGCAGCTGTTTTCCTCAGTCACAAGTCGCAATTCATACACCTATGAAACCAATTGTAAAATCACATAAAGTGTGTGGATATCGGAAATTGTAAATATTTGTCGGTTGCTTTTGGTTTAAAGATGAAAATGACGACTTATTAATAATTAAAACCTTGGATATCTCTTACTTAATATTTCAGACAGCCAACTTTTCTTACAAGTAGAACAATTTAAAGATATTTTTTGTTCATTAAAAAACAAAATGTGTTTCCGCTTGACTTTTTTATGTCAAAATTTTCAATGAGATTTGCAGAGATAATTAATTTCAAGTCACGGATTTAGTATAGCCTATGATTTGATAACAGTCGTAGATACATGTTTTGTGTGTAAGTTATCGTGATATCAAAATGATCAAATAAAGCAGAAAAAAAATATTAAATTTCATTAGATTGAACATTATTATTTGAAAAGAATAGAATTTCAATGTATAAATACAAACTTATTTTATTGTGACTATCATTAAAAGGTTTTGGACTGAAATGCATACACTTTGAAAATACGTTTTGCTAGGTTTTGCTATTGAAATACTAGTAGAACAGCTATTTTCTCCAAATACCAAAACGTTCAATTTAACGGTTTAGCCTCCTATAACACTGTCAATTGTCAATGCTCACTGTGAGACTATTGTGAAGCTGTCACTGCTAACACTACAAACAAGAATAATGACGCTAATTCAGGCAGCCAGGGAGAAGAATAATAAACTAAAGGATTTTAGGAAACCTCAGTGACTGGCCAGAAGCCCAATAATTCACGTCTTTATGATCATTTATGGTCATACCTCACAGGAACAGAACTTTAAGAAGACCTGTAAAGGTATAATACTATTTCTATACAAAATATTAGAACAAAAGAAATATAATTTCAAGTAGTCATTTATCTTATGCCTAATCTTCAAGTTTTCCAGTTTCTGTCGGAAAACCAAACTAGCCAGAACAATTATAAGACTCAAAACAACAGCAACAACAACAATAACCACCACCACCACCAGAACCACCACCACCACAACAACAACAACAAAAACAAGAGCAACAACACATAAAAACAACAACAACCACAAAAACCAAGGGAATCAACGGTCACGAAGCACGTTTAAAAAAAACACCCCAAAAACCCAAAACAATGCACACCACTTATCACAAATATCTAGCTAGATAAGTCAGTTTTCCAGTATGATTTTTAATACAACAGTTATTTCATCATTATTGCGAATACCAACCAAATCTATAAGGATTTTAGGTGAAATTGTTGTATAGAGATGTAAGTTCAGTGGTTGCGTCGGGTTGTCTGTTCAGTGCTCGTGTTTTATAGTCGGTTAGGTGTTTTATGCCGGTTTGTTTCTGTGCTGAGTAAAACGGGGTTGTATGATCAGTGTTGGTTTATTGTTTGTTTTGAGTTGAATGGATAGTGCTTAAGTTTCTTACTGAAACCAGTTTCAAGCTGAAGGATTCATTTTTCTTTTGATGCAAGTTAATATTTGTATCATTTTTATAAAGTGTTTAATGTTTTGTGTTTATATTTTGAGACCAACTCAGTGACAGGCAGTCTTGTAGGGTTTTGTCGTGTTGAAAGTACAGCCCTAATGTTGTTTTATTAGTTATGTGGTAGAACTGTTTAACGTATAAACGTGTGGAATTAATTTGTTAATTGCTAAAAGTTCAACAACCTATCCTCACACATGGTGGTAACTTAATACTCAGATCGTTCCAATATTCGCATCTCATCAAACCAATAGATTAATCATTTCCCCTTCCGCTGTATTCAGTACTGAACAGTACAGGTGTAGAAATAGAAAGGCAAGCTTTGTGCCTTAAAACGATGTCTTGCGTCAACCGATTTGAAACTTATTTTCCAAACTATCAATCAAATGGCTGGTTAAAAGTGCATATTATTTTCATTTGCGCAAATTTTATATTTTCGGACTTCATAATTATTATGTTTTATTAATCAATCGACCAGTCTATTTACTTTAAGCTTCTTATGGTGTGCGTCCAACATATCATGAATCGAGCCACTTTGCGTCGCGTCCAAAAAATCATGAACCGAGCCACTTTGCGTCGCGTCCAACAAATCATGAACCGAGCCACTTTGCGTCCAACAAATACCGAGCCACTTTGGTTTAATTAAGTCATAAAAGTATCGAGTTGTTGTAGTCGAGCCATTAAAGTGTAAACATTGTAAAGCCAAGTTTTAATCGTAATTTAATTCATATTTATATTTTTATCGTAAGCGGTGTTTAAAATAATTTTGTTTTTTACTGAAATAGTCTTAGCTTCAGTAGATTACAAAATACATGTATATCTTTAAATACAAAATTGAGTCCGGTGGACATTTATGACCTTTTTATTTCAGTGAACCAAATTATCTCGCAACTGACAAATAATTTTATACACCATTTATATGCGTACCGATGATTTAATGATTCAACCTTTCAATATCTAATGTTACAATACATTAAGAATCATTTAAAACCATTAGTGTCAACTAAAGATAAAATAGAACCTCCATAATTTTGACATTTTTGTTTTTATATGACTTGTTTAATTGAGGAAATCGTAGATTTCGTTGAACGATTACAGTTATTGCTGCTGAGAACCTTTCGGTCAGCGGCCACAGACAAAGCCATTGAAACGTTATTATTACCCATCAGACAATAGATGATCAGACAATAAACTTAGCCTCGCAACTTTCATACACTCTTGATCCCAGCACTACGAACCGATAGTATTAAGTCATTCTTTTGCTGAAAGACTATCTTTGCTCACCGCTATACCGGTAGTCCTAAGCCCGAACCCCCGATCCCTGCATCCTGGACAAGTAGTCCTTAGCATTCCTAACCTGCACTATGCCATTCGACGACCTGCATCCCGGATCGATAGTTTTAATCCCTCCCTCTGCTGAAGACGATCCAACAACCCGGACCCGTAGCTCTAAGTCATCTCTCAACGGAGAGACAATTCCTGCACCCCAGACCAGTATTTCTTAATCCTCTCTGCTGAAAGACTGCTCCGGACTACTAATCTTAAGTCTTATATGCGCTAAGAGACGATCCTTTACTCCGGGCAGGTAGTCCTAAGCCCTTTCTCTTCTAAAAAGACGATCGGTGCACACTGGACCGGTAGTCCTAAGTCCTCCCTGTGCTTGGAGATGACCCTGAACCCCGGACTCTTTCCTTTGCTCTGCTACAATCTCTCTACATCGGATCGGTATTCCTATATCCCCTCTTTTCTGAGCCATGATGTAGCAGTCGTAAACCCTCCCTATGCAAAGCAACGACCCCTGCACCCTTAACCGTAGGTCTTTAGCCATTTCTTTACTGAGCTATGATCCCTGAACTGTAGACCAGTGATCCTCAATACTTCCTCAGCTGAGCTATGATCCCTGAACTGTAGACCAGTGATCCTCAATACTTCCTCAGCTGAGCTATGATCCCTGAACTGTAGACCAGTGATCCTCAATACTTCCTCAGCTGAGCTATGATCCCTGAACTGTAGACCAGTGATCCTCAATACTTCCTCAGCTGAGCTATGATCCCTGAACTGTAGACCAGTGATCCTCAATACTTCCTCAGCTGAGCTACGATCCCTGAACTGTAGACCAGTGATCCTCAATACTTCCTCAGCTGAGCTATGATCCCTGAACTGTAGACCAGGGGATCCTCAATACTTCCTCAGCTGAGCTATGATCCCTGAACTGTAGACCAGTGATCCTCAATACTTCCTCAGCTGAGCTATGATCCCTGAACTGTAGACCAGTGATCCTCAATACTTCCTCAGCTGAGCTATGATCCCTGAACTGTAGACCAGTGATCCTCAATACTTCCTCAGCTGAGCTATGATCCCTGAACTGTAGACCAGTGATCCTCAATACTTCCTCAGCTGAGCTATGATCCCTGAACTGTAGACCAGTGATCCTCAATACTTCCTCAGCTGAGCTATGATCCCTGAACTGTAGACCAGTGATCCTCAATACTTCCTCAGCTGAGCTACGATCCCTGAACTGTAGACCAGTGATCCTCAATACTTCCTCAGCTGAGCTACGATCCCTGAACTGTAGACCAGTGATCCTCAATACTTCCTCAGCTGAGCTATGATCCCTGAACTGTAGACCAGTGATCCTCAATACTTCCTCAGCTGAGCTATGATCCCTGAACTGTAGACCAGGGGATCCTCAATACTTCCTCAGCTGAGCTATGATCCCTGAACTGTAGACCAGGGGATCCTCAATACTTCCTCAGCTGAGCTACGATCCCTGAACTGTAGACCAGTGATCCTCAATACTTCCTCAGCTGAGCTACGATCCCTGAACTGTAGACCAGTGATCCTCAATACTTCCTCAGCTGAGCTATGATCCCTGAACTGTAGACCAGTGATCCTCAATACTTCCTCAGCTGAGCTATGATCCCTGAACTGTAGACCAGTGATCCTCAATACTTCCTCAGCTGAGCTATGATCCCTGAACTGTAGACCAGTGATCCTCAATACTTCCTCAGCTGAGCTATGATCCCTGAACTGTAGACCAGTGATCCTCAATACTTCCTCAGCTGAGCTACGATCCCTGAACTGTAGACCAGTGATCCTCAATACTTCCTCAGCTGAGCTATGATCCCTGAACTGTAGACCAGGGGATCCTCAATACTTCCTCAGCTGAGCTATGATCCCTGAACTGTAGACCAGTGATCCTCAATACTTCCTCAGCTGAGCTATGATCCCTGAACTGTAGACCAGTGATCCTCAATACTTCCTCAGCTGAGCTATGATCCCTGAACTGTAGACCAGTGATCCTCAATACTTCCTCAGCTGAGCTATGATCCCTGAACTGTAGACCAGTGATCCTCAATACTTCCTCAGCTGAGCTACGATCCCTGAACTGTAGACCAGTGATCCTCAATACTTCCTCAGCTGAGCTATGATCCCTGAACTGTAGACCAGTGATCCTCAATACTTCCTCAGCTGAGCTATGATCCCTGAACTGTAGACCAGTGATCCTCAATACTTCCTCAGCTGAGCTATGATCCCTGAACTGTAGACCAGTGATCCTCAATACTTCCTCAGCTGAGCTATGATCCCTGAACTGTAGACCAGTGATCCTCAATACTTCCTCAGCTGAGCTATGATCCCTGAACTGTAGACCAGTGATCCTCAATACTTCCTCAGCTGAGCTATGATCCCTGAACTGTAGACCAGTGATCCTCAATACTTCCTCAGCTGAGCTATGATCCCTGAACTGTAGACCAGTGATCCTCAATACTTCCTCAGCTGAGCTACGATCCCTGAACTGTAGACCAGTGATCCTCAATACTTCCTCAGCTGAGCTATGATCCCTGAACTGTAGACCAGTGATCCTCAATACTTCCTCAGCTGAGCTATGATCCCTGAACTGTAGACCAGTGATCCTCAATACTTCCTCAGCTGAGCTATGATCCCTGAACTGTAGACCAGTGATCCTCAATACTTCCTCAGCTGAGCTATGATTCGTATGAGACTACTTCACTAAACTGTCCTCTGCAGAGATAGACAACCTGCTCTGCCAAAAGTTCAGTGAACACTAAGACCTCCCTGCTCTGATCTAGAAGAGTGATTCCCCTTTATTTCGATCAGACAGATCAGCTATCGCTGCTTCAATATAACTTAATACAAGCTGGAAGACCCTCTTTGTTTACAATTAGACAATATTAAGTGTATTTAAACAGAAAATTTAAACTAACCAATTTCATTCTTGTAAGATTCTCATATTTAAATATTTACATGTCAAAATATACTCGGCCGAAAAAGTTCTGCACACTTGACAATTTTATAAAATATCTATTTCATTTCACCAAACACAACAAAATGGTACATATCAAATTAAACAGCAATTCAAAATTAACAATGTAAAAAGGTCGGAAATAAAATCCGATCAAGTACTTAAAAGCAATTCATTTTTAAATTCACTGGGCTTTACAACACAAAAGTTGCAAAAATCACTGAACTAATATTGAGTAAATCCACCAAGATTTATCTGGCTTTCTTCAAAGCGTTGTCTCATGGAATTCACAAGCCGAATTATGTTCAATTGTGGAATTAGGTTCCATTCGTGAACAAGAATATCAGGTAGATCAACTAGCTGACCAACTGCACGTGCTGTATCTTCTTTAGATAGACATTTAGCTAGCCAGCGTGGTCTGACATTTGCCATAACGGTCAAATTAACAATGAAAACATTTTTGGTGAGAAATAAATAAATTTCAATAACAAACAATTCAGTTGTGTTTTGCTAAAACAGATTGGATGTTGATTGCATGTTGGTTTTTCTTATGCACCTTATCAAAAGGATGCTACAACTCATAAATACAGAATTGAGACTGTTCGAATCATCACTGGACTATTATGGCATACCTTCAGGTCAGTGTGTGAGACAATGTGATAATTTAATTAATAAATACTTAAGTTTCAGTGTTATTCTGAAAATGGCTTCGTATCAACTATTGATTACATGTACTTCCTGTTGCTAGCATCACAGTGCATGCT
This sequence comes from Corbicula japonica, assembly GCA_038501625.1. Lineage (NCBI taxonomy): Eukaryota > Metazoa > Mollusca > Bivalvia > Venerida > Cyrenidae > Corbicula > Corbicula japonica. Next base: position 1,837,495 of record JAZAYU010000037.1, on the reverse strand, counting down.
TAAAATTGCTATAAAACAGACAAGAATGACTGCATAGATTTCACACCTCTACCTCATACAACACATTTTGCAACTTTTGACTGTTGACCTCTATCATACTCAAACAGACATTTCTCGGTTAATTAGCAACTAATTTTATTCCGTTTTCGTCTTTCACTCTGCAAACAATTAATCGTCATATAAATCTAAATATGTTTATGTTATTTGCTACATTTTAAAATTTACGCAAAAGATCACTTGTGTGCAGAACTTTTTTTGTTGGGTATATTATACAACGACAATTGTAAAGAATGTTGACCATTGACATTGGGATACCTGTGAATTTAAAATTTGTTTTTGTGTCAACGCGACCTTAAAAGCTGCATGTTCTCAGTTTAGGGTGGAATACTTCAATGTCTGAGAACACCTATGTAGTGACGTAAATGAATGTATAGAAGTATACGGACCCTTTATAAAAAATATTCTCCTCTCAACTTTATTTACTCCAATTTTTGACACAATCTATAATAATCGTTGCTTAAATCTTTGTTTATTGAACAACAAATAACCTACTGTAATGAGTCCGTTTTTATTTGACATTTTCAGTATTACGGTTTATTCATACAACCAGCTTGTATTGTGTAGATTCAAACAATCACGGACAAAAGGTGCTCTAGATCATCGAGATTTTCGCAGAGTTTTATTTGCATAAAACCATGCACATGGATATCGTGGGCTATTTATTATTATTAACATAATGACAATTCGCTGTATACATGAGTTTTAATACAATTAAAACGTCATAGTAGTTTCCAGATCACAAGGAAGGATACTTTGAAGAGATACAGTAATAGGTAATATTTTTTCTGGCTGTCAAACTGATGTGAAATACAATGATTCTTGTGGCTTGAGGACTTTGTGTGCTTGTTGTTTTCTCAGGCCCGTTTGAGTACGGTGTATTATGTCATGGCACAGGTTGTACTTCTGTCCGTCCGTTAACATTTGTGGTTACTGATCAACAACTAAACAACCTTTTGATTGTCATAAAACTTTTTAGAATGTTTAGTCGTTTGAAGATGACCCATTTGTATTGTGTGGTCGAATGATTAAAGGTCAAGGGCACTGTGACCTTCAGTTGCAAATTGGTTTCCGATCAGTAACTGCAGAAGGTATTTACTTACAGTCACTTCTCAGATTGATTGCTCATTGGCAGTAGATTATCTAAGTAAACATGTCTGAGGTCAAGGTCATGGACACGGTTCTTTATTATTGGTTTCCGATCAGAAACTGAAAAAACCATTTACCTGTTGTCACCAGACTTGACATGATGTTGGTGATGACCAGATAATTAGCAGTATTGATTATGTGGTCAAAAGGTTAAAGGTCAAGGTTACTGTAACCTTCAATTAAAATTTTCACCAATATATAACTTAAAATAGTAAGATCTACAAACACCAAACTTGAAAGATAGATTGCGCATGGTCGGAAATGACTTTGGGATTAAAAATAAAAGGTCAAGGTGACTTTCCATTAAAAATTGGTTCCCGATCAAGCTAAAGAGCGGGTTGACCCGTAGTCACCAATCTTTGTGCGCATGTTGTTCATGGTCAGAAGATAATCGTAAAGTGCAAGGTTAAGGCAGTGAGTTTTTTCCTGTAACTATTTCATTTTTTTTAAACTTTAGCCAGTTTTCGCGCTTTGAAATGTTTGTCTTTACTTAATTAAAGCGTTTAATGTAAGTTCTTAAAAAGCGTCAAAAAGTAGAAATGAGTTTGAACTAATCTGGAAAATCAATACAATATTTCATCCAACGATTGATAAAAATACTATATGATTTAAGGATATTTAGGAATTTTTTGCTTGACCTATATCTTATAATTGTAGTAGTTATTTGTTTCAAATTGGGAATGCAGTATCTGATAAGATGACTAGAGACAATAAGGTTGTGGTCACAATGTACACTAAATTCTCAAAGTGTCAAACTTCTTGTCGTTTAGCAAGAGAAAAAATACAGTAAATCATGATTAAATGTCCTGACAGGGGCTTTATGTTTAAAAAGAATAATTTGGGTTAATTTACGTATAATGACATATCTAATATCTCGCTAGTATCCTATTACTAGATTTTATGAAAAATATCCTATTATTTAACAAAACATGAATGATGAAATAAAATGAGACACTGCCATGTTGCGTAAATAGCAACCAAATTTATTTTACCATTTTTTCTTTCTTTTTGAATTTTCCGTCTCCCACTACGGGAGACGTCGGCAGTGACAAATAATGTGAAGTCAGTTTTCTTTAATATTTAAACATTTATATTTAATCAATAATGACGGAAAATCACATTTTGACTTGGTCTGAACCCTTTATTCATTGGGATACGGTGTTATCCATCGGCGAACAGTGTGGGTTTAGATCAGATCAACCCGTACATGCGTGTCGTCTGATCATGATCTACACTGTTCGCCGTTTGATTTACAGTGTATAAGGTTATTTCTAAACAAGAAGTGAACAGTGTAGATCCTGATCAGACGGAATGAATTTGCCTCTGATCTGGATCTACACTGTTCGCAAGTGCGATAAAACCCGTTTATCGTATATGTAGAACCGGTCGATTTAGTAAGAAAACAACACTAACACTTATGCTAATGACATTTTGGTTGAATTACACGCATTGTCCCAGCGTGATGTCGATCGGACAAATCATCATCGGTACAGTGGTTGCTGCACACGCCTTGATGGAATACATTTCACGCTCCGCTGTATTATTAATGACATAACTAAGCTTCTTGTGTTTCACTTCACTTGTTATCCACTGGAGAGAGAGCTTGATGGATCGCTAACAATACATGGATCAAATCGATTTCACGCAACTTTGTATAAATTGACAATTGTGCGCTCGATCACTCGGAAAACAAACTTCTATTACGCGAAGGTACATTCGCCAGGAGAAACCGGAGGAATGTAATTTAAATTAACGTGATTTACAAATCGCTACTATTTTAGATGTTTTAATTATCTTTGCACTTTAAAATGTATTAAACATACATAACGCTATTTACTCAACCTGGGATTATGTGAATTGACCATTTGTGTAAATTAGTTAGTGCGTAGTAATGCGTGCATGGCTTACAAAACTGTTGCTTAATCACCTTGAAACTACTTAATGTAACCAAAAGTGGTGATGTAAAGTTTACTGAAGGAGCGAGGTTAAGACGGACGTCCGGATTAATTTACTTACAATGCTCCTTCAAAGTGAACGTGTGTGGGTTCCAGCCTGTGCTGAAAATGAACTCTCCGAAAGTATTTGTTCATATTGATAGTTTTAAATAGGGGAAATAGTAGTTTAACTAAACTTTCATTACAGGAAGACATGAGTAAGAGAAAAGTGAAAAACAGAAATGTGAATTCTGATTCCACCGGAAATGGATTTAAACATCTAAACGAGAAACACAGTCAATGCAGTAATAGACCCTCTCACGAAAACAGTAGATCTACGACAAGTTGCAGAGACCCGCGAAAAGGCCATCAGATGTTACTGGGGACTCAAAATGAAGAGGGATCTTTAGAAAATATATTTCCATGCTGGTTGCCATGGATACTGTTTCCGTTAACGTTAGCGTTCAGGTTGTGGTACGTGCTACAGCCGCAGAACTGGTGGATTCTTCACCCGGACGAAGTCTTCCAGACCGTAGAAGGTGGGTAACCAATCATTATGTATTATCAAAAAGTCTCGGCTTAGTCTTCTTCACATTAGTACGACAAAATGTTGTAAAAAAGTAACAATATGGTAGGGTGGATAGGATGTTTTGATTTTTACATAGTTTTAAAACAGGTAATAAAAATTAGATGTGTCGAAAAAATAGTCTGAAATTGTCTGAAAATAGTTTCATATCTGTTCTGGTAAAGAACATAAAGTAACGGTTGCCTCGCAGCACAGATCCTGGTTCGTTCGGAGCATGCATTGGATAATGTCCACAATCATATTACACTTTTTCTTTGTGATGTCGTGGCTACGTGATGAAGCTGGACTGTGTTTGCATACTTCTTGCATAGTTTTCTTGAAGTTTGTATCATACAACGAAGACTTCACATGCCTACACTGATTCTGTATTTGATGTACATGTACAAAGTTTGAAGCCGACTTAAGCAAAACCACCTATATCACATTTTGTGAGAGTTAATATATTATTTTTAACTAGAAAAAAAGTAATTTGCAATTATCGTATACACAGTGTATCTTCGGACCATTGGAAAAGATTAAAAAGCAATTGATTATCATTTCCTCCCTCCTTTCAACAGTCATCAATACACAGAGAAATACACCGAGCTGAATACAATGTACTTTAGAACCAGCATCTGTGTTTGCTTTTAGAAGTGTTAGGTTCTTGAACGTCTTAATTAAACAAAACGTGAGTACATCTAATTGTACAGCATTTGACATTGTCTTGTACAAATATCGTCTATTGTATGTTCGCTTAGTGAAAGTTTAATTTAACTCCTACTAAATGACAAACATACTACATTTCTAAACTTAATGGTTTCTTTGTAACCGAATATAGATATATAATTTCTTTCGTAATAATAAAACATGTGACTTGGTAAGGAACTAAAGACCATCATGTGCTATAAAAAAAAACATGTATTTGAAAATGGTAACTATAAGTACATCCATGCAAAGTTTTGGGAGAGACAGAAGAGATTTTGTTTTTAATTTTACAACTATTTTAATATTTCAAATGATATCAAAAGTAATTCAAACATTTTGTCGTGATTCAAATGCTTTCTTTTTTGAAAAGTGTAAGTTGAAAGTTTAGAAATTACAGTATAAACTTCTTGTTTATTTCGCAAAAATGTGATATTTACTGGATTAAACCGTAAACCAATCATGTGCAGAACAATACTGATACAAGAAGTTTGTTTATTTCTGTTTATCCCGAATTTCCTTTAAGGAAATTTTTTGACAAAGACTGTATTTAATTTTAAAATCAGTAGTATACTTAAACTTTCTTTTCTGCCTAACTGCAAAAATAAATGCGTTGCCAAAATGTTTGTCTCCCAACTTGAATTCTTTACAAAGGGACAGAACACCGACTCACTTTTTCACTGATTTACTTGACTAAAATGTCGACCAGCGGTAAATTCAGACTCATTTACTATCTTTTTCCGCCCAGTTAGAGTATAATTTGAGGTAACTTGACACAAGTACATAAATTACATTGTCAGTCATTGACTTTAATGCGTTCTGAAGTAAGAGATTTAACAAAACTTGAAAGAACCAGAAGTATAAGTTTTGGGACTTTGTTTCTTTTTTCACTAAGGAATCATTGATTATGTGAACTGATACGCAATAAACTATACGCCCCTTTTCTAATAGCTGTGTAGCAGTAGCAGTCATCCAGCAGTAGCAGCAGTAATCGTAGCAGTAATAACAACAACAATATATCAAGTGTGACATAACTGATAATTTATCAATTCCATGTACGGCCCTCCCAAGTATGTATATGCAAACACGACATTTAAAAAAATATGGAACAAAGATACACGATTGTGAATATAATACACAATACAAATCATTTGGAACAGTTACATGAAGTACATGTGATTGTAGAGCAATACATCTGCTGTGTTGTTTTTTACAAGTCATTTGAACGGCCGCGGTTGTCTCTACTCTGGTGAAAATGGAGAAAAGTACACGAAAGAACATTTTGTGTGATTCATTAGCTTCCATTATTTCAGGCGCATTCAAAGCATATCAAGTATAAAGATCGTAAAACTGATTTATATTTTATTAATGACCATTAGTATACCATAAAACGACTTATTTATAACCTTGCGATCTATTCCCCTCTGTAGTAATTCAATTTTGCGATATTAAATTTTAGTTGTAATTCGATTTTCACGATATTAAACTTTTAGAAAAGACTAAATTATGGTAAAAGTTTTTCTAAACGGTCGATTATATCTAAACTGTCCACAGCATGATAACGAATGGTGTCGATTTAAACGTCATTATTTTGCTTGATGCGCATAACCACCATTGAATGATACGGCCGCAAATAAGGAACTGCCACCGGAGTGCGTCTGTTTTTGCCCATATCGGGCGAAGTCGGATGGCGCCCGCCAGGCAGCAGTTGCAGTCGGGAGGTGACAGCTAAGGAGTTTGTTTGTCGGACGTCACCCATTCCAATGTTTGGCAATACCTAAACATTAACGGACAGGTGGCGCCTTGACCACTTCTTCTTGGGTCGGGCGGTAAAAATATCGCATCGAAGGTTTTGTGGTCGTGGTCATATGCAAACACGTGTTCTTTTTACTTGTGTTGATACTGAGGTGCGCTAAATCGGTTACTGGGCAGCTGGGCAGCGTGTGCAGAAATATGCATTTCCATTACTGCCCATTGATCCGGCGCAATCAAACCGAGCCTGCAATATGTTATATTTGTCGTGTTCGGTAACTTAAGTTCCATTTTCATGTCTCGGGCAGGAGAGGGTAGATAAACATTTTGGAAGTAGTTTCTCGAACTCAAAACATAGGACAGAAACTCAGCAGAACCTATCCTTCAAAACCCTGGTTAGGTAATTGGTAATTTCTTTAAATGGACTCAGTGCTACAGTGGAACGCTCACTGATCGACCACAAAGATAATATTGCATGTTACAAGTTATGCGTATATGTTTTTTGCATCACTGTATACGATATCTTCTGCATCAGTATGTAATCAATAGATTCTACCTTATTAAACATTCAGTTCTAACACCTAATATTTCAAGCGTTTTATTAAAATCAAACTGATTTTATCAGATTCTGACGTGAACGCTTTTATGTCTAATTTCGTTCCCACTAAGTGGTTTTTAACATGTCAATAAAATCTTACATTGTTGTATTTGACAAGTTATAGCCATAATAATTTCAATATTAAATACTTGAATACTTTACGGCCATCATTGTGTGATATTGCGTTATTATTTGTAATTCTATACGTGAGAGCTACCACCTACCGTTTTAGGAATAGTGTATAGGGTTTTATTATTTTTTTACAATAAAAATTTCTCTGTAGAAATTGTTCACTCTAAACACGCTTAATTTATGACGTAAAACCGCTTCCATTATGATATGATCTCGTCCGTTAATCCTTTATGGGGTGTTTATTATTTCTTAATTTGCACGATATACTCTACACTGTTGACATGAATCTTCACTGGTCGAAAAGGTATCTTCTGACGCGCTGAAAGGTTGAACGTTTGTGTGTATTTTATCTCTAAATATTATCAGCCTTGGTTGTAATTTTAGTATTTAAACAGATAAAGTCAGCACTGATATAAATTTTGCAAAATCTTAATACCTGTCAATCAAATGAAGACATTTCAGTACAACAGTTGGCTATTTTATTGAAATGTATCCAAGACTCTTTACTATTCTAAATTTCTTCTATGTACACATATTATGCATTTTGTAGAATGTATAGCACTAAATGATTTTTTTAGATAAAATTGATATTGAGCATGTTGAAATTCCTAGAACAAAAACTCTTTTGCTCGGATGAAATGCAGTTTTTTATTTGATTTACACATATTGCAGTAATACAGATATTGTCTATTTGATCTCATTCACAATTCCTACATGGAAGAACACTGTTTTGATATAAAAAACAACGATAAAAGTGATTTGAAAACAATTTTATGAATGGAAGTATAACGTAAGATAATTTGTATACTATTATAATTGCATAAACACTTACCATTTTAGACTATTGTGAATAGTTCATGTCAAAACAATTTTAGAGAGGTTTCTTCGTCCGCGCCGAAAAAACATAGAGCATCGTATCATTTTACCTCATTTTATCATAACTCTTATAACATATATCACATCATCTTTTTTATAATGATAATAAGAATTCGATATTTCATTATATTAGTCTTCAAGAAAATATAAATATATTGATAATTAAAACTGGATTCGCAATCGTGGCTTAAAGATCATTAGTAGTTAAGAAAACGTTTCGATTTCCAGTAGATGACTCCGATCTGCTGGGTAGAATCTCTATATTAATACTTCTTCTATAATATCTTCTTATATGAATGTTTCAGCTGCACACGTCGACGCATATGGCTATGGTTTCCGAGCTTATGAATATCTTCCACCAATCACAGACCTTGACAACACCACATTATCAGAAGCACAGCTGTTGGAAAACAAGCTTGGGATGTACAGTCTTCGTAGTTTCATTCTACCTAAACTTCTATCCTGCATAATGGTGACAGCTGACCACATAGGCGTTAATGCTTCGCCTTTTTTAGTAAGTGTACCATAATATATTCATTCAGATCACAAGTAATGTAATGTTTATTGATAGTCGAACTTTAAAAGAAAACTTCAGAACTCACGGATAACTTACAAAGGAAATTCTTCTAAAATAATAACACGATGAATAGAAACTTGACATTATCATGTAAGAAACCTAAGTGACTTAAAATTATCGTATTGCCTCTAAAATATAGCAAATAGGTTGGTCCGCAAGTGCTCACCACATTAATGACGGTCTTTCTCGTACAATGAATTTACAAATAGTTCTAGGCATATAGTAATGATAGAATAAAATCATTTATGCTGTTACACACTAAATGACTTGTATTAACAACGAACTATTAAAACCTTTGCACGTGTATCGGTATGGTGACGTTGTATAATCTTAATGTTCACCGCCATATGCATACCATCGTTTGGGATGGATCGAAATTGTACTATTTAATGGTGTAATTACTGAGTTGCGCTCAACCCGGGGCTAGGCGGCGTGGGCAGTAATAAGCATTCCCATTACTGCCCATGAACAGGCTCAATCAAACCGAGCCTGCAGTATTTTCATATTTGTCGTGTTTGGTGGCTTTCAAAGTTCCCTTTTCATCTATTTTAATAACTTCTTATTGAAACTGACGGAAAATAAACAGTTCTAGAACAATATATTGTAATTCGACATAAACTGTATTGAAGATATATATTATGTATGTTTCGCTGTTCTGTCTCAGGTTCTTATACTTAACTTTTATGTATTTGTAGGTGATCAAAGTGGTCAACGTGTTGATTTCCTCACTTCTCCCACTCTGTGTCTATCGCTTCAGCAACGTTTGGCATAAATCCAAGGACCTCGGTATCCTGTCAGCAGTGTGTGTTGCCTTTTCGTCAAGCATGAATGTCTACGGCACGCATACTTTAGTCAACAGTTTCATTTCTCCATTAATATTTCTTGCTCTTGTACCACTTCTGCAAATACTTCAAACGAAGAATGAGCCAGAATCAAGTTGCAAGGTTCCTGAGCAGCTGCGCGATGTGAATACTTATTATTTTAAAGAAAGTCAGCATAAGGCAGCCAGAAGAGGAAACGAGAAAGCTAGTCAGCAAACAAACCATGGGTGCTTGGATAATGGTGCTCCAGGAAAACAATCATCAAATGGATTTCTACACAACCATGATGAAAATGCCAATGTAGTCTTTGGAATTCGAAGAGAAAGAAACGTGCGAAGTTTGAATTTCTGTAGTATTGCTTGGAGAAGTTTTGAGACTGAACATTGTCAAGCATTGTTGTCGATGTTTTCTATGCAGAATATGAACGAACACATGTTTATGTTTAGTTATGTTATCAACCATGTTAACTGGACTGACTTGTTTTCGGGTTTGCTTCTTGCCTTATGTATTTACATCAGAGTTGACATTGTTTTGCTTTTACTTTGTCTGGTTGTTGTTCATTTTGATGGATTTTGCCACATGTTTCCACGAAGTGTCTCGCAAAGAGCATGTTATTATTTAACTGGTTCACTACTTGGCACATCTATTGGAGGTTTTGTAGACTATTGTACATATGGCGAGTGGTTCTTGTCTCCTAGGCAGTGGTTTAAGTTTAACGTGTGGAACGGTGCTGCAGGAGAAATATTCGGGTCCGACTCGTTCTTCTTTTACATTTACAAGTTACATTACTGTGAATCAATATTTTCTGAAATATTTTTATTGCTCTTGCTACGGTCTTTTATTACACTGCTTATGCTGAAATCAAAACGTTCAGAGTACGGTTTTATAAATTATTTAATTAGTCATAGAGCAGAAAATCAAAGTTTCATTATATTTATTTTACTTTTGTTATCATTCAGTTGTAATAGTCATAAGGAATTAAGGTTCCTGAACAATGCAATTGTTTTCTTTTATATATCATTTGCAAGTGCGATTTACTCGTTACTGAGAAATATTGTTAGAGATCAAAAGCATTGCCAGTATTCCACTTTTTGCATTTATTTATTTATTGCATTATTTGCTTCTAGTCATCTGTACAAATTTAGTCATATGCCACGTGACCAACGGAGGAACCAGTCCTACGGACACGATGGAGATTCACAAGATGTGAACATGTGCCTGGACTTCATCCGTCGGCAGAGTGATGTAAAAGGAGTGTTTGTGGATCATCCATTACACATGACCGGTGCTTATTCCATTCTCCATAAGCATGTTCCAATATTTGCTAGCAACATGAACGATTATATGGAGTACAACAGTGGCAGTTACACGCAGGAAAATCAAAAACAAGAATCACATTTTAACAAAATCTCAGACTTCGTTTCTGGATATAACCTTCAATATCTCTTTAAAATCTTGACTTTGAAGCTAGACTACAATTTTCTCATCATAAGAAATAATATTTTGTTATCCGACGACGTCTACGTGAAAGTTTATGAGGTCGGAAATTTCAAAATTCTGAAAAGAAAGGAAAACATAACAGCAACGAGCAGCACCGAGAGTAAGAAAATTCCTGTAGGATCTAATGCAACAGTGTTAGAGGTAGAAGGGTACTGGCTTAAACACTTCGGACTCTACGACAAGGCGGAACAAAGGCTGATAGCTTCAAACAGACTTGAGCCGACGAGAATAGGCGTGTTTAGATTACTGATGGACATGTATCAAAAACTGAAGCAGGCGGATGACTACAACAGTGTTCTGAATGCTTGCCGACAAATACACAGTAAAGCCAGTTGTCTACATAAATATGTTCCAAATGATTTACTTACAAAATATCACAGAAAGTAGCAAAGTTTACAAGTAAAGCAAACTTACTTTATACATGTAATAGATGGCAAACATCTGCTTGCACAAAAGATAAATTGTTTCTACACAAAAAATCAGTCATACCTATGTACGTTCTATATTTTGTTTTTGTTTAACTTAATTATTGTTTGTTAATTACATGTTCTCTTTGCTGTTGAGTAAATGGTGATACTGTTCAAAATCTACATTCTTAGTTTTGCGATTTAATAAAAGGTTAAACACCTATATAAGGTAAAGCACAGCATCCGTCGGAAGCCAAATAGTAAAGAGGAACAGAATAAATCAGTAGCTTAAAAATACGGCCACCATTTGGGTTGGATCTAAATTGTACTGGTTACTTGTGTTAATATTGAATTGCGCTCAACTAGGCAATTGTTTGTGGTATCTTATGTTGTAAACTTATGTCAATGTAGATGAGTAATCGATAAGAGTCCATGCACCTTTTTACTAAGATAGGCAAAATTAAAACGAAATGGATTTCCTTTAATTTGTTTTCTCCTTTTTTAAAGGATGTGTTGAAATTTAACGATCTATGCGATTTTTTTTCATTTTCACACAAGGCTCCGGAAGAAATGATAACGTATATAATGGTAGAATTTTTTTTGTTTGCCACCTAAATAACTGTACATCTGCCGGCTCGTTCAACTGTTACACCAGTTCTATAAGAATATGTTAAAACGCGAATTATGCTGTGTTTTAATCTGAAGACACCACTAGAAAATAATGACTTTCGATGGAAACATGTGTGCCATTCAACCCTTGGGTGGAAAACAAGGTATCGGTTCATCCGCTGGTGTCCATTTGTAAGCACTTTAATGAGTTCACCTTTATCCAACAAAAAGCAAATACGGATTTAGATAATTTTCTTCATGTCTCTGACTTTGAATGCCAAGCATACTTTCAAATTTAAATAAATTTTTAACGCACTGTGTTCAATATTAGACCAAAACTATTTAACAAATTGACTTTAAAAATTCAGACACGCAACATTAAAAGAATTAATGTTCGAAAACTTTGAAAAACATACTTCATTGTAATACTTCATTGTATTTGCTTATAAATATTTTCATAAATCATTTTTATCTATTTAATCGGTAACTAAACTATAAAGAATAGATACAATATAGATATGAAAACTGGCCGAAAGGCAGATGTTATGTCTCCACTCCGGTTAATTAATATAAACTTTGTATAAAAGGATAAGTGAAAAGAAATATAATCATTGCAAAAATGCATAGGAAACATGCATAACAGGAATTCCCACATCGAGACGACACATCCTCCCCACACAGCCAACAAGAAGAGAGGAAAAAAGAGCTTGGGTAATAAATGTACTTGTCTACATCATAGCAATAGTGTTAGTGCGCCGCCGCAAATTATTCGATATTTTCACACTATTATTATATTCCCTGTTATGCATTTATTACGTGCAGATTTACACTAGTCACGCAGCTTATGTGAAGCAACTACCATTCATCAGTTCAATAACCTCACAAGTTATAATCATGCGTTAATAGTACTCCTTACGCAAGGTTTAATGAATTCGTTTGTACGTTCTAATTCTTTCATCTTCTATTTAAAATGCTGTTTCATGTACATTAATTGCTTAAGAAAGGATGATAAATCATTCTTAATAACGAAAAATATTATTTCAATTGCCATTATCAGCCCCTGAATATATAAAAGTACTTGTTGACATTTCACACTCTTTGCTTTCGCATTGCATAAATTAGAATCACTTCACATTTTTCTTTTAGTATAGAGCTATGCGATCTTTTTTGTTGTATTCCTTGCTTTATAAATGATTTGTGACATGAAATACTGTGCCAGTCTACGCCTTAAGGTACGACCGTGATCCCTGATTGTTTGCTTATATTTCGTTTTACAATATAAATAATATATCTACATGTATTAGTATTACACTTATATCATCAAAATGATCGTCCATACTACTAATATGAATAATGAAATCCCAAAAGAACGTGAAACATTGCATAATGTAATACGTGCTCGGAAACACATTAAATTGTTGACTTGAAGGTTTGCTGAGTCACATCCGTTGCTTATTCTGATTTGTCCTTGATGAAATCATGCATGTTTTCCGAGAATTCAATCATGAAACGGCGTCAAATAGTAGCATACTGTGAAATGATTTCCATAAGTATCAATCATCAATACTCTGCAATCACATTAGAATTTGATTTAATATATATATATATAAAATAATGATTTATCTAATCAATGCAAAATCAACTTAAACTGCCTACTTATTTAGCTTATTCTGATGTGTCCTTCATGATATCATATGGTTTTCATAAGTCTCAATCATCAATAAGTTGACATTGCGAGCGATTTTAATTTATACTTATACGAAAAATCATGATTCGTTTGATGCAAAATTAATTTTAATTGCATCAAACGAGTTTAGATTTATCTATATTTGAAAAGGCTCTTACTGTTTGTTATTTTATTCACTTAAATACCTTTTCGCAACCTCATTAGTGTTATACTTAAACGAATGCTGTAGTCAAAAACGGTGGAAGAGCCATCTATAAATGTGAAACAGTGAAACGCTGTGAAGTGAAACCAGCCACAATGTCTCGATGGTCTATCCGTATTCAGTCAATTTTATCATCTCATGTTTCTAGAAGGTTCACCGACATCAATATTATAAATAATCCAACTATGTCTAATTTGTCGTTTTTCCATATGCAAGCAAACTCGTCAGTATCATTTTGCACTTTATTTTTGCACATTTTCTTTTTTAAGTTGATTCAGAAACCACATGAAAGCAATTTGAAAATTTGAAAACATATTGCACATTTCGTCATTTTCTTTATTCTTTGATAGTTATTTTAGCTTTTAGCATACGCTTCAATTATTGATGAATTATTGTCCCAATGCGACTCCTGTGAGTTTTATCAATAGTGAGTTCGTCTGTTGATAATGAGCCGTATCTCTATGGAAAAGTAAAACAAGAACATAATAAGGTACAAAGGGGAGGTTATTAGCTGTCTGTAAAAGGGGTGCGTAGGCGGCAAAAAGTGAGAGCGCCTAGTCTAAAACCAAGGCTCTGGAGTGCACGAAACTCACATTTTCCCAACAGATTCTTTAGGACCAAACTGTACAAATTGCCTAGGTGAGTTAACTCCAACCCACGCACCAACACGATAATGTTGCATGGACTTGCATGTAATGGTACCTGTATTTTAAAATCGGTAAGTACCCAAAAACTTGTCCAAGACCAGTTTATATAAAGACAAAGAATTCACGATCGCAACGCATGGGGTTTTGGAAATCCTGGAAAAGTACGTAGAAACAAGATTAGTTTCTTTGATTCCTATCATAGTGTTCTTGCCGATTTAACTCAAACACTGGTCTCACTAAGGTTACCGATAACCTACCAATATCGCTTGACATTGGCATTAGTTACTTATATTGTTTGTGTGTGTGTGCGTGCGTTGGTGTAATTGTGTGCTTTTTGTGTGAGTAGATGTTATGTTGGCTTTAATCCGTTTGAGCACCGTCATAATTAATATTTAAACAATCGTTTGGGATGGATATAACTTGTTCAATTTTTGTTTGTACGTATATATTTCAACGTGCTAAAACTCCATGTTAAATTTAAGTCAATTTTCGAAATAATTGTACTGGCTGTTTAGATATTTTCCTTTTAATATTTTAATATTTGATATTTAATTGTGTGCGATTTATCGTTTAAATTATTTCCGATGCATTAGCACATAAATTATTAAATTCCTCTACCAGATGGTAACGAAAGTGTTACAATATGTACGTTGGTAAAAACATACAATAACGCGAATGCGTATTCGTTACGAAATCAACACAACTTAACGACTTCATCTTAAACATACCATTTATTTAATGCAATACCTACTGAGCAATAAAACAGTTTGTAAAGGTTTGAAACAATTGTTTGTTTCTCCGAATGATTGTGGTATAAAGTCGAATGGCCACATGGACAACACAAGCTATTTACGAAAATCATAACATGAGAACGGTCAGATGCAAAACAAGAACACGATGACAGGGCTAAAAACAGATCGAGCTTTACAAGATCGCCCAAATCACCATGCAGAGCGTGGTAGAATATCTTGTTGTTAACTTTTCCGGGAAGTTTTTGAATTTACAGATGTATTTACAAATAACATTGAGAAAATAACATTGCCTTTTTCAGTTTATAAAATTAAATTTCCATAAAAACTGGCTGAGAAATACCTAGTAGTAGTTTTTTTTAACTGTACATGTACCTTCTTCTTGGCGTTCGCTACTGTACATGTACCGATAACCCTGTTCTAAAGCTTGATTTGATGTTGAAGATTTCTATGAACGTTATCTCTGCATAACAGAACAACTTTTAAAACAAGGTAGATCTTGATCTGATAGCATGCAACTTTAAAGCCACCGAACACGACAAATATGAAAATATTGCAGGCTCGGTTTGATTAAGCCTGTTCATGTGCAGTAATGGAAATGCCTATTACGCCGCCTAGCCCCGGGTTGATTTTTACTCAATATTTAGACCAATAAACTGTACATTTTCGATCCATTCCAAACGATGGCGGTGAGCATGGAATGCGGAATTTTTAAATTTATTCTAAACAGAATCGAATTTTCACAGGGCATCTGAGAATGTAAATCCTGCAAAACCTGAGGGATGTCCGTTTTGGAACGATCAGGGACAAAATAATTTGTCACTGGGGGTTTCATCCAGGTTCTAGGGTGCACCATCCTAACACTTGCCCCAACAGGTTGTTAAAAATAATTGTTCCATACAACAATGTAAGAAAGTTGACAATCTACCTTCTCCAACTACATCAAACAGCCTTGGTGAATGATATCCAACTTAACTATTTACACGACATTGTTGCATAAAAGGATGCTTGCAATTACTAAATACTGACACAGGTTGGGTTATACTGAAACTGGAAATATTATCTCTTTAAATTGTTCAATAAATTTACATTAACAATGGGTTGGGATGACACCTTTTGAATTTTTTAAAACTGCAACTGCATTTTTGACTTTAACGATAGATAAAGGGTGTTCTTATAGTAGTAATGATGGAACGAGTTTTAAGTACAATGTTGCATCACAGGTGTTCTGTGTTCTGCCGTTCAAAGGAAAAATTAACACTGCATAGTTAGGTGACATCATACTAAATATCATGTGCATTAAAAAAACAAACTTATATTTACTTTAGTTGTTAAATCTTATTTATGTGCTCAATGAAACCTCATTTAGTGACATGAAAAGTGTATTCATATTACAAGAAATGAAAGAAAGTTTAACATTTGTCATATAAATCACCAAATCAACATATAAATGATACAACGTAGGCAATAAAAATAACAATTTATTTCCAAAACAGAACTTTTTCACTTTATAGATGAATACTTGATAATATTCTTTATTACTATGTTCATTCCAATAATTTGTCAACTGCCACTGTATTGAAAATAATTTCAGATTACATGAATTTATAAGGCATTAATTGTGAGTGGTTAGAAAAAATATAAAAAATAAATATAAAAGCGTTTGCACTTAAGAAATTGAAGAACGTGCTAGTCAGTCTTGATATGTTATGAATCATAATAAGTTTACACTGAAATACATTGCATGTACGTGTTAAACATTAACTTGTTTATGTAATTATTATCATCCCTGATCGGATATGCATGGGGTGTAAGTTAAATTCTGCTCAGCTTTGTCTTTTTCCACGCACAAACCTTTTCATCAGCTTACTAGACTTTAAGCTATGCTACACATGTCAAGTTTTTGTAAAAGAACTTTTCAACGATAGATTTGTGGTATATCCCGCCTACCCAACACTCGATTCACAGCTTTATTACATTATTTTATTTTATCATTTACATGAGGAGTGAATATTAGCACCACAAATATTGCACAACAACAAAATTATTCGTGCTCTTAACATCTTGCTTGACTGCCGTAAAAGAACATGTTATTAAGTACGAAAACGATTAGAAAACCACTGGCAAAAATTTATTTTATCCATTGAAAGCTCAGGTGACGTTTTAAAGAAGCTCAAATAAAATTGTCAACTTATGATTTTTCCACATTGTATACTTCACTTAATAAGAACGAAGCTCACCAGTCTCATTGAAAAACTTCTTTTCAGTTCCGCACATTGTTTTCTCGTTTAGGGCCACTGATCATGGAATGCTGTTCATCTTAAAATACATGAAATTGTATTTATCTGAAAACACCGCACGGAGGTTCCATGTCCAACTCCATATGCATACCATCGCTTGGGATGTATCAAAATTGATCTGTTTACTGGTGTAAATATTGAGTTACGCTCAACCCAGGACAAGGGCGGCGTGGACAGAAATATGTATTTCCATTACTGCCCACGAAAAGGCTCAATCAAACCGAGCCTGCAATATTTTCACATTTGTCTTATTCGGTGGCTTTCAAAGTTCCCTTTTCATCTATTTCTCGTGAATTGTTTTATGGTGTCTATTTTGAAATTGATCATTCTCGAAACCACGTTTTCTTTTTCTCTACCTTTAAGCTTTGTTGGGAGGTTGCGTCTTATAAAAATGACCATTCCTGATATGCATAATGCACATAGCTGTATTTGGTAAGAATATAAACATTTTCTCTATGTCTGTCTGACTGTGATATTAAAATTTATATTAATGGAGGAATGCCACGATCCAATCACGAAATTCCGAATATCACAATAGAATTGATGAGAAATAGAGTATACAGAAGAAGCCCGTTACTCAAATCCTGAAATACCAGGTTTCATTTGAAAAAATTTAGATGCGCTTGGTCTTAGGACCGTTTTTACAGTCTGATTTGGTTTCACACAAGGCGCACAAAATAAACTGAAGTAATTAACCAAGTTATCCCTGCAGTATTATATTATTCGTGTGGGAATTTGAAGTGATGTATTTTCTTGCTTAGTTTTTGGATGCAAACAGAATTGTAGAGAAATTTTAGATCTAGTTGTTTTTCAAACTTTTCTTAACGTTTGTAAAGTAGACACATTAATAACATTATTTGCAAAGTTTTATTGAATTGCATTTTGCTGATAGAGAGATATTGATAATTTTGTTTTTATCATTGAAATTGCAATAAAAATTGGAGAAGGCCGTTAAGTGAACTACATGTATTATTTGAAAAGTGAAATATGCAAATCAGGAACCGCCACACCCAGACAACACAGCCTTCCCATGCAACCAAAACGCAGAGAGGAAAAAAGAGCATAGAAATCATTTAAAAATCATTAAAAAAACATAATTTCATCACTATAGTTAAAAGAGCTCGAAAATACAAACAAGACTGTGCAAGCAGCCATTTATTGCGAAAGGAGATGACTAAGTGTCTTAAGCTTCAGACAGAATACCGTGAGAACCACACGTCTATGATTGATACATCCTAATCGCATCTCATTTGGCTGCTCATTTAAATGCACATTTAACCATTCATACCCGTTAATGTTATCATGCACTTTATTATTTTTGCGTTTATCTGCTTTCAATCGGATCAATGCAGTACAAACAAAGTCTTAAAGAAGCTTTAAGAAAACATATTGCACATTTCCCACATGCACCTTCAGTTATTGACAAGGTATCTTAACTCACGTGATAAGTAGCCGTTCGTGATACATTTTTATTTTGCTAAAATTATCGTGGTTTGCCCTGTTTCGGTCCCTAACCAGTTTCGGTGACCTTTCTTTTCTGTGTTCTTGTTTATCGTGTATTGACGTCATCGTTTCTTGCGTATCCGGTGTAAATATTTACCTGTCATCGCTGTCAAACCCAAAGTGAAAATGCGCTTCAAACAAGTAAGTAACACCTTTATTATGTAACCCCTACGTAATTTTACCTGTCACGGTCATTTTTTCAGGTACAGGGTGTGCTCAAAAGTTGTGTATTCCTTATATTTTTTTAAACAAAACATATAATATTTAGTTAATTCAGAATAATATCGGATATTTAACCATGATTTTTTAACCTTTATTTATATTCTTTCCATTTTTAGGCCAGACCTAGTAATGTTAAGGCCAGTAAAGCCAAATACCGCCTTTATTCACCATCAGCCATGACAAATGCCTACCGTGTAGTCTTAGAAGATGGTGTTTCTGTTAAAAGAGCTGCACTTAATCATGGTGTACCTCAAAATACACTGCGCCAGCGGGTTCTGGGTCGAGTTGATCCTGAAACTGTATCATCTGGTCCCATGCCTACACTGAACCAGGAGGAAGAGGCATTGTTTGTGGAGCACCTCAAGTCAATGGCTTCACTGGGTTATGGATACACATCCAGTGAAGTTGTCAGTATGGCCTCAAATTATGCCGTCTATCTGCACAAGAGGGACCCTGAGAAGCCATTCAGCATGAAATGGTTTAGGTGCTTTATGAAGCGTTGGCCTGAGCTGCATGTGATAAAACCAAGATCACTAGCAAATTACAGAGCTAAGGCTGCATCCGAAAGCACAGTTACTTAATATTTTGAAAGACATGAGCATGTGCTAACAAAGTTTGACTTGAAGGACAAGCCTCATTGCATTTACAATGTTGATGAGAAGGGAATTCAAACTGAACATTCACCGCCTTATATTGTATCTGCAGTCCAGCCTGCCCCGGCGTTCACCTCATCTAGAGCAGCAATCACAACTATTCTAGGCTGTGGGAACGCCCTGGGTACAATGCTTCCATCCTTCTACATCTTCAAGGGCAAAAGCTTCAGGGATGAACTCCTAGATGGGTCAAGTGCGGGTCTTCTGGAACAGTCACAGAGAGTGGTTGGTCGAACTCTGCTGTTTTCCTGGAGTTTTTGGAGACTCACTTTCTGAAGTATTTACAGAGACCTGATCCTGGATAGACTGTGCTGCTTATCTTTGATGGCCACAAGTCTCACTTTAACATACCTGTCATCAACTGGGCCAAGGACCATAATGTCGAGCTATTTGTCCTACCAGCACACACCAGCCACATCCTTTAACCTCCAGATGTTGGGTGTTTCGGGCCACTTCAACGAATTTACAACACTGTGACATAAGTTCATAAGAAACAACCCGTCCTCTCAAATAACAAGGTACAATGTGGCTGCTCTGTCTTCAAAGGCATATGATCTTGCTCTGTCCACATCCAACTTGAAATCAGCCTTCAGACGTACTGGCATATTTCCATATGATCCCTCTGCCATTGATTCCGAAAAGCTCGCGCCTGCTACTGCCTTCTCTGTCCCTCCATCTTCTATCAGCACTTCTACTGATGACCATAACAGCAATCCTAAACCAGAAGTTCCATCTACTTTCTTCAAGGAAAGAACAGATTGTATTGTTAAGAAGCAGAACTTCAAAACCAAAAGCAACAACTGCCTTAGCAAGATCACCAGCGGAACATCCATCACAGAACCTGCAGTCATCCAGAAAATTGTTTCCCATCAAGAAAAGCAGAAACGGAAAAGCGATTCCTGTTGCCAGCTATCCATCAGTAAGAAGAAACCCAACACAACTGTGATGCCTACAACTAATCTCACCCCTAGACCAGGCCCTTCAGGACTTCAGCCATGTCCAGTATCTGATACAGATTCTGTTGACAGTGATATTTCTGACGAAGAAAAATGTTGTGTTTGCCACAAATTTCAGCCAGATCAGCTGAAGAACTGCATATTTCTGGTGTTCACAAAATGGGCACAATGTGATTACAACATGTGTAAACACTGGACCCACCTAACATACTGCTGCAAAGAGAGGGTGGTCAGAAGGCATGACAAATTCATTTGTCCATGCCATTCTGAAGAATAGACAGTAGCACAGCATAATTAACAGTGTAAATATGTTAGTTTTAATTAGTTTCAAAGTTGAAAATAAACAGTTTCTGTTTAGTTATAATTCTACAAAATAAACAGTGAACAAACTTTAGAACAAACCTGTACTTAGGATAAAAACCAAGGGTCACCGATTCTAGTTCTGTATTACGTCATATTGAACATTTAACTAGGTCAACAAAATGGCTGCCTCACGTGGATTTCACGTTGACAGTTATTTGATAAATGGTGGATTTACAAATACTAAGCCATATTAAAGGTAAGTTGAGACAGTTGTACATTTTCCATACTTGTTTCTTATTTACCCTTGATGAGATCTTACGGTCACCGAAACTGGGCGAACCACGATACATGTTTTATGGGTATGACATCAGAACAAGTGTGGGGACGTGTTTTATGTAACGTATAGTTCGGTATCCGAGTTGTATCAATACAGTAAGCGAAGAAAGTTTCTAGGGATGAGAACGAGTATTCGAGTACTAGGGTACTCGATTTACGTTCGAGTACCCGATTTGTTCAACAAGTATTCGAGTACTCGATTGAAATGTTTATTAAATATCAACACTTTCCTTTTTAACAACCTTCTTTATGGCATCTTACAAATCGCCGGATAACAGTTTATTGACTCACCTCGCACCTGGTTTCGAAAAAGCAAGATGACAGTTAGGGGCACTTCCGATAATATTTTCGGTTTGATTTGATGTCATAGAAACATCAGTAACACGGACAAACATGCAAATCAACACCTGTAAGTGCGATGCGTCTCTTGAAAGGTATATCGTATTTTAATATAAATCTAAGAATTAACATCGACGGTGGCAGGGGTTTGAGAGTTTATGAAGGTTAATGGGGAAATCTTTTCTTAAAGAACCTAGGAGCTAGATGTGTTTCTTTTATCCCTGTCATCGTGTTCTTGCTAATTTGACTCCAGGGGCTCTGATCTCGGTAAGATCATTGAGTACTCACCCATTTGGCTTTGCAATGCTGTTAGCTTCTTATGTTTTATATGTTTGTGAGCTTTTGCATGCATTATTGTTAAGCTGATGGGTGAGTTGCAGATATTTCAACAAGACAACTTGTACTTGTTTGTTGATATGAGAACCTGTTGGGGCAAGTGTGAGGTTGGTGCACCCTAGTACCTGGTTTAAACCCCCCAGTGGCAATTTGTTTTGCCACTGACCTTTCCAAGGCGGTAACCTTAAGGGTTCTCTATGTCGTAAATTGTTTGTGGCGTCTTATTTGAATTAACAAACTCATAACAACATGCTCTTTTTTCTCTCTTTTTTCGCTGCGTGGGGAGGCTGTGTTTTGTGAGTGTGGCGATTCCTGACATGCATATTTCCCCTTTTTAAAATACGAAAACAACAACGATTTCAAACTTCTATTAGCAAATCGACAAAAATGCCATTGATTAACAAATACAATATCGCAAACAAACAATATTTTCATGATGTTTACATTTCGCGTGGTTGTTCTAGTGACAAGAGCTTATTTATGTTTGCTTGATTAGTTGAATGTTTTGAAAATTGATGCTCGAATTTTTTATTAAATGCCATTAAATTATGTTGTTTCTTGTATATGTTTTGCTTTCTTCTTAAGAATTATGAGAGACAATCTGACATATGATCGTAAGAAGCTGATATTTCCTCTTACTTTATAGGAAGGTTTCGAGTACCCGAGTACTCGATCGGAAAACGATCCGAGTTCCCGAGTATCGTTTTTGCTACTCGTTCCCATTCCTTGTTTATAGAACATGTCATGCGAAAAACAAATCAACAAACAAAAGTTACAACTATGCATATTTAAAAAGTTACACATAACAAAGTTTCAAATTTTATGAAAGTATTTACATTGAAATTAGAAAATCGGAATAACAGTGCCATGACAATTTGATAAGAATATGCAGTTTCGTTTTCAAATATTGCCTAGATATGTTTACATACTTACATTAAGATGTATTAAAATTAAATAAACTCCCGCAGATGGTTGCGATAGAATAAAAATGTAATAAAAGTAAAATAAAGCATAATTTGGTGAAAGCAAACGATGGTACCAAGGTTCAGATATCGTTTTACGATATCAACGTTACTGAAAATGTTCTTCAACGATAGTTTTTGTTGTGACTCCGCCTTCAACATACCAGTTACACTTTGGAATGTCCAGGCCGATCAGCGTATTGCAAAGTTCTTGAGAAATAAAGCCCTTTTCAACAAATATTTGCAGACAGAAAACTCCAGGGATTTGCTTCATAGCTTTCGTGAGGTGAAAATAGATATGCTTCTTCAGATCAGCATGGTCAGTTCCGAAAACATCAATCGTGTATGCCTCTGGAGGATTTGAACACTTGTAATTGCTACTAGCTGACAGAAGTCCTTTCACGCCAGCTTCGGTCTTTCTGACGGTAGAAAAGAACGCAGTATTCTTGCCACGGAGTAAAGCAACATTTTCCGTCTGACATCGATATGGAATAAAGTCTAATAGTATTCTACCACTGGTAAATAAGTATTCACTAAGTTGGGTTGTATTTATCATATCACCTAGGTCGTGATCAACCACACGAGGGATATCTGTCTGGGATGCATGAAGTATTTGGAAACTTGTCAGTTTTTCTCTTACATCTTTCGTTACTAAGCCGGCATAATGAAGCTGAAAAGTGAAAAGACGAAAACGCATATTGATAGCTACCGGAAACGACGAAAAAGAAACTTTTCGCAAGTCTGTTCTAGATAGTTCTGAAAATGCAAATATCTGCACAGAACAACCAGCTCCGGATTGAAAGTGGATCATATATTTAATGTCAACTAGTAATTATAATGACATTTATCTGTTGAGGAAACTTTGAATGTTACAAACTAATAACACGTACAATTAAACATATGAGAATAATAATTAATGTTAAGTACTGTCATGAGATGGCCTTGTCATTTATTCTAGAAGGTACTTTTTTTAATGTGTTTTTTCACCTTTGACGAAATGATAACGTGTGCTTGACGGAATCTTTCAGATCTGGCATACTTATTTAGTGATGTTTCCACAAGCGCCACCCGCCTTACACATCCCATCTCCCGAGCTGATTGGTTCACATACTTATTGAGAGCGCTAAAATTAAAAAAGGGACATATGCATATCAGGAATCGCCACACTCACAAAACACAGCCTCCCCACGCAGCGAAAAAGAAGAGTGGACAAGAGAGCATGTTGTTATAAGTATGTCAATTCAAATAAGCAGACACAAACAATTAACGAAAAACAAAAACGTGTTTTTGTGGACAACTCATGAAATTCAAATAAGGTAATAAAAGGACAGTTGATGAGTGAAAATGAAAAGATTTAACGCAAAAGAAATAACATAACTGTGCTCTATCAAAAAGCAGGTACTTAGCTGCAAAATAAAGTTTTCAAAGAACAACAAGAAATACAAGGTGTCCTGTAAGTATGCGTAAAATTTTAATAAACACAATAATGACAGTAACTGGATGAATAAACAAGAAAGCCATGCTTGGTGTTTACGTACCTAAATATTCCCATCTCCTCGTGTTTTTCGTGCACCCTTCCAGCTTGACTCAGTACTGAAGATTCTCCGTCTAGCATCAGCATTACACCAAATGTCACCTAAAACATATCCACTGAAGGGCTACAAATCTTGTCGTAATATTGACATGTAAGTAGGAGTGTTCTCCCTTGTTTTCAAAGACGGCGAAACATGATAATTTCAATTAGTTTATCCACAGGCCAATTGCAGGAAATTAGAGATATCATTATCTATTGAAAAAAAAAGACGTACAAATAACAACCAAAACAAAATATAGTCTTTTAAGCGCTGTTTGAACGACCTGTTAAGCTACATCTTTATTTTCTTTTTTTCATCTGAGCTCTGAATATTTACGACGAACGCGACGCATTCAAATCGTATTCAAACAGTATATGTTTATCAGAATGAGTTGTATTTAGCAGAAAAACTTTAAATACGCATTTCCATTAATGCCTATGAACAGGTACAATCAAACCGAGTCTGCAATATTTCATTTTTGTCGTGTTCGGTGGCTTTCAAATTTCCATTTTCATCTATTTTACCAGTTTTCTGTTAAGTTCTCCAACAATACATCGTCTGTTTGTATCCTGGAGAAAGTAGTCGAAGTAATCCGGAAGATAATCCAGACCTCGATACACATTATGTCGGAGGTTTAGAACAGCTTCCTTGTCACACAATGTGGCCTCTCGGAAGTGAATGTCATCAAAAGACACTAGAAGATAAATCTTAAGTTGCATTTACAGTCATGTGTGTAATGGAAAAATAAGCTTACTCTAGATTCAAAGGTTAGAAAGTGGTCGTCGGATACGCAAACATGTTTTGCACACCATCGTTTGAAATGAATCGACTGTTTATTGGTGTAAATATACAGATGCGCTCAACCCGGAGTAATGCGGCTTGGAAAGTAATATGCATTTTTATTATTACCCATGATTAGGCTTAATCAGTCGAAGCTGCGATATTTTCAAAGTTTAAATGTTCGATGGCTTCATCTATTTTAACACTTACCTTCCTAATTCTTTACATTATGCCTTAAAATAGTCTGCACACTGTTATTAACCTATTATTGCATTTCTTCTTTATAGCTTCAGTTATTTCTACTGTTGCAGTAGACCAACGATGTGTATTTCTAAAACCAGATTTACATACACGATCAAATCTTGACAGTAAAAATATTTTAAAATCAAAATTGCCGAAAGAAACAAGTCATGACAATAAACAATCCGTTTATTACCCATGATTAGGCTTAATCAGTCCGAAGCTGCGATATTTTCAAAGTTGAAATGTTCGATGGCTTCATCTATTTTAACACTTACCTTCCTAATTCTTTACATTATGCCTTAAAATAGTCTGCACACTGTTATTAACCTATTATTGCATTTCTTCTTTATAGCTTCAGTTATTTCTACTGTTGCAGTAGACCAACGATGTGTATTTCTAAAACCAGATTTACATACACGATCCCTTCTTGACTGTAAAAATATTTTGAAATCAAAAATGCCGAAAGAAACAAGTCATGACAATAAACAATCCGTTTCTTACTGATCCAGTAAAGGAAAACAAAAATCATTACGTCCACTGAAATTCACTTCACAAAGCAGGGATCATACGCCGCTGAACATGGAATGGTATTAATCTGAAAATACCGCATTGAAGGTTCTATGTTCACCGCCATATGCATACCATCGTTTGGGATGGATCAAAATTGTGCTGTTTATTGAAATATTGAGTTGCGCTCAACCCTGGGCTAGGCGGCGTGGGCAGTAAAAAGCATTTCCATAACTGCCCGTGAACAGGCTCAATCAAACCGAGCCTGCAATTTTTTCATATTTGTCGTGATCGAGGGTCTTCAAAGTTCCCTTTTCATCTATTTCAATATCACAGTAGCGTTGTTTGTGCCGTGTGGCGGCTGTAAAAAGTCTCCCTGTATATTCAATCAGTGCTGATATCAGTTACGTCCTTTGAAGGTCGTCGAGCACGATATTTATGCATTATGTTAATAGTACTTCTAAATTTATTTTTTGTTTTTAATATTTCGGCCAGTTTAAATCGTGTGGTTTCAATATCCCAGCCAATATAAATTTGGATATTGTTCAATCACCCCCAGGGATATACTTCCTGCTTTTTAAATTTTTTCCTTTGGCGTTGTCTGTGATATGCAGGATTTATATTCTAAGATCCCCTCTCAAAATTCTATTGTGTTTAGTTCCGCCCATTGTTTTTTCGTTTAGGGCAAACCCATTCTTTTATCTGGGGACCATACGCCGCTGAACATGGAATGGTATTAATCTGAAAATACCGCATTGAAGGTTCTATGTTCACCGCCATATGCATACCATCGTTTGGGATGGATCAAAATTGTACTGTTTATTGGTGTAAATATTGAGTTGCGCTCAACCCTGGGCTAGGCGGCATGGGCAGTAAAAAGCATTTCCATAACTGCCCATGAAAAGGCTCAATCAAACCGAGCCTGCAATATTTTCATATTTGTCGTGATCGAGGGTCTTCAAAGTTCCCTTTTCATCTATCACAAAGCAGATATGTCTATTTTTCATTTTCAACAGAGGGTCTTGAAGAAGACGTAACAACAACATAACATTTGGAAACATGTTAATATGTTCTTTCAGAACGTCAAATAAAGCAATAATGCTTATGCTGATATATAACCGATTGGTGCATCCACAACGACCCATGACTTACATAGGGTAGCAGCTGTCGCACCAGAATGTGATGAACATCAATGTCACCAAACATTTTCTTTGTTATGCCGAATTCAGATTTTTATATTCCAAATATATTGCAATAAGAATAAATCAGGGGGTAGGACGTTAAGTAGGTTATAGAAAACATTAAGTTGGGAAAATGTTTTGCAGAAAACAAAATGGCGTAAATTCGTCAAAATCTGATGACTTTCAGCCGGTTTTATTCAAAGTAAGTAACGTTATTCTTTGTATTTTACAATATAAGTGTGTGCATTATGTGGCGCAAAGTATATATTTCAATCGGCAATTTACCGTTTCATCATAAACTTGGAGATGAAAAAGTTATTGAAGAGGTTTTAGCTCTCGGTGCAATATTTACCCATGTCTTTCTTGATATTATGACGAAGCATACGCATTTTCTGGCCACGTTTGTCGTACATTTTGCATGCCTTAAATAGATAATCATGCCTGAAAGGCTTTGCACTTACTTTTCTATTTTTGCATCAACTGCCGACGTTGCCTGAACAGATTTTAATCACATTAAGCCCTGTTTTCGTTTGTAGAAAACACTTTATACCCGTTTTGTTTGGTAGAAAACATGATTTGCACGTATAATGCCCATATATTAACATGGTAGTTCTGTGAAATGAATATAGAATTTAATAAAGGCTGATGAAAGTCCACACCATATATACTGTATAATTATGGAGAAAAGGGTTAAAATGAGTGACTGTTATTACTTTCATTGATAGTTTTATTTCATGTAATCTCATGCTGACAAATTGTTTACTGTGATTGAATAACATGTCAAAATCTGAGTTTTGACTCCTTATCCAGTCTTGCCAATGTACATGTAACAGAAAAATTAACTTAGCAACTTTTTGCTAATTTTCTATCTCAAGTTGCAGTGATATGTATAAAACAAATTTAATTTGGAAATAGCTGCCTAAGAATAAAAGGACCCTGAAAATATTGGATGGTTGCATAACATGGTTGACTAAACTTTATAAACATTCTTATTCAAATTAAATTAGTAACTGCATTCATGATTGATTGAATGACTGGCTGAACAACCAGTTCAAGCCATTTACTCTGTTGTGACTGACCACTTCCTCACATGAATCAGGGTAGGGTAGGATAAGATAGATGAGTCAAAAAAGAGGGATAACAATATATAAGTAACACAATTTTAATAGATGATGTGTCACAGTGGTAAAATTTGTAAATTACTAAATCTTAATACCAAGGACATGGTTATATACTCTGAAATTGTAGAAGTAGTGTGTGCCACAAACTTTTACCAACATACAAAAAACAGAGACTGCCAAGGTGACTCCTACATACCTGTTGTTTTTGGAAGTAAGTTGGGGGGGGGGGGGGGTATAAATATATGTTGCTATCAACATATAAACAAGAAGTACTCTACAAAGCAGGAATTCATATGACGCATATTATTTGCCACCCATTAATGTACACTTAACAACTTTTCTAAGTATACACCTGCGTACTGGGACATTACTGGCTTGATAATTGAACTATTGCTCCAAAACTTTCAATAAAACAGGCAATAAATACTAACTAATTTATCAGTAAAACAGATTTCGAAAAGACAGACAACTGACTGCTCTCAGTCATTTAGAGAGCTGGGACCCACAGAATACAAATTCACATCAGTCAATAAAGAGTATGACACCAACAGCGCGTGTAACTGCAAGACACATTGAATTTCATTGAGCTAATACAGTGCTGAATGACTTCTTTATGGAATCTTAAGCACATTCTCGAAGAAGCCAATTTTCAAATTGCATGGTTGGTCCCTCCTGTTTCGTACGCCTCTTCCAAGATCACACAACAGATTCTCAATTAGATTTAGATCCGGAGTTCTAGCGCACCATGGAAATATTCTGACGTTGTTCACCTCAAGAAAACGTCTGGTGTTCGCCGAACGATAACACAGTGCACCACCATGCATTTACTGCATGCGCCTTTGTGCTTGGAGACGTGGAAGGACAAACGGAACAAGGACTTGTCGCTGATATTCTGCAGAATATAAGTTCCATTGGATTAAATCTGCTACAGTCCTCTTGTGCATTGACACACCAGCCCATAGCGTTATAACTGATCACCCATAGTAAAAAAATCCACTTCAACAATATTTTCTCGATTGAACCGTTCATCGCTGAAGGTGGCCATATGCGTCTTGAACTGATATTGTGAATTTGTTTTCTGAAGGTGTCAGTATTCTTAATGATTGTGAACAGTCATTTGTCTGTCATTTTGAATAATGTTTTACTAAGAAATCAGTTAGTATTACTTGCATGTTTTATTGAAAGTTTTAGAGCAATAACTCAATTATAAAGCCAGTAATGCCCTAGTACGCAGGTGTATACTTAGAAACGTTGTTAAGTGTACTATAATGCACACTGCTGTGACATAGTGTGACTTGCTAATTATTTATATTGTACATATATTCAAATTTGCATGCAAAAGGGTTATTTTATGCAAATAACCAAATTCTTAGAATAAAAACAAAACCACATAATCCATGATAACAACACAAACATCTTTCAGTATGGAATAAAATTACACACAACAAACATTTTCTAATAATTACAAACAGAAGCATTGTTTTTATTAAAGGTATTGGTACGTGTTGTGCAACATCTGCCAAAGAATTATATTAACAACTAAAAAAAGCAAATAATAAAACTATCTTTACTGAGAACAATATAAAATTTATCACTAATTATCTTAAAAAACAAAGATTCAGTATCCTTTAAAAAGGCATTGCATGCATACAATTAATGTTGTAAATGCTCATAATTTACTTTTTTCTTTTTAGAAAATTACTGAGTAACTTTTGAAATGAAAATTAAAATGTTGCATTTCAAAACAAGGTTAGATAATACATAAAGTTATATAAATTTCTGTTTAGGTTCAGTTCAGGATAATTAGTGTTAACTAGTTCAGCTGTTTGTATTTTACATGATTTGATGTTATCAATGTAGTCATCATATACATGAACAGGATGTTGTCTCATTTTAATCATCCAAACATCAAACTTACTAAAACACTGCACAACCTGTTTTGTTAACAAAAGGGGTACAAATTAAAAAAAATGCCTAAACCGTTTCATCTACAGTATATGCCATTAACTGGAACTTACTTAAGTCAACAAAGTTTGCCCATAACAGTAGCAGTAAACATTCAATTCCATGCATGGATATGCACATTTAAATACTCAAGTTAAAATATTTCTTCTTCATCAATACCAAGCCTTAACGATGAGAGAATTTTACTTTTATCCACCTTGTAATGTGCCCGTACTGACTAGACACCAGTCTTGGAGCTTCTTTAATACTGCTCATTTTTCCATGTTTTGATTTGTGTCTTTCTCTCTGATCAAACTGGTGATCTCTGAAATTTTTAGATAAGACTGTAAATGAAGGACACTCAAAACAAGTTAGCAATCCTAAGTAGTGTCTTGATATAAGCTACCCAAGTTTGGTGTCAATAGGCCAAAGAAAACTCAAGCTATTGAGCAGAAACTGAATTTCTATTTTTAGCTACAGTGACCTTGAGCTTTATCACAGGCGCCTGGGTAGCAATCTCAAGCTGCATCTTGATATTAGATACCAACACTAAGTTCGGTGTAAATATACCAAAGCAAACTCAAGTTATTGAGGGAAAACTGAATTTCTATTTTTAGCAACATTGACCTTGACTTTGAACACAGATACCTGTGGCAATCCCAAGCTGCCACTTGATATCAGCTACTCATATACTAAGTTTGGCATCCAGAGGTAAAAGCAAACTCAAGTTATTGAGGGTAAGCTGAATTTCTATATTTAGCAAGTGACCTTGACCTTTATCACAGACACATGGGTAGCAATCTCAAGCTGCCTGTTGATATAAGCTACTCACACACCAAGCTAAGCGTCAACAGGCAATTTGGCATCAACAGATAACATTCACAAAATACTTAACAAAAAATAAAAGTCAAAAAGGGCCATAACTTTGGCAAAACACAGTCAGGGGTTATGAAACTTGACCTGATAATTGGTACTGTGATGTCAAACAATTATGTAAAGTTTCAAAGCTATACCTTGAATGGTAACTGAGAAAAAGACAACTTTCACAAACAACTTAACAAAATTTCTAAGTGAAAACGGGGCATAACTTTGTCAAAATACAGTCAGGGATTATGAAACTTGCCCTGATAATTGGTATTGAGATGTAAGACAACTATGCTTAGTTTCAAAGTTGTATCTTAAACGGTTACTGAGAAAAAGACAACTTTCACAAAAATCTTAACAACATTTCTAAGTGAAAAAGGGGCAAAACTTTGTCAAAATACAGTCAGGAATTATGAATCTTGTCCTGATAATTGGTATTGAGATGTCAGACAACTATGTTAAGTTTCAAAGTTTTATCTTACTGAGAAAAACACAACTTTCACAAAAAACTTAACAAAATTTCCCAGTGAAAAAGGGGCATAACTTTGTCAAAATACAGTCATGGATTATGAAACTTGCCCTAATAATTGGTATTGAGATGTCAGACAACTATGTTTAGTTTCAAAGTTGTATCTTAAACGGTTACTGAGAAAAAGACAACTTTCACAAAAATCTTAACAACATTTCTAAGTGAAAAAGGGGCAAAACTTTGTCAAAATACAGTCAGAGATTATGAATCTTGTCCTGATAATTGGTATTGAGATGTCAGACAACTATGTTAAGTTTCAAAGTTGTATCTTAAACGGTTACTGAGAAAAACACAACTTTCACAAAAAACTTAACAAAATTTCCCAGTGAAAAAGGGGCATAACTTTGTCAAAATACAGTCATGGATTATGAAACTTGCCCTGATAATTGGTATTAATATGTCAGACAACTATGTTAAGTTTCAAAGTTGTACCTTGAACGGTTACTGAGAAAAACACAACTTTCACAAACAACTTAACAAAATGTTGACGCCCGCCCGCCCGCCCGCCCAACGACATACCCCAATCTAATAACTGGATTTTTCGAAAGAAAACCTGGTTAAAAATACTGTACTGTACTGGAACATGTCTTCTGTTTCACTGGCAAACCCTTGTTTATTAGTAAAATGAAATTCTATAGCCATTTCACAGAACCACCATGTTAATTTATGGGCCTTTGACGTGCAAATCATGTTTTCTACCAAACAAACAGTGTTTTCTATAAACAAAAAACAGGGCTTAATGTGGTCAGAATCTGTTCAGGCAACGTCGGCAGTTGATGCAAAAATAGAAAAGTAAGTGCAAAGCCTTTCAGGCATGATTATCTATTTAAGGCATGCAAAATGTACGACAAACGTGGCCAGAAAAGGCGTATGTTCCATGACAAATACAAGAAAGACAGGGGTAAACATTGCACCGAGAGCTAAAACCTCTTCAATAACTTTTTCATCTCCAAGTTTATGATGAAACGGTAAATTGCCGATTAAAATATATACTTTGCGTCACAGAATGCACAAACTTCTATTGTAAAATACAAAGAAAAAAGCTACTTACTTTGAATAAAACCGGCTGAAAGTTCTCAGATTTTGACGAATTTACGCCATTTTGTTTTCTGTAATACATTTTTCCCACTTAATGTTTTCTATAGACTACTTAACGTCCAACACCCTGATAAATTGTCCGAAACTAAATCACATATTGGTCTTAATTTGTCAACAAGCATCCAATTACAAAATCTGGAATCTTCTAAAAAAGGTTTGTTCAACAGGCATATCTAAATTATCTACGCATAAAAATTGTTACCCTTTTTGCCATATTTTCTTACGACGGGAATCCAGTTTTTGAATGACGAAGAAGCAACCTTATTGAAATGGTTCATTTATCAAACTAATTTACAAAACTCGCCATTACGTGTACACAAAGTAGGTCTTATCTTAAACAATAACGATAGTATACTACAGTACCACTTGGCGTTTCCCACAGAGAATAGATCTACTCTAGAGGTGATCGTTCTTTATATGATTGGTTTCTTATCGGACTGTCTGGGTTTACAAATGTAATACAGTTTTCCAGCCAGCGAGTGGCACCATGAAGTTGTATCAAGATATATGTTCTCTGCTCAGCTGGAGGGTACTTCAGTTGTAAAATTAATGTTACTGTTTATTGTAATAATTGTAGATTGTTTTCTAATTTAGGACAAACCCATTTCTTTTCTCTTGGGATTGGGACCATACGCCACTGAACATCGAATGGAATAAATGTGAAAATACGTTTGGATCGATATTGTACTGTTTATTCTTGTAAATATTGAGTTGCGCTCAACCCGGGGCTAGGCGTCGTAGTCTGTAATATGCATTTCCATTACTGCCCTTAAACAGGCTCAATCAAACGTTAATTGACGTGTTCAATGGCTTTCACATTTCCATTTTCATCTATTTTCATCTATTGATATTATAAGAGAAAGGTTCTCCACTAAAACGAGTACTACTATTTTAAAATCTCCTGTAGTTCATTTACCGGCCCGATTCTTTCACCCAATCCTTAAATAAAAATATCTTCAATCGTTTTATTTTATGCAAATAAAACGATTTCAGTTTGTTTAATAGTTTGTCACTATTTTTGACAATCTGGAAATCGTACCGAACGCAAAGCTGATAATAAATACCTCAGTGCGATAGCAGCACTAGGTTGGTCTTATCTCTTTAGCTTGACGAGCGTTTTAATAGCTTGAATAAAGTAGAATCTAGTTCATTTTTGTGAGCAATGGACATAACCTTATCTCTCTTAATAATATTAGCATTCATGTATGAGCTGCATTTAATTCTCAATTCTACTGATTATTTGCAATGTTAAAAGAAGACAAAGGCGAAGGCATAACGGAAGGAGCTGACAGTTTAGAAGGGGACGACCCGAGGTTTAGAATGAATAGATCTCAAAAGGTGTTAAAAACAACATTCTTAGTTCTTGTTTGGGTTTGTATGGTAAGAAATAAGTTTTTCTCTTTCTGTATTATTACCAGATAACAACCAGATATAGAGCCTTCTCTTGCTACGACTTTGTTAATTATTGAAATGTGCGGTAGTGCATATGCAATTTTAATAAATATCAACACTTCTTTTTTTCCTAGTATGTATATTTATTATTTATAGACACTTGTAAGTATTATGCCAACATAAAGTCACAGTATTTTCTTTTTCTGGAATAGGGTTTGTTTCTGGAGATAACTGGACCGACACTGATTGATCTGAAGACCCGGCTCGGTGCTAACTATGAGGAAGTGGCCGTCGCGATATCTGGACAATCTGTGGGGTTCTTCATTGGTTCTGTCATCGGTATGTATGACATCGCTTTCCCACTCTGGTTACACTGTGAGTTATATATGTCATTTTTATATTGTTTTCACAACACAAAGTATAAAATTTTATCTCTGTCTGTCTGTCTCTCCCTCCTCATTTTTATAACCTTAAATAGAGTTATCCTTCAAGTTGTAATTTTTACAAATGGGCCCCTTGGCTACTGGAAGTTTCAAAATTTCATGTCTCTATTGCAATGTGTTCTGTCACTCCTTAGGCATTAGTCTTTTCGTCATTGCAATGCCATAGATAAAAAGAAAAACATTGACCATCATTTTCTGATCGCGAAAATTGATGACAAAAAAAGTCGTATTCTCTCTTGATAATTAAAATTTATTTTATAGGACCTTACATATTGTTGTCAGTATCATATAACTCATGTTGGCATTCAAATTGTTGTTTTGTGTTGCTTCGTTTTTGTTATTGAGTTCAGGGACCTTATAAAGGGATGAGTTTGCAGTGGTGTCCTTTTGATATTTTTTTAATGCAGAGGAAGTGTAAGGGTATGCAATTTTAAATAAACTAAACAGCTCCTATCGATTGCGATATTTTAAGTTGTAAGTTGTGTTAGGTTATTTTGACCCGTTTGTTTGATGGGTGATTTCAAAAGGTATCGCATGACATTCAATTAGTGGCTTTTAAAGTTCCATTTCCATTGATACACCAACAAAACAACGAAACAAAAACAAACATACGAGCGAACGGAAAAGCGAACAAACGAACAACTTGACTGCTCTCCCTCTTTACCAGACTTTATAATTAACTATATTTTCCCGGCTTTTTGAAGGTGGTGTGTTGGTGGACCGTTTTCTTGGTCACTGTGATTTGATGATAGGGGTGTGTCTGACAGGAGCTGCCGGTGCAACAGTGTGTGTACCTTGGTCGCCAGGAGTGGAGCTTCTCTGGTTCATTGTTGTGTTTCAAGGCACGTTTGAAGGGATCATGAACATCGGTAGGTTTTATTGTCATTGGTTGGTAACGCTTGAACACTGATATGAACTACTAAAATTTATTTCCTAGTTTGGTTAGAACTCCATTTGAATCGAATCAATGAAGCATTGCATTAAAAAGCACCCCATTTCTTCCTGTGCAACGAACATACTAGTTTTTGAATCCACGCATGACGGCCCAAACATGATTTTAGCTTTTTATGTTACTTTAAATTTTTCTTGGTTTACAATTTTAAATTCGAGTCTACAGTTTAAAATTTGGCATTCGTTATGTACAGTGTATGATAAAAATGACTCTCTTTGAAGCACAGAAAAACACGCATATTATGGCAGTACTAAGAAATAAAAATCTTCATTCCGATGCATTTCAGTTGGTCAGAAGTTAATATTGTTGCTGTGGAAACAGAAAGCGGCTTCTCCCCTTCACATTTTGCAGGGCGGATTCGGAATTGGTTCGTTTGTTATCCAACTTATAGCTAACCCGTTTCTGGCCGTGCCTTCAACACATCAAACTAGAAGAAACGAAACATTGCTAGATTTCATGATAAACGATACATTTGCTACTAACAGTACCATAACTACCGTGCTACCAGAGAAAAGGCAAACTTCTTCAGACTCCGTGTTCAATTCAACGGTGCATCAGAACTTGGAAACAAGTGAAGGTTACATTCGGGAGTCAAAAATCGAATATGCTTATCTCATATCTGCCATAATAACTTTGGCCTTGTCGGTAGTTTTCTATACATATCATGTGCAAAATAGAAAGCATCATATGAACAAAATCGAGACAAAAGGAGAGAATAAATGTGATGGAAGTAAATCAAGAAGTTTTATTAAACGATGTCTGCTCATGGCAAGCCCAGGTACCTGCACACAAGGGAAAACAGTGTATGGCATTGAATTGTTTACTGTCTTGTTTTTATACTTTGTTAATATCGTAGGTGGTGAGCGAATACTGGGAAAATTTATCAGAGCTTATTCCATTGAGCAGCTTGATTTCTCAGTTGACGCAGGGAGTTACCTTAACACTGCATTTTGGATCAGTTTTGCTATAGGAAGAATTGGGGGATTTGTTACGGCGAGATATATACCAATCAGGCTTCTTATTCTTTTAGAAACTGGTGGTGTGTTCGTGTTCTCGGTACTGCTGAACATATTTGCTATAAATAACGCAATCGCGTTATGGATTCTAGTTCAACCACTTGCTCTGTTTCACGCACCTTGTTACCCTTCTGGAATAGGCTGGGCAGATTATCACGTGGAGGTTACCGGAATGGCTTTAACGTTCCTGTCACTGGGAGGGGCAGTTGGTGGGATAACCTATCTCAAGATTACTGGTTTCTTGTTTGAAACCTATGGACCGAGGGCATTTTTTTTTCATGTGTTAGGTTATGGCGCTGCAGCGTTTTCTTTGACCATAACATTGAACTTTATTGGGGCACGTCATGGTAGCAGATTTGAAGAAAGTGGAAAGAAGACGAAAGAAAGTTCGGCAAATATGAAAGAGGATCAAGAATTAAATCTCTTAAGCAAGAAAGAAGAAAGTGATGGCATTTTATGATAGATCATTGTAAAAAAGTGATTGCCAAGTATGAATTTCATTTTTTCTGTGAAAATGACTATTTTACATTACAAAATGTATTTCTCATTGAATAAAAATCCATGAGTCACAACATAGTTATTGCTTTTTAACTCGACTATTCGAAGAATATGTCGAGCTATTGTACTCACTTGGGCGTCGGCGTCGGCGTCGTCGTCGGCGTCCCGCTTTGGTTAAAGTTTGCGTGCAACCTACTGATATCTTACAAACTACTATAGCTACAGCTTTGAAACTTGGCACACTTGTTTATCATCATGTCCCGAGTATGTATGCCAAGAACCATAACTCTAACTTTCATTTTGATCAAATTATGGCCCTTTTTCGACTTAGAATTTCAGGTTAAAGTTTGCGTGCAAGCTAATGTACAAACTCATAACTACAATAAACTCTAACTTCCATTTTTAATCAAATTATGGCCCTTTTTCAACTTAGAATTTCAGGTTAAAGCTTGCGTGCAAGCTAGTTACTTTCATACTTCTTGTACTATAGCTTTGAAACTAAAGACACTTGTTCACCATCATGACCCTGACTATGTATGCCAAGACCATAACTCTTTCTTTGATTTTTATCAGCTTATTGCCCTTTTTTACTTAGAAAATCAGGTTAAAGTTTGCGTGCAAGCTAGTTACTTTCATACTTCTTGTACTATAGCTTTGAAACTTGTTCACTATCATGACCCTGACTATGTATGCCAAGAACCATATCTCTTTCTTTGATTTATATCAAATTATTGCCCTTTTCAGACTAAGAAATTAAGGTTAAAGTTTGCGTGCAAGGTGGTGAAACCTCATATCTTTCATTCTATTAAAACGACAACTTTAAAACTTTGTATACCTTTATTTTATCATACATCAGGTTGATTTTCAAAGGCCCATAACTCATCCTTGCTTTTTTTAAATTTAATTTTTGCCCTTTTTCGCTTAGAAATTAGAATTAAGACTTAGAAAATATGGTTAAAGTTTCAATGTTAGTGTTTTTCATAGGTAATGCTATAGAAAAGGTTTAAAACAGATGTACTAAACATACTTTGGTTGAAAGTGTTGAGTGGTTATACTATACTATACTATACTATACTATACTATACTGTACTGTACTGTACTGTACTGTACTGTACTGTACTGTACTGTACTGTACTGTACTGTACTAAACTATACCACACCACACCACACCACACCACACCACACCACACCACACCACACCACACCACACCACACCACACCACACCACACCACGACCACCACCACCACCACCACCACACCACCACCACCACCACCACCACACCACCACACCACACCACCCCCACCACACCACCACCACACCACACCACGACCACCACCACACCACCACCACACCACCACCACACCACCACCACACCATCACCACACCACCACCACCACCTCCCCACCACCA
Source organism: Corbicula japonica (assembly GCA_038501625.1). NCBI lineage: Eukaryota > Metazoa > Mollusca > Bivalvia > Venerida > Cyrenidae > Corbicula > Corbicula japonica. The sequence goes on along the minus strand of JAZAYU010000037.1, from coordinate 1,799,068 downwards.
CCACACCACCACCACCACCACCACCACCACCACCACCACACCACCACCACCACCACCACCACCACCACCACACCACCACCACCACCCCCCCAACACCACACCACACCACCACCACCACCACACCACCACCACCACCACACCACCACCACACCACCACCACCACACCAACACCACCACCACACCAATACCACAGCACACCACACCACCACCACCACCCCCCCCCCACCACCACCACCCCCCACCACCACTACCACCAACCACCACCACCCACCACCACCCCCACCACCACACCACACTACCACCACCCCCACCACCAACAACACCACCTCCACCACCCCCTACCACACCACCAAATACCACCACCATCACCAGCAACAACACCAACAACAACACTGACATCAACACCAACAACAACAACACCATCACTACCAACACCAACAACAATACCAACAACAGCAACAACACCCACACCACCAACAACAGCAACCAGCATACCATACCTTACTATACTACACCACACCCCACCACAACACTAAAGGTGGGCAGGGATAGTGGGTTGATGGGTGTGGGATCAGGGGTGTATGGACTGGTGTAAACCCTCTAAAAAAACTACAATAATAAATTAACTGTAATTTATTGATTTCCTAACTTGGATTAAGAAACTTTTGTTCATGTGTGTGTTGGGTTTCATAAATTCCTGAATCACTCCCCTGTTTAAATGAAGCCCAGTTTTAAATGTGCTTAAATATGTCTGACTTCGAATAGTCGAGCATGCAGTCGTTTCCGACTGGCTCTTGTTGATTTTGCAGTTACAATTATATATATTAGTAAGTACAATTAATGACGTTTTTACCTGAAAGACATGAAGGGGAAATAAGCCCAACCACACGGCAGCAGAACGACACGGCTAAAACAATTTTGGTAGAGGGTAACTCAAGGAATATTGATTTGAAATTTATTTTTATTAAATAAGGTCTTGTAGAGTTGTTTCCGTATAAACATAAGGATGTTAAGTGGTAGAAGATTTATACAGTATTTTCATTATGTCAGCTCGACAACTAATCGTCATTTTGGTCAATTTTTTAAAATTTATTATCTATTTATGTAATGTCGGATAAAACGTTTTGTCAAAACAAGTTATCTTGTCCGAGATTGATTACTTGAAATTTACAGTGTTTAAGATGTCATAATGATTATCGTTTCACAGATAACACCCTATAAATTCGTAATGGATTAAGAACAACTCGTTATTATAAACACTTGAAAATATGTTTTGTTCAATTCTTTGTTTTGGTAAAAGAAAAAAAGCCAACAGATTTATTGTTAAAGTCATTAAACGCAAGTTAGTGGAGATGTTTTATATTAGAGATCCATATCAATTCAATGCTCTTCCTTTCGTCCAAAGTATATGTCAACATGTATTATGATCTATATTAATGATTGCGATGATAACAGTGTAATGCGATTAGAACAATGTATGATCAGAAGGCATATGATTCAAGTGAGCGAATTATCTGCAGTATCTGCAGCAGTGTACATTATACGGGTGAAGTTGTTAGGATATATGGAACATGTCGTCCAATAAAGTGGTGTTTTTTGTAGTTACGTCATTGATATGTAAGTAGATTTAAAATGTAATTATATTTGTCCACTAGCTGTCATTACTTATTAGATGTAAGCCATTGTCTTACTGTTAGTCACAACTAGTCGTACAATACCTCTATTCATTTTATATCAATCGATAACTTTACGAAATGAATTTCTACGATTCATCCTTTGAAGTTCTACTGGTTACCCAGGCGTAGCTTTGAAGTTCAAAAGCTCATCCTAGCGCTGTTTTGAGGTTCTACTGGTCACCCATTGCACGGTTTCTAACGAGTCAACCTTACTTCAACAGATCGTCTTTGGCGCTGTTATGTTTTTTACCTATAGGGGTTACTTCTAGCATTGCTTCGAACTTCTACGAGTAATTCCTACCTCAATTAGTTATGCAGGTACAACCCTAGTTGTAGGCAGGTTTGGGACACTTCTCTAGGTAGAGCAGTATCACCCTACAACTTTATATAAAGCAGGGTCATCCGAAGCACTATAAGTAGAGGCCGGTCACCACTTATGCTGTATGTAGATGTGGGTCACATCTAGCTCTGTAGGGCTGATCATCGTTAGCGTTAAAGGCAGGGAAAGGAAGAGCACAATGCGTTAATATCAGGGTCTCTAAACAACGCCCAATGCTTTTGAAAGAAAATACAAACTGTCTGCAGTAGCTACTTCCCCATTCAGTAGCTAATTCGAGATTATTAATACAGTTAACGGCATGACAATAAAGAGATGAAACAAGTGACAAGTTATGGTGTAATGTCAAAGTCAAGGTCATTGTCACCAAAAATAGAAAAATGATTTCCGGATGACAATATTTGAAATACTTCCCAGATTTAATCATGTTTTGCACACAGATATAAAACTTACAAGATACAGGTGAAGTTCGACTTTATGGCCTGTGGAGCCCAAGGTCAACTTTAATATAAACTTGAAACATTCATTTCCTCTCAGTAACTATAGCTTGGAATGAGATTCTTTAATGAAATTTTATGTATATGTAACTTTTGTGAAGACGAAATATACTCATTATTTCTGCTCAGTAACTTTAGTTAGGGGTGAGATATTGTGATGAAAATTGCTATAAGGGTAGCTTCTATGAAGACGAAATTTGAGATTGAAAATGGGGCTAATGGGATCAGGGTCACTGTTCGAAGTTACTAAAAATACAAAAAATGGTTTCCGGAAGATTTCACATACATACCTCACATATTTAAACAGGTTTTAGATAAAGGCCAAGTTCGACTTTGATGCTGGTGTGTTAAAGGTCACTGTAACTAAAAATTAAAACTGATTCCGCTCAATCACTTTAGAAGGGTTGAGATATTATGATGAAACTTGCTGTATATGTAGCTACTGTGAAGAAGGCGCTTTGAAATGAAAGTGGGGTAAAGGTCACTGTCTGTTTCTAAAGATAGATAAACAGTTGATGCGTAATTACTTTAGTTAGGAATTATATATTGTTATGAAACTTGCTGTTTAGGTAGCTTCTTTGAAGACTGCTTAAGATTGAAAGAGGTGGTGGGGTAAAGGTCAAGGTTACTGCTACATGTGCCATGTGTCCATGGTTCTAGTGTTACATTATGCCATTGATTCAGAGCATTCCCAGTTCCAGTATCAAACACCTATGTAGGGTTTTAATCATCTTCAGCAATAATTCTAGTTTGTGTATTTATGAATGTATTGATATGTGTAAATTAGTAAAGGATTGAATCGACATTTGATGATTTTCATTTGGGTATGGCAAACAGTTGGGTTGTTTCAAGTTTGTGCAGCCCGTTCATATTAACTTTAAACAATCCAATCCTTAAATGAAGCATGCAATATAGTGTTATAATACCTGTCTTTCAGACGTAGTGAGAGGTGATCTCGTGGCGCTTGGATGTGACGAGGGTTGGGAGAACGCCAACGATCAATGTTACATGTTCGTCAATGACAGAAACGTCACGTGGTCACAGGCAGAACAAGAATGCAATCGATACGACTCATCATTGATGTACTTTGATAATGCAGCAGAAGTTGTAAGTATTTTGCAAACTAACAACAATAAAACTGGAATAAGATAAACTCATTTTAACGCTTGTGACAAGCTGGGGAAAATTTCCGATACGACAAGCCGGGGAAAAATTCGGATATGGCAAACTGGGGAAAATTTCGGATATGACAAGCTGGGGAAAATTTCGGATATGAAAAGCTTAGGGAAAATTCCGGATATAGCATGGTGGGGGAGAATTCCTGATAAAGCAAGCTGTGGAGAATTTCGGATATGACAAGCTCGGCAAAAGTTCCTATTGTAACGACACATGCACAATGTTTTTTGTCTTATGTATGTATTCTTGAACCTCCGAAGTTAGATAGAGGAACTTGAATCACCTGGATTTCTGTTCTGTGGGGGGGGGGGGGGGTGAATTTAGCCCATATTTGGGTGTTTTTCATCAAATGAATGTTTAAGTTTTACGAATTTCAGTTTTGGTCAGCTCTCAAATTTCCACCGAGGCAAGTGTTTCGGTGTGCGTCAGTGTGACTGCAAGCCTAACTGCATTGATCTCAATATGTTTTAGGTTATGGTTCCAATAATAACCTGTTTTCTAACTTCAGCAATGGTACACAGGTTTTGTGTCAAATTACCCCTCTGCGGCATACTGGACAAGTCTAAATGATAATTCCTGGCAGGGTCCAAACGTACCAGGAACCAATGTCTGGCGCTGGGGAAAATATCAGAGAGCCAATTACTCTATCATGTAAGGCACACTAAATACATGATGTCCAGTGATTATAAAACTGTTTTCGTGTTCAACTCAATTTGAACATTTGATGGCTTTTTTTCTGATTCCTTATGTTCTGATATCAAAGAAAACATTTTAAACTGAAAATATGACATAATTCCTCTCAATAATAAAATATTGAACATATAGTTATTTCTTATTTATGAAGACGGTTAATGTTATAGACCTTGTAGGTTTGAGTGTTTGAACGCAGAATTGAGTTGAGCATGAAAAAAGATTCAACAAGATGAAAAATAAGATATAGAATATCAGTTTTAACCTCTTATAACACTATATTCCACATTTATATAAATAATGCACACCAATGTACTTAGATGACAATCAATCCGAATTTCGAAAACATTAAGTTGTTTTCACAATCGCGGAAGAACTTAAGAACATTTATAAATAGTTATGTTCCCGAATGAAGTCATGTAGTAGTCTTATTGTCCGTCCGCCCATCCGTCAGCTGGTCCAGTAAAGTCTTCTCCTCGCTTCATCTCCAAAACCAGTTCTGTTCTGTTCTAATATAAACATGTTTTGTAGAACGTGGAGTTCGTCCCCTGCCAACGATGGTCAGGCTAACTGTGGCGGTATCACGGTACAGGGCACCATGTCAGATGTCAGCTGTAAGTCTGCTCAAGGATATATCTGTAATGTAGACCAGAATGGTGAGTACTGATTTCTGAGACAAATAATTTGTATAGGAATATAGCAAGCACGATGTCTGGAAAAAAATGCCGTAATAGCCCTGGTAACGTTTGTTATGCCAAATGTCTTATTTTAGTATCTTGCAACCCTTTGGCAATAAAGTGTTTTGAATTTGAATTGACTTCATATTTTAACCCATTGTGCTGGTTTTCAGCTTGTACACTGATTAACACACAAAGTACGTACGTTGGAATGAGGCTATTCAAATAATTGTGATATTTCTGGATACCAGCCCGACCTACATATCACATCATGCAGAGAATTCTAGCTTGTAGAACATTTAGTGTTATTTACTTGCGAAAAAATGATATACTTGTTTCCTCTGGATGTAGAGTAAAAATAATCCCCTTAAAATAAGTAATCATTGGTTTCCTGCGGTGATATATTGAATTTATTTATAGAACATCGAAAGAAACAACAACACAAAAAATCTACTTATAGATGACTGAAGTATTTTGGTACCCTTCCGTTTTTGAAGAGATCAGAGAAGATGATCGGAGACCAGATTATTTGGTTTTCCCCTTCTGCAAACAAGATAACGTTGAAAATATTGTTTAACATTTATTTCGTAAAAGTTAAATTATAAAATGTCCGGATTGTATATCGTTTTAATAAATACGAACATTTGGCTCAGAATGAAGGCCTACTTATCAGTGATGCCTCAACAATAAGTTCCTGGCATGTTTTAGGAGGTCAGTGCCCGGACGCAACCTGGACACAATCACCTACTGACTGTTACTGGGTCAGCAATACGTCCGACATATCACAGCTGATGTCGTGGGATCAAGCAAGTGCCAAGTGTGCAAGTTTGGGCGCCGGCAGTCATCTCCTAACTATTGATGATGTTAATGATAAGGTATAACAATATTGAATATCAATCGAATAATCTTGTATTCTGCAGCAAGATGTGCGGTAATAAATGTCGAAACCTAAGCTTATCGTGTATTAAAACTGGATGCAACAGATTAATGTATAAATGTAAGGACTGCAACTGAACAACTTCGGTGACGGCGTGTATCGACTAGAGTATGGAGTACGGAACGGTATGCGGTACGTGCCGGACTTATTAAGCACAATTATCGGGGGTGGAATGGACATTTTACCATGTTTCTTTCAGAACTTTTTGACGAATGCGTTACCATTTGTGTCCCAGTCGACGTACCTATACTGGACTGGTCTGGTCTACAAAAGTAACACCTGGCAGTGGTTTAATGGAGCAACGTTCAACCAAAATTTGTTGTAAGTGTTTTCTCAGCCTCAGGAAGCAGTTGTGAATACTCATAATTATAAAATCTGTTTATAATCTTGGAGCCCGGGGAATGGCATAATATGCATGGAAACTAGATCTATAGCTTATATTGCTCGCCATGTCTTTATTTCGTTGCCTCGGAACATCTGTTTTCAAACTCACTGTGGTTCACACGGAGGATCATCGAAAAATGGTTTTCAATTCAGACCACACGATTTCATTGTGTACCTCTCTGAATTACAATAATTTGAATATAAATTCGAAAAAGAGGCACCACGATGCTAATAGTTGTGTGCATGTATATTTCAGTTCTATGAATATGTATAGTGTGTTTATGTAAATATCTAGGCATTCCATTCAGAATGTTACGTAAAATGAACGTCTGTTTTGAGAATTTGCATGGCACGTACGACACTCTTGCCTGGTGCTTCGTTTCATTCTTTAGTTGGTTTTGAGACCACATTACGGTATTTCTGAAATGTACACCTTAGTGTTTTGAAGATGATGAGGTGTGAAAATAAAATAATGGTTTTTAACAATTTCCAAAAATACTGTTATTATATCGTTAAAAACATAAAAAAAATAAGAGGAGACAGTTGTTGAAAAAAGGGAGTCTATTTCGGGTGTCAAAATAAAACACTTTCTACCCACGTAAAAACACGAATTACAATATCCGTGTCAATGTTCCCTCCAGAACCAATGACTTTACTTTATCAAAAGTTAAAAAGTTTCATCCGAACTGTTAGTATGATACATATTTGTTATGCAGTACCTGGGCTAAGGAGCCGGACGGCCTGGCCAACAAGGAGAACTGCGCTGTGGTGCGTTACAACGGTTACTTCAGTGACAGAAACTGTAACATTCCACAGAACTATATCTGCAAGAAAGGACAAGATTACAGTATGTACCAGGCATATATTATCTGCCGTGTTTTAGAATCAGAACGCATTAAGCGATTTGTTACTATAATCATAAGGTATTCGACAGCCAATATTAAAAAAAACGATAGTTATTTGTAAAATAATGAGTTGTTATTTTTATCCAGTTCTTCTGAAACGTTTAATAAATTCAACAGTCTATACTACACTGCATTTTGAATTGCTTTGGCATACATACGAACCTCTAGAAAACTATATTTCACATTATGTCAACAAATCGAGTTGCACGTTTTACATTATAATTTAACCCTATCATCAATATATATGCCTCTATGGCATGTGCAAACAGTGTAGATCCAGATTACTATCAGGATCTACACTGTTTGCATTTTAATTTATAAGGTTATTTCTGATCAAAAAGCGACCAGTGCAGATCCAGATAAGACTGCAGGGATGTGCCAGCTGATTTGGATCTACACTGGTCGCAAATGCGTAACAATTCGTATACATGGAGTAAGTGGGTAAAATAATAAAGATGTACATTTTGTATTTAACGTTTCCAGCAGACACCACTTTAAACAGCGGATGTGGAATATGGACACGTGCTGGGAAAACGTGCTACGAGTTTTACTCAGGTCCCCCGTCCACGTGGTCAGATGCGAAGGCCCAGTGTCAACGGTCGCAGGGTGACCTTATGAACGTTAAAGACCTTGATACTATGGTAATTGTTAAATAACGAAATAACAGATAGCTAAGATACTAAATGCAATGTTTTAATACATATAAATATGTACTGCTCCAAATTTGATGAGGGCCACTTTTTTAGTCTGTAATTGTTTGGTTTTTGGGTTAACATTTTCAACAGCTTATGATACACTAAGTTTTGTTTGTATTGTTATTCGTTAAACCGCTGAAAAAGTCATCCGAGTTGAATTATTGAAATGAAACACGAGTGTAAAATTATCATCGCGGAACTTACAGACTACACAAGTAGCCTATCAAATTTGAGTCGTATTATTATAATATTATATAAATATATGATACTAAAATTCGATATTTCAGAATATTGTAAATGCTGCCAAATGGGTATGCTCTTTTGTTCCATTATGAAGCGGTAAGCTTTATTTTCAGTCACACAACAATGCAGACATGATTACAGATACATATTTTTTAATACACGTGTATACAACTTTACACTTACCAATGCAGACATAAGTACAGCTAGATACACACACTTTTATACTTTCTAATGCAGACATGGTTGCAGCTACAGATGCTAGATCCGTCGAACGACCTGCCATTTTGGACGGCCCTTAATGACAGAGACGTCGAGGGGACTTACAAGTGGTCAGACGGATCAGTTCTGGACCCAAACGTCATGTCAGTAACACATTTGCTTGGTTGTTTGTTTTGCTTTGGTCGAATCGGATTGAAAAAGAAATATTAAAATATATAATTCTGGATCTCGTGATCGATTATTAGTTATTTGAATAGGTCGCAAGTCAGTGTTCAGACTGATACAAATCACCTGTTTATATGCTTAAATTGTCCAAACTTGGCACAAGAATTCGGAGTTCTACAAAAAATATCAATACCAGTTCTACAAAAAAATATCAATACCAAATTTGGAGCGGCTAAAATATGCTCTACATATAGTAATAGAAGAATTCCAATGGCTTCAATGCATCGGAAGTCGCATAATATGGTTAAGGTCATGCTGACAGTGATAATACATAATAATCATCCTGTTTCAGTAGAATATTAACCCTAAATATTTACAGAGCAAAACGTAAACTTTTTACCTAGACATGTAACGATAGTATTATATTGATATATGTCATTTAGAAATTGGAACTCTGAACCGAATGATTACAAAGGCCAGGAGGACTGCGCTGTCTTACAGCCGGCCAGATTCGGGTTCAATGACCTCAACTGTCAGTACAAAGCGGCGCCCATTTGCGAAATATCCGGTGTTCGTAAGTACTGTGCCCAAGATCATAAAACTTAATTTGGAGATCAGCCTCAAATCTCAAGCATCTGATTGGCTGAAATGGCGACCAGTCGCCATTTCAGCCAATCAGATCCTTGAGATTTGAGACTGATCTCAAAACTTGGTTTTATGATCTTGGGCCCTGGCATATTAAGTGCCAATTCCCTGAGCTTTAACATAAACTGTGTAAAATATACTAAGCCAAAATGAAAACTTGACAAAATAACATGGGAAACTCCTATTACATAAACGATGCCGGTGAATGCAAATATCTGGAGGAATCTGATCACCAATACGATTCTCTTGGAAGTTGTCGGTTCAGTATCTATCGGATTAAAATGAAAGAAAAAAAAGGTTACGTAATTGTGGAAAAGTAAGCGTTGTATTTTGTAATTTGGGAGGTAAATTGCATAAACGGATATTTAAGCAACTGTATCTCTTTCTTTGCATCAGTGGTCTTTAAAGATAGTGTTTTGCCTTCTGCACGTGCAATAAACTTCTACATTTGACAGCCAAATTATCTGCTTGAGACTATAATGTTAAAACTTATCGATTTCGTCATTATTTAGGAAAGAGCAGATAACCTTGACCTCTGTGAAAAAAACGAACATCTTCCAAAAATCAACAAGTGATTTAATACCTTTGTTGATGCTACGTAAAACTGTGTCGGACCGAATGTTTCACGGAACGTATATGTCACACGACGGCGATGATAATAATTAGTTTACTGTGTAAAATGTGACATAGTAACGGTCCTGCATTACTATACCTAATTGCACGAAAGTATATGGAGCATAACGACAGCTGTGATTAATTCGGCCGGATATATCCCACTCGTGTTACATAAACGTTCTGTGACATATACGGTTCGACAAAGCCATGTGCAAGTTTTATGTTGTTGTTGTTGTTTTTCAGAATCATGTCCCACTAAAGGAGGTAGCTGGGTTTCTAGGGGCGCCGATTCTGGAACTGGTCTTGACTGTTATCTGTTCGTCGACTACAACAACCCCGCTAACACGATGACGAGGCCGGAAGCGCTAACCTTCTGTCAAAGTCTTGCGAGTTCTGGGGGTCAGATTCCAACCTTGTTATGTATCGAGACAGCGGCGGAAAAGGTTCAAACCTATTGTGTTGAAAACGCTGATCTTGTAAATGGTTCATAGCACAATACGTCGACACTGTGCTTTGTTCTTACAGTTCATACAAGAAATAAGAATTGTTATTCTTGCAATGTCAACAAAACACCATTAAATTTCATTGCAAACGATTATTCGAACTCTCTACATTCGACATTCTAAATAGATTGAATATCTTTTATATTAATCAATAACATTTCAGCAATTTCTTCAAAGTCAAATGGCACCATACACAAACAACACTGTGGGATTCTGGACTAGCCTCACGGACGCGGCATCTGAGGGATATTGGAGCTGGGACGGCACTACAGATCTGGATCCCACTATTGTGTTTGTATTAGTTCAAATAGTTCTATTTCACAAGTTCACTGATTAGCTAAGCACTTTTTGAATGTTATAACCAGTTAACGAATACATAGATTTTGTAATTAAATAATCTTAATCTTAATTACATTAGTTAATTTCCAGTCCAAGAAAAATTTACGCTGTCACATCAAAACACGCTCCATGTTTCGCTAAAACGAACACATTTATTTTTTTAATGTTTTCTTGTCAAACAAATCTGAAAATTTGGAAAGGGAGGTAAGACATTTTAAAAAAGAAATAAGGCAAAAAAATACATTGAAAAGAAAAAAAATGTCAGTCTTAAGTGAACATGTCGCGAGTTCGCCATATTTACATGCAAGATTCCCGATCTCGTTTTTTTTTCGTTGTTATACATGTAATTGACTTACATTTCCATGGTTTTCTTTACAAGCTATATAAGGTTTGTATGGAAAAGAATTTTGCACGTGCTTCCGGTACAGGTAGAACTAATTCGTGAAGTGGGATTGGTATTTCGGCAAAGTGAATGTTTTCTTAAGTAACTTTTTTTTCAACCGGTACGAACCTTTAGGACATGTAATATTCTATCAAATCAAGTAAACTTAATAAACATTTTTCAGTAATTGGTTGCAAGAACCAAACAACCAAACACCGAACACGGACTGTGCCCTTGTGATTTTTAATGGATACTTCTTGGTGAAAGACTGTGGCGAGAAACACGGCTTTATTTGCGAACGGATGTCCAGTTTATCCTGGTCGTCTGCAGGTAATCTTTTTCTATGCTCATACAACAAAGTGCTACTTTATTTGCAAAAAGCTTCTAATTTAAAACTCAGAAACCTGTGCCCAAGATCATAAAACTAAATCTTGAGATCAGTCTCAAATCTCAAGCATCTGATTGACTGAAATGGCGACCAGTCGCCATTTCAGCCAATCAGATCCTTGAGATTTGAGACTGATTTCAAAACTTAGTTTTATGATCTTGGGCGTTGGCCTTTATTGCGTTAAATGTTCTTAACTATTGCTCGAGTGTACTTTAAGAAACTCAATAGGTAAAACTCCAAAGTTGTTTAAAGGAAAGTGTCCACGTACTTCACGTTGTGATAAAAATAGGTCCATTATTCAAACAAGTTATCACTTAAAATCTCTTGCTTTTTTCAAATATTGGAATTCGACTCGGTGACTTTCTATGTGTCCGGTTCTCCCGGTACTGTCCTTTTAAATGTGAGCAAATCACCATGACTGTGTTGTATCTTCAGGTACGACGTTGTCTCTGAAGTTCACGGTGCTAATGACGTCCGTAATTGCAACTACCTTCACGCTTATCAGAACTGTGACAGGAAATTTAGTATAATGATTGTAAAGCGTAATAGAAAAAAACATGGAAAACTTATAAGCGTATCACAGTGTAGTAAATATGCGGTGATTTAGTGAGATAATGTTGAACCTTTGGCGTATGATATAATTTTGTTTTGCAATGGAATAATTAATTATTTAACGATTAATAAAAGATGCCGCTGTGCATTATGTTCGTGAAGTTGGCAGTCTGGCAGCCTGGCAGCGTGAAGATAGCAGCCGGGCAAACTGGCAGGTGTGCATCTTTGTATTTTGCCGACTCTTCCGCGAATGTGTTTTACATGTATTGTGTATGAATTGCATATTTCAGTTTCCTGATCGCATGTACCATTCTCATATCATTTTTCATAGATCGTGTTATTTGTTCACCTATCGAGCTCTTTTGTTATTTAAATAGCAATTAAACTACTCTCAGTGATGGTAATTTCACTATTCCATGTAACCATGATGGCATTTTCTTTCATTTGTTGGTGTGGATGTTTGAAGACACATTCTGCATTTTGTACGTGGAATTTAAATCGATGTGTATCGTCTGTCTTAAAATTGTAGCAACGCCATTTTCTGTCATAGTGTGGCCGAGTTGCTCATGTTACCAAGAACAAGGATCTAGCTCTACCGCATTTTTATCTACAGAAATGGAGTGTATCGATTTAAACATATTTGATTATATCGTCCTTTGTCTCAGATTTGGTGACAAGAAGTTACCGTACCACAAACATATTAACGTTTTAACTATTTAGCAAAGAAAAACATGACATTGTTCTCTTTCCTGCACTGAATTCGGAATGTATATTAACAACACCTCGAAGTCCTAATGTTTATGATCATTGTCAATTACTGAACCCTGGCCCATGTGATTTCGGGTATTTTATGTGGGTCAATAGCTATGCATAGCTAATGTTAACCTTTATATACAATACCGACTATCAATAAAAGTTTGTATCTTGTATCTTGTAACATCCGGCGTATAAGATGATAATGGTTTATAGCAGTGAGGGGGCCAATAGAGTTCTTTCAAATTGTTACTACCCCTTAGCGCTCTCTAAAATTGAAGAGCATAATAAGTCGATAACTGCACGCGAGGGGGCATTGTTTACTATTGTTAATATGACTAAGAGATTATAAAATTAGGAACATGTTGATTAATCATTTCAAATTTATAAATAAGCGAGTTCAGTCAAACAACAAAGAATTAATAAAAACGTTATGATCAGATCATTTACAAGCACATCAAGAAAGGTTATGCGCATTTTAAGATTGTTCATCGCGGTATGTTCAGGATGCGAGTATCCAACGGATTTGTTTGATTTTTTTAATGAAAATAAACACGTGAATTTTGTTTATTGAAAATGAATCTGACTTGTATAATTGACAATTCAGACGAACATTATCGGACATTTTACCGTTTTACGGCAGATTTGGTAACGCTATAATTATTTGTGGAATGAGACACATATTTCTTATGTCGCTCGTCGTCGACTTTATACGCGTTTTGCGCTTTTTGTTTTTGAGAATGAATATTACGTATATATTCTGCTACAACCCGAGAAATCGTTAAATTCATTGAACCAAACGAATAGTGCAGGACGACAGGCCAGCCAAAACTATTCGAAAAAATTCAGAGAGATTTTTTTTAAATAAAAACTATTTTGATGTTGAAGTTTGTTGTTGTTGCCGCTGAAGGTTTTGAAATATAATATTTTCATAACTGTTAAAAAAATCAAAATGACCATGGACCAAAACAAATGAACGGGAATGCGATATCCAGGTCGAGTTTAGTTTTATGACACTTAGCTGATGTGTACATGTGTGCCCGAGGCAGGCATCGTGTCACTGAACAGGATCTCGTAATCTCTCAATAAACAGGAAATATGGGAGCCTCGACCAAGACCAAGTTTCTTAATATTAATTAATGTAATTGTAAAACACATTCTAAATTCAGTTAAATTTAGGTTTCATTAAATTATCTTATTCAATATTTTTTAAATCCGGAGATTTTGCCTTAAAATCCTAAGATCCAAAGAAGAGTTTTACACTCCGGAAATTGCAGATAAAATCCTGATATTTGGCAGGTCTGCGGACATATCTTCTTTCTACATCATTTCCGTAACACGTAAATATTCATGTAATGCGACTTAAACTAATGTCTTATTGACAATGGCTGACCATTTTATAAATTATTGATTTTTATAATAACATGAATAAGACGTATACTACTACATAATCGGCCATTTCAACGCTACAAAATATAGTAATAGAAATATGGCACATAACTCATGACAATTTTAGATAATCGACAAGTTAAAGCTAGAAGTGACAGTAACAGTTACTTTCAATTTGATGATTTGAGATAATTAATTTCAATTGAAAGTAAAATAGAATTATGTCTCCTCAAATGTCAGATGCCAAACAGGTTTTCGCACCTCAATATGTCACCAGGGTCTATTTAATCAATCCCTAACAATTAATAGACCCTGATGTCACCATCGTTTTCTGGGCAGAATGGGAAATGGGCATAGTGTGTCAAATATATAGGGACAATAAACAGTAAAACTGTCTTGTTAAAAGTATGATTTCTAGTTCTTAAACATAAAAAATAATTTAAATCCAGGACTGATGAAAGAAATATACGAATGATTACTGTAAATGTTAGTTTTAAACATATGTTTGGACGAAATAAAAAAGTAAACAAAATCAGAACGCTTAACGGGCGTTGAATACAACGGCGATACATCGCTAAATTCATCCGTTTACCTCCAATTTAGAGATCATGTAACATAAAATATATTTCTGGAAGTAAACGCATTTTGTCAGAAAAACTCGAGACTCTTAAATATATGTGTCTGTGGCAAATATACAGTAACATGTAATCCACATTGTCTTTCATATAAGATTTTCTGATTCAAAGTGGCAACCACCACGTCTTTGATTGTTTTACGCTTTTCACAGTCAAATCTTGCCGACCAGACGGTATAAGCCTGTAATATTCGGAAATTCGTAAAACTTGAATTTATTATGCTTCATCATAATTATTATTATAATTTATCATAAGCTTTAAGACGACACCGTGATCATGTCCGTTCATTCTGTTAGCAATGACACAGTTAAATGCCCCCTCACGCGTCGGTTTAGGATAAAACCAATATTTTCGTACCTAAACGTGGAGTACAACGCATGCGCACAACAATTTGAAAGAACTCTATTTGTAAGGAACTTAACTCAGGCAAACTTATGTTTGCTCAAATTTGCAGTTATTTCCCTTGAAATGCATTTTGTATATACACCGCACTGAATGACTGATAACATCGAAGAGAACCATTTTGATTATTTTTGGAAGACGTTGGTTTCATGACAACGTCAGTCTGTAAACACATTTATCTTACTAGCTGGATCAAAGCTGGTTCCGGTTTTAAGAACTGTTGCTCACGTGACCTCTCTTAAATTGACCCACAAGCAGCGCCTTTTTGTGTATCATTTCTCTGGTTTAAAAACAAATTCATGTTCTAATTTCTCAGTTTTAAGACTTTATAGGGAAGTTACGACATCATCAGGCATCGAACATAGGAAACACGGATTGACAATACAACACTTGCCTGTTCATTCCTTAACCACAATTATCTACGTTAAAGATTACTACTAATCGTGCTTATGGTCAGACGGCGAAGGTTGACCAATATTGCCAACACCACAGTTTCCATCTGCCTCCACTAAAAGAATCAGCTACCGCTTGGATTAAAACAAAAAAATGAGAAAATTCCTTTCGCAGAAAAGCTATAATATTTTTTGTAAGATTTTTTGTTCAGTTTCTGTATGAAATACATGACGCAAAATTAAAGAATAATGTTTTTTTGATAACATTTTAAAAAAACAACAACAAAAACAAGTACAGTAAAGTTAACACTTTATTTCGTGACGGTGTTGTCATCGTTACCACTCAATATAGTATAGGAGCTTCCGATTGTAAATGCTCATTAATATACACTAACCGACTTAGTGACTGAAATTATATTTAGTAAATCAATTCTCTTACTGGGTAAATCATCCAATGATGAGTAAGTACCGATTTATATAAATACATTTTTCAACAGTTTGAAAAACATTGCAATTCTTAAAACAAAATATAATTTCAAACACTATTTCGGTAGAATAGTGTGCAAACTATCATTACTACAAATATCTTGCAATATATGATATTTGGGTATTAAAGAAAATGACAAACAAACCTTGTCAAATGAACTTTATGACAACATCTGGGCAAACATGAGTGAACGGTTGGCAGAATGGCAGTCCGACAGCGAGAATTTGGCAGTCTGGCAGAGTGAAGTTGGTAGCCAAGCTGCCAACGGTTCAGGGCTTACATAGAAGAAATGAGAAAGCAAAAAAAAAATGTTCATACTGCAACAGATAGATTTTGCTGAACTTGCCCAAATATTTTTCTTTGAGATTTTTAGCAGCGGCAGTGAAACTACACCAGCATTCTTCTGGACGGGTTAGCCAGTAATGGTCAGGTCCTAAGATCATAAAACTTAGGTTGGAGACCAGTCTCAGATCTCAAGCATCTGGCTGAAATGGTGACCGGTCCGTAGCTATTACCTAGTTAAAGTACCAAAACAAGATCCGGCGATTTACGGAGATTGCTGAATGGAAACGATGGATGGAAACTGAAGATATTCAATAATTATGTGATTTTTTACTGGTACTGATATTCCTGCTATATTCTGTCACGTGCTGAAATTGAAGCGCCATCTGGCGTGCTGACAGAGGCGGAAGCTTAATTGCAACAATTAGTAGGTTCTAAATAGCCCCACATACCTTCCAAACATCATTTATGTTGTTTTTCTAACGTAAATATATCATCACTTTCACAACGTATGCACACACGATTGCTTATAAATGAACCTTGTCGTGTGTCTATGAGTTTAACAGTTTTCTGCTATTTATTTACAAAGGTTTTTTGAAAATTTGATAGCATTTTACAAGCTAGATCACAGCTTAATAAACGGACCATTTCTCTCAGAAAGCACTTGTCGTAACGAAAAATATCAATCAAATTTTCTTCTGGTGCTTGATGAAATATTCCAACATATTTTGAGACGTTGCATATATTTTTCTACGACTATGGCGTTCGTGCGACATGAATTCCGTGAGAATTTTACATTCATGCGCTTTGTTTAAAACAATCCATTTTTCAAATACATGAAAGTCACACGAAACTTAATCAAACATGTAATTTAGAAACAGCGCGGTTTCTTACTTAGTCTGCAAGATTCGCGTAAAAAATGTCAGTTTGTCGGCAGTCAGCTGCGTCTCTTGAAGGATTATTCTAGTTTCCTTAGCCATTCTTACCAACATGTATGTAAAACAAAACATAACAATTGCATTTATTATCAATGGCGGATCCAAATGCTGGATGGGCTCACTTCGAGAGCGTAACTTTAAATATACGCCCCTCGAAACATAAGGCATTTGCTAAAATATGGAGTGGAGTGTTGGAGTGGAGTTGTGGAGTGGAGTCTGGAGTGAAGTTTGGAGTCAGATTTTGGAGTGACTTTGGAGTCGAAAATTGGAGTGAGATTTTGGAGTCAAATTTTGGAGTCACCTTGAAAAATTGTTGAAATACATGTTAACTTGAGCGTTAATTATTTAATCTGGCATGGAGGTTAGATTAGAGTTCTATGATCTTAGTACAGAGTCTGGAAATAATTTTTGTATAGAAAACTGACGCTTGAGACTTTAGAACTGATCTAAAACAAGTTATTTGTAGAGAACTCGAGACGAGTAAATCAGTACCACCATTCAGGAGTATCAAACTATGTGTACAATAATTACAAAATTAGAGGTGTGTGAAGTTAGCGGCCTAGCGGCCTGGCGGCGTGAAGCTAGCGGCCTGGCGGCGTGAAGTTAGTGGCCTGGCGGCGTGAAGTTAGCGGCCTGGCGGCGTGAAGTTAGCGGCCAATTTACGTTGATCTTAAAAACTGATTGAAATCTATTTTTACAGCATATAATGTTAATTGCAGGGGTGTATAAGAAAGTTATCAACATGATTTGCTTTTATTTTTTAAAATAAATTATTTAACAAAGTTCTAGCTTATCTGCAAAGACGACTCGGAATCTCTTTGTACATTTACTCCCATGTACTCTTTGTAAATTACATTTCAGTTGATGATAAAGAACTAGATTTGATTTTTTTAACTTTTCGAAGCCTGGCGGCCTAGCGGCCTAAACTTAAAATTTATCATAATCTAAAAAATGTCTTGAAATCGATTTTTTCAGCTTGTAATGTACACTTCAGGGGTGAATAAGCAAAATATCAACAAGAACTAGCTTTGATTTTTTTTTAAGTTTTCGAAGCCTGGCGGCCTAGCGGCCTGGCGGCCTGACGGCCTAAACTTAAAATTTATCATAATTTATGTTTATCTTAAAAACGACTTTAATTCGATTTTTACAGCATGCAATGTACATTTCAGGGATGATTAAGTAAAATATCAACAAGAACTAGTTTTGATTTTTTTTAAGTTTTCGAAGCCTGGCGGCCTAGCGGCCTAGCGGCCTAAACTTAATATTTATCATAATTTATTTTTATCTTAAAAACGGATTGAATTCGATTTTTACAGCATGCAATGTACATTTCAGGGATGATTAAGTAAGATATCAACAAGAACTAGCTTTTATTTTTTTGTAAGTTTTCGAAGCCTGGCGGCCTAAAATACCATTCTAATCGCAAGAACGAGATCTTTAAATTATTCAGCATGCCGGAAGAGATCGCACCAAAGCAATCCAGGTTAAAGCGAAAGAAGGAAGGCTTTAATCCGAGGTTGGTCACGGTTTCTGGTATCTTTTGTCTTTAAAATTTGGACATATCGTAAAGGCATACATACATATTTTCGAAGGTTTAAATTCCGGTTCCAACCATGTATGGATTGTTTGGCCGGCTTTGAAGACTGTACAGATCCGAGCCTCCGTAATTGCAGGTATATGCTGAATATGGCATTCTTTGTATAAGTAAACATTACGTCGATCTAAATCTCCTCCAGTTGATGAACAGTTTTCATGTTTCATATACCATTTTACTCGCAACAAAAGAGATCTGAAAATTATTCTACATACCAGAAGAGACCGCAACAAAGCAATCCAGATTAAAGCGAAAGACGAAAGGCATCAATCCGAGGCTGGTCTCGGTTTCTGATATTTATTTCATTAAAAGAGGGACATATCTTAAATGTAAACATATATGTTTCTGAGGGTTTAAATTCTGATTCCAACCATGTATAGATTGTTTGACCAGCCTAGAAGACTGTACAGATCCGAGCCTCCGTAATTGCGGTTATATGCAGAATATGGATTTGTTCTATCGTCAAACATTACGCAGAATGCACTGCTGGACATTCAAAACATTCATAAAATCGAATTTCAAAGAATCAAGAAGGCCGCCAGGCTTCGAAAACTTAAAAAAAGCAAAGCTAGTTCTTGTTGATATTTTACTTAATCATCCCTGAAATGTACATTGCATGCTGTAAAAATCGATTTCAAGACATTTTTAAGATAAACATAACTTATGATAAATATTAAGTGTAGGCCGCTAGGCCGCCAGGCTTCGAAAACTTAAAAAAAATCAAAGCTAGTTCTTGTTGATATTTTACTTAATCATCCCTGAAATGCATATTGCATGCTGTAAAAATCGAATTCAAGTCGTTTTTAAGATAAAAATAAATTATGATAAATATTAAGTTTAGGCCGCTAGGCCGCTAACTTCACACATCTCAAAATTAGGTATATCTGTGGAGAAAGCTTTTCGTGTAAGAAATGAGTTTATATATGAAAATTAATTTGTTTTTAATATACAATTATCAACAAATTTTCTTTCTCGTAAATACTTATGACTGTATTGTTACAGAATATATTATAATGTGACAGGTTCCAACAATGTTCAAAAAGTTCAAAACCAATTTGGCATGTTAATGCTTGTTAACATATGTTAATATATGTTATATGTTAATATACCAACCTTCTTCATTACTATTTTGATGCTTTTGTATGTGCATATATGTATTATTGTTTTCACTGTTCGCTGTCTATTTATTTGTTCATATTGTCCTCATGGGGCTTCTTAGCCTTTTGGAAATAAATAAATCTTGTCTGTCTGTCATAACCGGAAAATTACTTCATTTAAAAAAGTTAATGGATTTTAGACCGTTAGCAAAGGAAAACCTAGCTTTGTTTATTCTTTAATAGTGTATTCTGATCTATTGTATTTATATATCTACATGTACTTTGATATTGACAAATAATATTTACTATGACAAGTTAAGAGGTGTCGCATTATTATTATTATTATTATTATTATTATTATTATTATTATTATTATTATTATTATTATTATTATTATTATAAAATTAACAATAAAGATAATAACAACAATAATAAAAAACAATATTTCCGAAGTTTTATTTAATATTGTTAAAATTATTAAATTAAGGTGAGATAAAATGTATTCTGACTAACTTTTATTAACAACAAAAAACAAACAAACACTAGATCATCAACAATTGTGCTTTGATAAGTTTTCCTTTAGAAAAAAAACTTTTGATAAGAATCCAGAAGAATTTTTGGAAAGCAAGCATCAGGTATCAATTGACTACCCTTTCTACCAATAATATTTCAATAACGAATACGAAAATCTGATAATTGGATACGTGAAAAAATACGATCAAAGCGGTGTCGACACGAATCATCAACGATTCCCCGATGATTTTCTTATTTCGGTGGCAGAAAAAATAATCACAAATCTTGATGAAAGTTAAAGCGTGCTGATTCCGGTCTGATATCTCAATATATGCTCGCTTTGAGGAAAAAATGAGTTCAGCGTGTGTTGAGAAAGTTCTTTTTACTTAAAAAATACGGGTATGATGTACACGAAATTAATCCAGCAGAGTTTCTGAACAAATCTCTTTATTCAAAATAATATTTTGCGTTTACGGCACATTTCTGTTTGAATATTTAAGTTATCAAATCACTATTAAATGCCATGAAGAAGTTTTCTGAGACAGAATTAAACTTTATACTGGGTGAATTATTGGCTGGACATTAAACATTCATTTTTCATGTTCTTTTGAAATTTCATTTCAAAACATTTAAATTTAAACCCAACTGGTTTGTCACATGAAAACGTCGAACATCAAAATAGAAAATTCAGCGCAATTCTGCCATTTCCAAATAATATTTCATGATGGCCTCTTGAAATAAGATTTGTATAATTGTTGTTTTACTTTGTACAAAACTTAAGAGTTTCCATCTATAAATAAAGAATTTACTATTATTATTATTATTATTATTATTATTATTATTATTATTATTATTATTATTATTATAAAACAAGCGATCTTTTCAGAATATGTTATAATATTATTTATGTTAATCAACTTGAACAGAACAAACAAGGATGAAACGTTTATGTTGTCGCTTTTTTATATTTGTATTTCCTTCATTGTATATAACATGCACACAGAGTACCTTTTTATGCAACGCAAAATATACAAGCATTAAGTACCAGCATAACATACAAAAAAGTTGGTAAACTAACTGGTCAATATCTGCAATTCCTGGAAAATACCTATCATAAATCCAGACGAAGTTTGTCTCTGGAGATGACACCCGCGGTGTCAAACATGATAAATAGAAACGTTCGGGCTAAATTACAAACATAAAAGAGACAAATGAAGCTTTGATGAAATTAACAGAATATTCTAGTATCTAATGGCGATTTCGCAAAATCATGTTGACGTATTGTTTATGCGTAGGCTATCAAAATCCACCATTTTATCAAGTATACGTCACCACATGACTATATAACGGTTACCAATGAGAACACGTGTTATTAAACAGCAGGTGTCACGGTACTTTATACACATTGATTGAGGGTCTGTTTGCTGTCATACCGTAGACCACGATTCGCAACATCTAAGATCGATTTTACGATTTGAAATATTTGATATGCATTGAGAATTGAAAATGTACAGCTGAGAAACAACAATAAAGAGAATATCATCGTCATCATTAGCAGCATCATCAGCAGCAGCAACAGCAGAAGCAGCAGCAATAACAACATTGATACGGTGTTACGTCGGTAAAAAATGATAGTGGACAATAAAAATATACCAATACAGAAAATCTTCCAAAAGGGAAGTCGGTAATAACACAATCCTACTAAAGTCAGATCTAACAAAATGTAAGCGTATCAGGAGTTGATTTTAATCATATCAGTCATAAACACCGTGTAAAAATTACACTATGTAATAAAGATATTTTACATGGAAGTAACTTAGGTGAAAAAAATCTGTATTATTTTTAGAAAGGACATGCGACAGAGATTGAAATTGAATAAACAAGTTAAATAAAATTGAAGTTTCATATATTTCGCAGAAACTCAGATAATATGTTCCATCCACATTCACCAAAATATCAAAATATGTAAAAATAAAATGTAAATATGTTTTTCAAACGTTGAAGAGTTAGAAGGATATCCACAGTTTAATATTTAAAAAATAATATGTTTTGATACCAAATGCTTTACATCACAATCATGTTTTATTTATAGTTTGAATTTTACAAATGTCGGGTTGAAAAATGGCGTTTGCTAGAAAAGCCACGTGTTTTTGTTTCCAAGTATTTTTTCTCTCAGAATATCAATAGTAAACAAATTGGACAAAATTAATATGCCTGTAAGTCGAAAACTGTGTAACAATTTCATATATCAACTCGATAAAATCTTAATCTAGGTCATATTTCACATTTTTATATCGGCAATTTGTTTCTGTCAAAACTACGCCACGCATTTGCCATAAAATAGGGAATAATTAAGACTAACAGTTGTAGAAGTGGGAATATATCTGTTAAAGGGACATAAAACATGGCTGGGGGACGGCTTGTTCTAGCTATGTCATGATAAGCCCCGCCGTTAATGGATCGTAAAGGGTCAATTAGTGAGCGGCAGAAATTGCCACTAAACCTGTTTGTTTTATTGCTTCTGTTACTGCCAAGAAATGGAAGATATATAGAGAAATTAAGACAATATCTGGCTTTATAGTCACGTAATTTGCGGATATGAATCCTTCAAAACTACCATCAAACAGAACACAACACACATTTCTTTAAAAACCTCGAAATCAACTCTTCGTTTTAAAAAGAAAAAAAAAAATAAACGTCACAATAAAGCAGTTCTTGCGCAACTAATATATTCATAATGAATATATCGGGCCAAGTCGATTTATTTTAGACAAGTACCAGTGTTACGGTATTTGATCCTGTTCTGTTCTGTTCGGTATTTGATCCTAGTTTTCATTTCGTCAAAGACTTCTGCCTTTGAAAAGCAACTGGTAAACTAACTGATGATTGAGAGAGATGGCTGCATAAATGTAGTAGCTTTCCTAGATAGTCCGTGATAACAGCAGCTTGGCGACCCTGTACCGCCCTATCTTATCATCCTTGCTACCGGCTGATACGGCGCTCACGCGGCTTCTATCTTAATTTATGTGTCATTGTGCATTATTCAACTGAATGTGACACCTATACTATTCTCGGTGTCTGGTCGGATGATTTGTTCCTGAATGGAGCTATATTTATGTTTACGTTTATACAAACAAACACTACTACTACTACTACTACTACTACTACTACTTACTACTTACTACTACTACTTACTACCTACTACTACTGCTACTGCTACTGCTACTACTACTACTACTGCTACTGCTACTACTACTACTACTACTACCACTACCACCACCACCACTACTACCACTACCACTACCACTACCACCACTACCACCACTACCACTACCACGACTACCACTGCTACCACTGCTACTGCTGCTGCTGCTGCTGCTACTGCTACTGCTACTACTACTACTACTACTACTACTACTACAATAATAATAATAATAATAATAATAATAATAATAATAATAATAATAATTATAATAACACATCCTTTAATGAAATAAGAAAATAGTTATTAGTTGTTTATTTAACTTTTATTTTGTTGTTTTTATTTTGCTATTTTGCTATAAGGATTTGAAATTTATAAATTTTGCATGGTGGCTGTGCATACTTGTCAAGTCAATGGGCACGCACGTTTTGCTACCAACTTGCGAAAAAGCGTGCTTGGGCGATTTTTGTTGCCATGTCAGCAATCTCTTCTAAGGCCTCTAAACCAGAAATACTTTTTAATGTTTTAGCAGGAATTTAGTTATAATAAAGTAAAAATGAAAATATAAGAATTGAATCGATAATTTATTGCGTTAATCGTGATATGATAAACTTGAGGTTTATTTTTATTTAAGTGATGCCATTTGGACCACAACCCGAATGTTTTCTTTATCCGTGTGATCGCAGTTAATTATTTAATGATCGATTCGATCTTTAAACATTTAATATTTCGTTAAATGTATTTTTCATATTTCAATGAACAGAATACATTATCGATTCAATTATTATATTTAGTCGTTAGTCCAATTTGACCGGCTTATCCCACACTTCTGGAGAGATGTAAAATAAAATCTTTCTCACAAAACAACTATTATGTAGCAAAATAGAAGAGAATGTTAATAAAATATATTATTGCGGACACTTCTATATTTGTGGCTAAAACAAAGTGTTTAAAAAGTATTTTTTTCACTTACACAGTACATTGTCAACCATGGTTTTTAACCTTTAAAACTTGACTTACAATCGTGCCAAAGCACGTGCGGGCGACAGAGTTACTTCGACATTATCAATCATGACTGCAGGTCGTAACCTTACATAATTTTCTAAATACCATTCACCCATCAAATTCCAGTCTTGATCGAAATTCAACAAAAACTAAACATCACAAACCTCTGTATCATATCGCGCCATGTTGAAAGGTTATTAGGTCCCAACGTTCTCATTTTTCATTGGTGGTTTTTGTTGCGTTTCATTTATCTACATCCGTCGGCCGTGTTCGAGTGTTTACAGTTGGGAAATTGTGTTTATATAACGTGTTAATTTGTGATGCTAGGAGACCGATGCTTGTCTGACAGGCAGATATCTGTGAAAGGCTGCTGAGAGATCTATGAAACGATACATATGCTCCACAAACATGCAAACCTTCCATTCATGACTTGCTCAGGTTTTAGAACGCCGCGTTTAAGCTAAAATCTTTTATTCAAATTTTCAATTTAAAATTTCCAATACTAATTCATCGAAAACGCTTGATATTTCACCGAGTGAGCTCCGGAATTCGTATTTTCACGAGTGGCGAAGCCACTCGTGAAAATACATAATTCCGGAGTTCACGAGTGAAAAATATTTCTATCTTTCACTGGTAAAAACAAATTTTCTTTTTATTTTATGCTTTTAGTGCACAATTTGTGCGAATATGAAAGAAAATTTCCATGAAATGGCACCAAAAGCGTTTGTTTATGACGTGACGTCATGATGTCATTTATTATACTGCAAAGAAATTTGCTTGAATTTGATTGGATAATTTGCCGTTGATGTATATCCGTATTTACGGATCGGCCGTAGATATGAACGCACGTGCCTTAATTACCCTCTCTGGCCTCACACCTTTTGTTGTCGTCCGCCATTTTGTTTTGAATTCCCGTAAAAATGCATAATTTGAAACCGATCTTGTAAATTATAAAGCGGTATGCTAAGGGATTATTAAAATTGTTACAGAAAATATTTGTGTTATGTTTTTAACGTTGAAAACGATCAGATTATTCTCAAATTTGGTAAATAATTAACAAACCGATAGTCCATTCAATTTCTATAAAAGTGACGTCATACAGTAAATTAATGACGTCAGACATGTAATTATTGAGGTTCTCAGAAGGGAATTAAGCCGTTCGGCATTAAGTAAGCGAAATAAATGAAAAAATCGATGTTTTCTCATTATTTTTGTCTGAAAAAGTCTTTGCAGTATAATAAAACAATTATTTGGTTCCTTGAAAGGGTATGTGAGGATATATTGCCGGTCTGCGTGTCATATTATCCCTCGCCTGCGGCTCGGGTAATATGACACCCAGACCGGCAATATATCCTCACATTCCCTGTCAAGAAACCAAATAACTATATAATATCCAAAGTTGAGCCTGTTTTCTAAACGTTCTTATACGGAATGTAATTTGCGTTTGGGTACCAACTTGAAAAAATCAGTGAAAATAAAAATGATATTCCACTGTTTGAAAACAGTGAAATACCACTTTTATTTCACCGGGAAAATTCTATAATTCACCGAAAAGCATAAAATAAAAGGCAGTATTCATGCTGTGTGCTAGTCTTTTCTGTTTCCTAAAATATTAACCGCAGTTACTTTAGTTTATCCTTAACTTGAATCGTCAATAATACCGCCATTTTTATTGTCATTACATAGGCAAATGATGATATATTATTTCATACACCTACGACAATGTGAAAATAAAGTATAATTATCAAAAGCAGCTCTGTATCCATTCCAATTCATATCGGTTTCATGTGTCATGTAATCTGGTAATCATGCCTCTAGTCAATGGAAGAAATGATATTGTAAGTGGACACAAAGAGGTTGGCATTTACTTGTTTTGAAACGTCATATCAGTTATTAGTGGGAATAATTTTTCCTACCTTTTCTTATTCTTGTTTGATTAATTTCACATTTAAGTATGTGAAGATATGAAACTCAGGGTATAAGTATCTATACTGTTTTGTCCACGTTTTTTAGAAGCATTATCGACAGGCGTAAATACAAACTTGTTATGAAAGCTTATTACTTAAATAAGGAAGCATTGAGTAAAATAAAAAAAAATGTTCTTCTGGAAAGTATATGTAGGAACATTCACTTCCAAAAGTCGTCTTCACAGAAACCACCAATACACCAAATTTTATTCAAGAATCTCATTCTAAGATATAGTTACTGAGTGGAAATGAAGTTCTGAAGTTCAAATAATATTTTTAGTAACAGTGACCTTGACATTGACCCCACCAACCCCAAAGTTGAACCTGACCTGTATCTTGTGATGCTACACCTGTGTACCAAACAATTTTTAAATATTTGATGCATCTGGAAAGCATTTTTCTATTTTTAGTAACAGTGACCTTGACACTGGCCCCACCAGCCCCAAAATCGAACTTGACCTGTATCTTATGATGTTACACCTGTGTTCAAAAAATTATTAAAATCTGTCAAGCCTTTCATGAGTTATCATCCGGAAACGAAGAATCCGACCGACAGACAGACAGACCGACAGACCGACCGACCGACAAGCTCACTCCTATATACACCCTCAAACTTCGTTTGTGGGGGTAAAATTATCCTATTTGTTTTTTTGCAGTGGCGTTTTATTCATCTTCATTTTATCAAAGCTACCTTCTCTTTTTTCGGCGTGAGCTGTCTAAGCTCACTTTTGACCTAGTTTTTCGACCAATGAAATGTTGTAAATAATACTCGTATTCTCTTATTATGCAGAGGGAAAATGAAATAAACTATTTCGATTGGTAGCTATTTACACCAGAGAGGCATCTAGCAGGGTGGAGAGGTATCTAGTGGGATTTCTATTATTATGCAGCGGAAAAATCAAATAGATTATTTCGATTGGTTGTTAATTGGTGTTGCATTGGAGAAAAAAACATATTTACGATTTAAATAAGCAGTTAAGTCAATATTGATAGCTTAAATACAATTTTATATGGAATATTCTTGGGTGTCAGGTAAACACTTGCACACAAGTATAAGATTCACTTCTATTTAAGCAGAAATGTGAATGATCTTTAGATTTTGGCAATCATGTGACAAAGCAGGCTAAACTATTTCTTTTACAGTATATTCTCTGAATTCAGCAACACAATACATTCTACGAGGTACAGTCAAAAAGTTCCAGGACTGTCATGATATCTTTTTTATTTTCCGTACGATTCAGTAATTAAATATATGACATAAAAATATAACTATTCCACTGCAAGAACATATAAATATATGTAAAATATACAAACATAAACATGTTTTCTGATCCATTAGAATAGCCCACTATGTCATGTACGGAGCACTTCCGCGACGTCGTGACGTTCATATGACGTTTGCAAGGGTTGTTTTCATTTCATCTGTCAGCAGACGAGGAACCCAGCGCGCACATACCTTATTCATGTTCAAGTCCTGGGTCACTATTTTATTAACAGTTCCATGACACAGCCCGACAGTGTAAGCAATATCATCTAGAGAATTGCGCCGATCAGTTGCTAGGACGTCCTTAATCTTTTTGACTATGCGCGCATCATTTCCCGGCCTTCCGCTTCGCGCATTATCCTCAATATCCGCCATACCTTTCCGGAAACGTTTGTGCCACTCAAACACAAGAGTCCTGGAACAATTAAGTACACCATCCTTCTGTTTCATGAATTTCCAAGTATCAGTCGGGGTCATACAAGACATCGCAGAGAATTTAATTACTGTCCACTGCTCCGTACGTTCAATTAACGTTGTCATTTTCTTGCTTCAGAATTTTTACACGGCGGAAATTATACTTCACAAAATGCCGATACTTCAGCCGATCACGCTAAAATTATGTAATTGTTTGCTAGTAACGTTCCGTTGATGTCGTGCGGAAAAATAAAGACGTCTTGGTGCTGTTATTTTGAGAAACTGCAAAAAGAATGTAGTCATCTCATTGCAAAATAAGGCAAATTCTGAAGTGCTCCGTATTATGGTTGTGGACATGCTAAATGTGAAAAAATAAATTCAAATACTTGTTCAAACCTACTTTTTCATAGCTGTTGATATTAGATTTAAATAGAAATACATGCATGCTAAATATTATGAGGATCCGACGTCAATAATTTGTTTAAAAGGACCAGTCCGGGAACTTTCTGACTGTACCTCGTAGTGCACAGGTTGGGTTAACTACCGAGTATTGACTAAAGTTTTGCGCGAATCTGGGGTCCAAGGCCTTTGAAACATACGCGTCTGGTAAAACAAAAGCAATACATATGGAATTAGTATTTTTTTATATGAAACGTCTGATCAGGAAGTTTGAAGAATCAGTACAACTGGTGTTGAGGATAAATACTTGTCTGATAAACTTATTCCATATCAGGTCATCTCTTTGGGGAGACAGCTCTAAATTGTCATGTTACGAGTTATAGTTAAAGGGAGATGTGCAGGATTGATGAATGGAACAGATTTGCGAAAAGGATTATTAATCGGTTGAATATCATTATTTGAAGCTCAAATATTGATTTACATCCGAAATATTTCAAACCAATATTTTATAAAAAAAAAAAGAAAAAATATATAAATGGTGTTTCCTATCCTATGCGACGCGCAGAGGTTAGCTATTTTTGTATTTACCGCGTAAAGCCGCGGGTTTTTTTTGGGATTGTCACGTGATCACTTCAACCAAAATACGCATTCGGTGTACCTTGCCGACTATCGACATCGCCATTTGTTTCAAAATGCCTGGGCCACCACGAATAGTAAGCTCAGCGATGAGCTAAATATAGAATGATCGCTAAATATAGAATGTATTTTTGTATAGGGATTTCTTCAGCGGATTGTTTTCAGGTCCGGTAAAATGGTAAAATTAACCGAAAACTTCCTCCTTGAGGGTTTGAAATGTAGAGTTTAGTGAAAAGTACAAGTAAGTGTTACATAGATCGATCTGTTTACGATTTTACCGAGTACACCTGATCGACCCTGCACATCTCCCTTTAAATCTGTTTAAAAAAACTTACTGCTCTGAACGCAGTAGACCAAGTTTTGAAAAACTACGTCCAGTCAAGAAGAAAAACATCTGCTGACATAAGATCAGTATTAGAGCGGATGAAATCTTTGCGAAAATAAAAGTCTTCATTTTGTATCATCATACAAAAAAATTAAAGATTCAAAACTTGAAGTTATTTCACAAATGATCATAAATCTTGATATCAATATTACTTTCTGCTAGAATTTTAGATGATATGAAAGGGGCAATACAACATAACTGTATTTCCTTGTTTGACTTGTAACCCAAAATATGTAAACCCATGACTTGTGGCATATGTTAGTCGACTTTTTAGGTTTTGGGGATATATTCTACTTCTCTGTGGGATAAAGTAATCTGGTAAGGCTTGATATTTATTAGGGCAGTATATGGTAAGTTAACTGCCTAGCAGCTCGCAAGGTTGCTCTATAAGAAATAGAGCACGACTGGAAAACGTATCAAGTTCAAAGCTTTCTGTAATTTGACATAGAGAGCCACAGAAAGCTGCACGTTAATATAGTCAGATAGGTCTTATTGCAGCACAAGACGTAATTCATTTCTAAGCCAGGTTCTACCAGAAAGTCAGGAAAGGTATTTATTCCCTCTCATGATGCGCCGGGCTCCAAGTAAACGGGGCTTGATAACATGTTAAGAGGTTGTTTTTATTGTAAAGAAGACAAATTTTGTCTTTAATGGCTGGAAATGAATTTTGGCCAGTTTAACTGAAAACTAATTGATATAATGAAGATCAATGGTTCAAAGAATATTTTCAATTTTTGGCCAGCTTAGCTGGCATCATAAAGTTTGGTTAACATAAAGCGTTTCTGGTTTTTACTTCAGCAAAACGAATATACGAGGGTAATATCATTGACAAATATATGTAGACAGGTGTCAGAAGGATGTTTAGTTTCTTGATCAGATAGATAACTTATAGCAAAGGCGGCCAAGACAAAATAAAACAATTACCATGTTTTTACATGTCTTCTTAATTATAATACAACAGAATTATTTGTCACAATAATAAATACTATATGGAGACAAATGCAATATAATAATACTATCCACGAAAGAGTTTAATGTAAAATAAAGGCACAGTTCATATTTCTAACACATTTTCATCACAAAATATCCCGGCAATCTTTTAACAGAAAACACCTCCTTCCTCCACCTTTATCTGTAACATTCGCGTGAAATTACCACGTGTTTACACTTTACTGTATTCACCTTGCATCATAATTATATCCGTAACCGGATGCTGCAGTTTGTGCATATGGCATTTTGATATTTGGTGGTCTATAAGCATAGTCCATAGCACGGCTGTAAGGTGAAGGACGCGCTTTAGTCGCCATTAGATATGTGTCATGCGCATACTGCGCGTAGGCAAATGTTTCTGGTGTAGGATAGGAAGAAGACAGACGCATGCCGGGATTAAAATTTGAAGTAAAACTGGACGGAACCATGACGTCACTGGTTTGAACATCTTTGACTTCATCTGAAGCTAGAAGAAAAAAAAACATGACTTAAAAAAAACGATGGTTAATGTGTCATGAGGAATAATATGACGTATGCACGTCTGATCAGAAGCTCGTAATTGCTGCAGACGAAAACAGCATAATCGCTTGTTTTGTTGTTGTTTTATGTTTTTGTTTAAAAGAAAGATAGAAACTATCAAATGCTAGTATTCGCCTCTTATTTTTACGACAAGAAATCTACGTTTTTATTATACATACACAACGGCCGTAGCATGGTGTGCCAAGCCATAAGCGCCTTCCTGTCGCTACAAAGTTTTGACAAAGCAGCAATGTAAATGCTCACCTTTGGATGTTGGAGATCCTTTCCTGGTGGATCCCATCATCTGTAGGGAGCTTGGTCGGCTGTGGTTTCGTTGCTGGCCATGTGGACTCATCTGGGACAGGACATCTACCATACTGCTTTCAGCAAAGATACAGGATAAGTAAGTACCGGTGTAAACAAATGTTTTATCTTAATAGGGACGTTTGAATTTGAGCTTGTAAGCCGCATTAATGTATGACTCTAAAATAGAAGCCGAAACGAGCGCAGCGAGTGCAGGCTTCTATTATCTATAGAAACGTCTTAATAGACTCTATCCTACTTAGAAATTGCCCTACATTTGTAGCCATGCGCACGAGCAGTTAAAAATAGATCGATCTATTTTGTTCATTGTAAGAAAGAAAATAGAAAGGAGTTCTATTGAAACAAATCGCTTAGGAATTTGAATTTTCATAGCTTCTGACTGGCTGCAAATGTAGGGCAACTTCTAAGGCTATATAATATTTTTGAAATTATAAATTTCAGAAAATTGGTTCGATTACTGGATAAGGGAAATGTCAGTTTTTAATTTAATAAATTATATAGGCGTGTTTAACTAACAACTCATAGCTGTTATACTCATTGCACATGTTTGGCATTGCTTCTTTAAAGTAATGAAATTATATGCTTTAGTTATTTTTGTTATTTTTGCTTGAAAATCTTGTATAAACTTATACTTACCAGTCGTTTGGATCAACGTCTCGGAATCCTTTTGCAAATGGATTACTTGCTATCTTTAACTGAGTTATCTGTCAATGGAAAACACACAGATATTCTTCAAAACAGCCCATGTATTTCTGTCAGTTTCTTTTAATTTTCTGATTATGGTAAACTGTTAATATTCGCCGTATAAATACTTTCAGCCGTTTGCGCGTTTTAAATATGTAAAGAACATTATGTGTTATATGACATTCAACAACAGACTGAATTTTTCGTTGATATTTTTGTTTTGTTTTGACAGTAATTATTGTCAACAAACATTTGTCAACTTACTCGGTGATTCTGGTATGCTGTTACAGCCATAAACTTGGTTTCTTGAAAGATGAAAGTTTTGTAATTCTGTGTTTTTGAGCAATCTTCAGCCTTTGGATAAACATACACAACGTGGAACCGTGGTTGAAACTTGTGCATGGAATTCAAAATTATCTGAAAACAGAAAACGTACATAAATGAAACAAACGTTCATTTTGAACATTAACTATTTTCCACAACTTTTAGCGATTAAAATAAAAAACATTTTTGGAGGCTTGAAAATAATAATAATAATAATAATAATAATAATAATAATAATAATAATAATAATAATAAAAATAATAATAATAAAGCATTTTTACTCATCAATATAATCATTATAATTTTTCTTAAAAAAATAAATAAATAAATAAAAATAAATAAATAAATAAATAAATGAATAAATAACAGTTTTAATTATTTATTTTTATTTTTTTAATTATTATTATTATTATTATTATTATTATTATTATTATTATTATTATTATTATTATTATTATTATTATCAGGATTATATTGATGAGTATTTTTAACATGCTGTTGCTGCTGATGACGACAGTAAAACAGAAATGGCATGGTAATAAACTTAATGTCAATGGAAATGAATAAAAACAGAAAGCACCCATAACAAGATTATCCAAAGAATTTGAAAATTTTGTTTAAGATTCTATTTTGGTATCTGCGCCAGATCTTTTAAAAGAATACCGGATTTCTGAGAAACATAACAGAGATTGTATGTAATTTCTATTTATTTAACAGTAAATAAATAATAAGTCAATCATAGGGGAAAATTTGACAGTGATATATCGCAGTGCCCCACGCCTCAGATTACAAGCTAGTGCTACAAGAATAGAGCATTACCTACGGAGATATTATTCTGACTTTGTTTAAGTATCTTTTACAAAAATTAGGCCGTGGAATTTTAACATGATCATTAATATGAAAGCCGGAAAATGCGAACGCACAGAAAAGCATCTTGTGATGTTAGGCACAAACATAATATGTACGATAATTTCTTGTCAGACTATATGCGTTCAGGTAATAAGATTGTATTGAGTTCTGCTTAAGATGTTCATGTTAGAAACTAACTAATTTTAATGTTCAATTACATTATTCCACAATATAAAATTCCAAAAAGATGTATTACAAATTTCAAACGAATAATAATGACCTTATCAAACTAAGTATTTTTCTTGAATAAATTCTATTTACTTATAATAACAAAAAGAGAAGACATACATATTTTCTGCTTTACCCCAACTCTGAAGGACCTGGGTCTAAAATAATAAAATGATAAAAAGAGAATGGAAACCAGTGACTGGTCAGTTTTAAGAATGGTCATAATTTCAACCAATCAGTTGATCGACATTTGATATGGATCTCCAGTTTGAGTTGTGTGTGCTTCTCTCAGTTAAGATTGCATTAGTATTCAAACATGTAGAACATGTTTAAAGACTTTCAAACAGAACGGTTTTAATCACGATTTCGTGCCGTTGTCATGGAATCGAAGAAAGGATACGGTGCAATGCCAATTTCTCATTTACTCATTCTTTCGAAGAAACAGAATATAAAAATAGCCAGCAAAGACCGACACAGTAACATTTCAAATAGTGTGTTTAATGTGTCCATCATCGCCGTTCTAATGAAGGAAGACGGTTGCGGCACCGATGGGAGCGCTATCACTGATTGTGCCAGATATGCGCGCATCTCACAGGAGCTTGATAGATCCACGAGCACTCTCAAAATTAACTGGTCAAGCTGATTATCATCTGACGACTATCAGGAATGTTCCTATTATTACAGCTTTCAGCAGAACCACTATACGTGCATTAAATGCATTAAACTATACTATCATTTAGTTATGAAATAATTAAACAACATGCTTATTTAGTAATGTTTTGATAGATATACAATACTTATTAAAACGAATTGCATTAATTATGTAATATTGTAATGTTTTAGTTTTGTCTTTAGTTTGTTGATTTTGTTGGTTTGGCCATTGCTAAAATTTATTTGTTTGCAGAAGGAAAGCTAGTGATGGTTCGCTCTTATCAGCTAGAATCAAAGTATTACTATTTTATAACATCAGCCAAATATTAGAACACCAGGGAAACATTAAATAAACACATCTTTTACTTAAAGTTGAGCACTTTCAGTAGAAAAATATCAATAATAATAATAATGATAATAATAATAATAATAAAAACGATAATAACAGCGACTTTATTTTTACAAGGAGAACTCATTTGAACCCCTTGCTGTTTCCTGAGGTACTCAAACAACAAAAAAGAAACACAAACCACATTATATAAAAACATAATATTATATGTATATATTTTTCTAACATATGAACGCTAATGACCGTTACGATCTTTGAACAGTCCGAGTAGTCTCGGGTAAGTGACAGTAGTCATCTAACTGGCTGAGAGAAAACAATGGTTGAAGGCGCCGAGAATCAGTTGAAAGGGTTTTTTTTTGTTTTTGAAAACTTATGGCTTTACTATTTTAAAATATTAGACCCTCTAATATTTTAACCCAGGACTTTATCAAGTAAAATTGCATTTAATTGCATTTATACTATTCAACAAACAATAACAATAAAAAATAGACACTACGGAGCTTTTAGAGCATTAATTTTGCAATAGAAAAATTATTTTTATCATTACGAGCAAATGAAATAAAATATACTTTTTAAAGAAAGTTTCCATGTTAAAATTTAAAAAAGCGTTTCTATACGAAATGAAGTCTCCAAACGTTATCGTAAAGGGATTAAAAAGGCTGTAAAACAATAAAAAACAGAAATGGAAGAATTACTTTATTATTATCTGAGCTCACAGCATGAACAAAATCATTACTTACTTTAGAAAATAAAAAAAATATTCTGTTTTATATTCAGATTGAAACTTGTGTAGCTTAGAGTACGGTAAATTTATTAATATTTAAAAAGTTAGATATTACATGAAAAAAATAAAATGAAGTGTTCTTAATATTGTTTACTTAAACCTTATAAAAATGTGGATAGAATATCGGATTGTCCAATAGAAAGGGTGAAAAACGCTTACATGTCCGTTGTCGTCCATCAGATTATTTGTGAGTTTAAGTTTGTCGAAGGAGACGATTTGTTTAGTCCATTGAGATCCTTTAGCCGGCGAGTCCGGATGTACGTGGATGCGGCCGGGCATGTAGGGATCCGCCTTACCCGCCACCACCCAACTCGAACTGTGGAAGGAATATCTGAAATGGCAATAAAAACAATATTATTTGATATTCAAAGTAATTATATGTGAATTGCTGATGTTCAATGGCTTCGATGAGAAAATATGTATGCCAGTACAGGCAGTACTGTCTGTTCATCAGTCTAGAATCTCTATGCCTCGCGTGGTTTTTATGATGTTCTGACTAGCCATTTTCGGACGAATCAATGTCATACATTTTTTTTTCAGTAAACAATCTCTGGATGATTATTAATACATGTATGTCCATGATTCATCTATACCGACCAAACGAAGATTTAAGGGTTCCTAAGAAAGTAATTTAACTATATTTTTTATTAAATGATACCCTTCTGCATTTTTTTTCAAATAAAATTATGTTTTAGAAATTGAAATATTTCTTGATGGATGTTCTATTTATGTTAAAGAATTATTATATAACGCAAAATGTTCGAGTTAATGACAGCCGATAAAAAAACATATATTCAACGTCTCTTCTGCAGAAAGCGGAAAACCGACTTCATGGTCTCCGTTCTTTACTTATCGATTTGAATAAAGCAGGGTACCAGCCATCCGTTTATTGCTACATGTACCAATCTGAAAGAAATCCGTCAGATATTGAAAACTGTCGGACAATAATTCCAGAGTTACAGACAAGAGAAAATCTTAAAGAAGTATGTCTCCGCTTTGTGTGGGGCATTAAAAAGAGACTTCTTTAAATATAAAACAATCAATGTGATAAGTGTTTGGTGGTTAGATACCTGTATCTTTTATCATCACAGGGTACAAAATCCATCATGACCATGTAGTCTGAGGTACAATCTAAACCGAACAACCGCACTTGGAACGTCGGGAACATCCGTCTGAAACAAGAATAAAAAGCGACACATTATCATGTTTCTTACTATCGTGTGGTTACATCGACATCCACATATCGGAATAAAACAAAACAACAAATGCAAAATCCACATGCATTCAAACTTTTCATTGTTTAGAAATCGTTTAACGCATGGACGCTAATGTTTGAATATTTAATTGAACACATTTAGTCGAAGGTAACTGTGCGGGCATTTGAGGGTTCTAGTTTTTAACAAAGCGATGAATATCAAGGGAACTTCTACACTATAACGGTCTTCACGCAAAAATAATTTGTATTTACGCTCTACTCTCGGAATTAGAACGTGGTATGTGAATTCACCAAATTAAGTACTGAAGCTTGTTTAGGGCTCTGGGCTTTGACGTTGGCGAACCTGGACTGCTGAACAACACACCGAGTCGCTACATTGCTCTTTTTTGAAAATTCTCACAGTCCTCTAACACACTAGAATTTAATTAACATAAATATTTCAAAACGTTCATGAAAAGTCTTTCAGACAACACATAATGCGATAAGACTGCGGGAAAAGAGAGGTAACAGACCTCCAATAACAGCGTACATTTTCGTCCACTTTAATTTTATTGAAAACTAAACTATTACTTAATGTTGGTCTAGAACTATACATACTTTTGCAAGATTTCACAAAGAGTGAAATTTATTGCCTCTGCAATTGATTGCACCTTGCTCATAAATTCATACTTCGCCTGATGGGACACTTTAGGAACCAAATTAATATAGGGAATGTGAAATGATTCTTCGCCGATTTTGAAGTGACCATGTTATGTTATGAACTTGATTCTTTTTATTTTGGTCATTAACAAATTGATATTTACATTTAAAATGATATTACAACTGTTATCTCTACCAATGGTTTCATGCATGGAAACGGACAATTTCTAGTTTCTTTGTTCATTTTCAGTTACTTACATCAACAAACAATTACTGATATTACGTCATAAAACTTTGGTAAAAGTATTTCGTCATCAAATGAAACTATCTTATACGAATTTAGAAGGAAAGCTTAGTTCGCGAATAAAGTACCTTCTGGGGAAGCTGTATTAGTAAAACGGGCATTGATGGGAGCTCTGTACAATGTTATTTTGTCGTAAAATCAATGATGACAACTACTTAAATTGGAGCGTCAGTTTCTTTTCAAATTACGTGTTACTTTAAATGTGCCATTTTAAGACTATATACCATATATATACTCAACAAAAATAGAAACCTGACCCTTTATATTTGGTGTATTTTCCTGGAATCAGATTTAAAGCTAAATGAATTGTGGTATGTAATAAAAATTGTGCATGTTTTGAACTTAATTATGCATTTTGATATTTTTGGTGCATGAAACAAGTGATTCAGTTGTTATTTTCTTTTGGATGGTGCAAAATATATAGATTTTGAATATGCACCTCATACTTATTCAAAGTTACAGTGTCAGGTTTCTTTTTTTGTTGAGTATATGAATAAAGGAAGACAAACATCAATCTATCATTTTAAATCTATGTGGTAGTTGTCTTGCAGTATTTGTGGTTTGGTTTGTATTGTCGCTTAGAATATACAGATAATATGTACCTAAATAATCTAAGCAAATTACAATGTACGTATTTATAGATTTAACGAACATTATATATGTTGAGTGAGTTCAAGTTCGACTCATGAAATGGTCATGCTAAAATCTTTACATGTTTGATTAACATTTCATTTTGTTTCTGTCTATTACGACACGTCTGAAAATTAATTTAAACAAACAGTTAAACAATATTCGCTTGGCAGATAACAATAAAAGAGTTGATTGAAAAAGACATAAAGGGGCGTCTGGGTTGCAAAAAATACATTATTACGTGTTTATAATTTACACAGATTAATGTAAACTGAAAGGTTCCTAGATTTCCATTCTGGAGTTGTTTTTATATTGAAACACAGGTGTTCGCGCTGATTGAATTCTCAGGAAATCGCTGAATGATGGTCTACTAAATCTGCTATAAGCTAATTTCGAAAATTAGCCAAATCTAACGGGTACGAGTTTTTTTGTGCTAGAGTTTTTTATTTACTTTTTTCAGTAGTAAAAGTTAAACGTTGAACTTTTGAGACTGGTCTCCAATCTTATTTTTATGGTCTTGGGCCTGGTTAAGTAACTATATTGTGGTTTAATCACGTTCTCATGGGTGTATCAATACTTCCGGTCTTACTTGGGGTAACTGAGCATTGTAACGTTCCGCCCCTTGTGCGTCATGGCGCGACTAGTTAGGGGTTTATTCCAATCCAATCCAATCCAATACTTTTATTCAACAAAGATTTCTCGTCGAAGACTGTGATTGATTAAGTAAGATTATATAAATATATATGAAAAATTGAAAATGTATCAAACGACATAAGAAACAACACGCAGTAATTGTTATTATTTATTTAAACACTGTTCGATCTTTCACTTTAATAAATGTTTCTTGAAAACATTTTTATTCATAAATAAAAAGCATTTTTTCCAGATTATTACACAATTTAAACAACGGCTGTGGCTAATAGCGTTTTAAACTAAATTAAGTCACAAAATCACCCATACAAAAAATAAGTTCAAGACGTTTTTAGCCTCAACCGTTGTTTAAATTGTGTAATAATTTGAGAATGACTTTTATCATTAAATATATTTGAAACCTTTCACAAGCATAGTTAGGCAACTTTGCGGTGTATGGGATATAGCTTTAAGTTTTAAAAAAGCATGTAGATTGCAATTGCTTCCGTAATAAATCAAGGTAGGACTCGGCTTTAGTCCAGTTCGTTCTTTTATTTTAAATAAAGAATTTCGCTTAATTTTCACAAAAAACTAGATTCGTTTTCTACACATTATACATTTGAAGTTTAGTTAGACACGTGTCCGGCTGTTGTTCAGGCACCATATTAAACGATAACTGTGATGTTTCTTAGTTTTCATGTAGTCTTGCGCAATTCAAAAAAAGGAAAGGGGCTAGGAAGAAAACATGATACTGTCTCCGCATTTTAACTTCTTGTACTTTTTCGATGATAAGATTCCCTATATATCGCCATTATTAAGCAAAAATTTATTTTCAGCTATTACGAAAAATAATATTATTAAATCATTTGATAAACGATTTTAATTATAATAGAACAAAAACTCTTTACACAATTATTTGAACAGTGTCGATCCTGATCAGCCGGCTGGAATTTACCATCTGATCTGAATCTATACTGGTCGCACATGCAATAAAACCCGTATAAATGGAGTAAATGGTTAAAAATGACAGTGGAACGTAACTGTTTATATTATACGTCAACTCTCCTTTAGTATTAAACTATTTAGAACTTTCACGAAAGAAAACGATACTATTATTTCTATTTGGTCAAATTAAATGTGCAGCTATCGGGTATTTTAAATAAACAATGGACATTTTAATGGCAAACACGCCAGTAATGAAGCGGCTGGATACCAACAAATCATTGCATCTTTGCGTTAATTAATGAGTCCTTTCGCTAATTAACGGTCTGATTATCATGCCAGTGCGAGAGGCAGTCTGGTTCTACAAGTGTCATTGGTGTCTAACCCGACTGGCGAATCTTATCTGATAACCAGTCAATGATGGATGCAATCATACGCTTCTGAAGTTCTGTTAATGAAATGTTACCTTCGTAAAAGTTCAATTAGAAAAGAAAACGCTTAACCAAAATAAAGTAATTGTAACGCTTTTTAAACGGTAGTATATAATAAGCGTTCATAAAAAACAGTAATAATAAATAGATAAATACTAGACTGATAAATGAATAGATTATAAATTATATTATATATAATATAAATACAAATGGCAAATAACTAAGGAAGTATATAAATAAGAGCAAATTAGTTCATTTTAAAATATTTTAATGTAATAATGAAAGTTGATGACTATGTTCGCGTAAAAAAGACCAGAAACGATGTCTTATTGTTCTTGTTTTTTAATCAGGTTGGTCTGACTGAAATGATTTTATTTCTGTTTCAATACCGTATACACATAGTAGAACTACTAGAACAATGGGCTGGACACGATTACAGCTACCTAGTTTTAATAGTGAGTTCAATTTTTTGTGGTTGTTAGTATGTACTTGTGCTCCCAGGGTAATGCATTACAAAACTCGGACTTACATTTGCTCCTAAATGTACTTTCTTCTTAAAAAATAAAGCTTTATGTTAAAGTAATAACTTGGCTCGGTTCTTTAATCTTCCCTTAAACAAATATTTACAAATGTTTAGCAGAGCTACTTTAAAAGCATTAAACTCCAATAATCTAAGAAAAACGTCCCCTTTAAATTAGCCATATCCAAATTTAATCGAACCGTAGCCAGTTATCGCAGTATTCGGCAGTTCCCGGCAGGGTGCGCTTGATTTATCACTTACGATCATTGAGATCTCTCGATTTCACAGTTTGTTTACACATTTTCACGCTCATTAGAGATCTATGTTGTCGGGATTCACAGAACTGATAATATTGTCCCCAGGGGTCGCCCGTGGCGGCTGAGGTTGTGACTGGGAGACTAATTATCAAGACGCAGGTTCATTAATCAACGGTGTTGATGAAAAGTCCATTTTCTCGTTAAAATTATTTTCTTTTGCAATGCACAAACTTGGGGTAAAACAGAACTGTAATTAAAGGTTGAAGTTGAAGTCTTAATCGAAATGAAAGCCTGTAATAAAACGATAATTTGACTAAAATCTAGCTTGATGGGGACATGCTAAAGAACACGCAACTTACCGTCCCGCTTTTGTTACAATCA
Organism: Corbicula japonica; assembly: GCA_038501625.1. Taxonomy (NCBI): domain Eukaryota; kingdom Metazoa; phylum Mollusca; class Bivalvia; order Venerida; family Cyrenidae; genus Corbicula; species Corbicula japonica. The sequence continues at coordinate 1,757,637 of JAZAYU010000037.1, read as the reverse complement.
TTTCAGTTCCAAGTTCATCGAATTCATCCCATAAAGATTTCATTTCTAACTGACATGAGACATTCATTAACTTTGAATGTAAAGGTTTGTTTAGGTCTGGATTGTCTTGGTCACACATGTTACATTCCGGAGTCTTTGGGTCATTTTGGTTAATATCCGAACTTTTTCCACTCTCTAGTAAAGAGTCTGTAAGATTATTCCGTGGCACTGTTTCCGGTTCAAGTCTTGAATCAAAAAGAGGTCTCCCCGTTCCTGCATTCATCAGACATGCTAAAATACAAAAAAAAACAATTATAATTCAAAAGGCATTAAGTACGTAGAAATAGAAAGAAAATAGAGAACAATACTTGTGACTAAAGCCAAGTTGTAAACATGGCGAACACTATATCTGGTACCAACGTTTATGCTTTTAATTTACAGATTTGTCCTGATGTTAAATTATTTTTCAGTAAAAAAAAAAAATAAAATCTGGTCATTAAAGTAAAATTACTGTGTCAGATATAAAAGCGATATGCCATAATCGTGATTGATTTCGAAAAAATACAAAACTTACGACAAAACAAATGGGGTATCAATGCATTTTTGTAAATTGTATGTATTATTATATTTTTAAACACTTATTTGGTTTCATCGATTTAGAAAATAAATAGAATATAAAATTCATCATTCTATTTTCTTTAAGTCTATAATCGCACATGCATTTTGATTGCACTTCAATTTGTGTAGCTCGTTATAACTTATAAGTAAAAGCGATAACTGGGCATTTCTTTTAATACCTTGGAAGAGAATTTGTTTTGTGTCCGAAAAATCGAAGGCAATAAATCTTTCGTTTAGCTAATTGGTGCCTAGTTTGCTGTTTTGATGTTTTGATTTTAAAAGCCGTTTGTAGGTTATATTCCTTCTCAATTTACTTCCCAAATAACGGCAACGAATTCTCCGTTGACGGTATTAATTTGTTGTAAATCAAGCATTAACATATTTCAATTATTTGTTAACATCGGACACGGAACTGATGATGAAATAATGTGAAAGATCCGTGCTGTTTGATGACTTTTTTGGTTATATTGTATCTGCTGGTTTTTTTATTCACATATTTTTTAAGAAAAATACCGCTAAAATTTTTAAGTTTGAGGTCGTATTCCTTAGTAAAAGAAAAAAGAAACACGTTAAACGTTTGCATATTGGAAATTTCAAAGACTCTTTTGATCGAAAAGAAAATAAGCAATTTAGTGGAAACTCACGATAAATTTGTATGTGTTGATTCGTTTCAGTATATTTTCTTTTAAGCGCAACCTTGTTTGCAAATTTGTACTTGATAATTAAGAAAACTTGACATAAATTTAACACAATTTTAGAAGAGAGAAAGACTAACTTCCGGTTAAAAAACATAGCCGTTCAAGATAGCTCCGGATTTAATTTCAATCACGGTCCACTATGAAGCAATATTTTCATTCTCGAGTGTTAAAACTCAGCAATTTGTTAAAATTATTCGCATAAATATTGTTAAATATATTGTATTTGAAACTTCGATGTATTTCCCTCGAATATCGCTTTATATTTTCTCTTTGAAATATTTATATAAAATCAAATGAAACAATCATTTTTAATATGATGTTTTCTTGAGATGCGTCACCGAAGTCTCTGTTTCTATGTATGGATGAACCTTTTTGTGTATTCTTCGTGTTTAAATTCTTTGCACGCGAGAATTTCATTAAATATAAATTACTGTGGTCCATATTCCGCCTTTCTTGAAGAACTTGACAAACAAAGAAACGTTAAGATGTACACACACATGATACAAACAATTGGTTTTAATGGATTAATAAACTGCTTAATAATTTAAATATTTAATTTATCGATGAGAGATTGAACAAAACACAAATTCTTAAACAAATATTTTATCGTGTCGTTTAAGTATACATGCATGCTAATCGATGAAAATGAACACAATGCATCACGATTTTATGTAAGTTAATATCAATTCTAATTCCAACACCGACTTGAATTGGTACGGCACGTACCGGCCTCATTAATTTTAGAACAGTATGCGTTTAAATATATTAACAATGAAAACGGTTTCTAACATCAATACTAAAATCCTAAATATGTTAACGAAATAATAAAACACATGTGGTTTTTGATTTTGCAATGACACTTGTTTGGTTTGCTGTACTCACTAATTCATAATGTTGTGTAACTGTAACCACAGTTTGGATATAAAAGACTCAACATAACAATTCTGCTGGCACCAAAACCACCGAATATCTTTTATTTTGTTATCGCTATAAAATGCATACGTGCAAACAAGTGCCTGTCATCAAAGTTAAACAAGCTCCAATTTCTTATCAGTAAGGCACGAAAACCGCGCAAACACACAATTTACAACTTACCTTCCATTGTTTTCATTCCATTTCCATAAGGATTGTTTTGACCCCAGTCGAACTGACAGTCGGTGCTTCTTTGTTGGGGCACGAAGGGATAGCCGAATCCTCCAAGCCCCAAGTCACTCAGCGGCCCGGACATCAGACTGCTGATGCTAAAGGCATTGGCACGCATAGACAGGTTGGAACCAGCATCCATGTGTCGATTGATAGAAACCCGGCGCCGTGATAACCCGCCGAATATCGTGATGAAAGTCCAAGTCTCCTAGCACAATTCCACCGTGCTAGTACGTGATGATAGCCTTAAGTCCTGGTGCTGATAGTAGCTCTGGAAATCTTGGAAACTTGAGGTGATAAACTCTCGCAGAAAGTGTCAGTGAAAAGAGGTTTTGTTCCAATGACAGGCGTAAATTAAGACACTGAAAAACTTCCTCCAAACTTTTACTTCCCGCCCCGTTTAGCATTATTAATCATTATTGTATCCATATTATTTAAAATTCCACGTCATTCCTAGGCAGTTGTAAACTAGATTCACAGCGTGTTACCATCATTATTATCAATTATACGCCCCATTCAAATTAACGGACCGTGTAGAAACTCTCCGGCTGGCATCGTAATACGAAATATGTAAATCAGCAGGCGGAGCTTACCAGCAACATAGGTAAGATTAGCACCGGTTGGCTGTGAGTACACCTCACGCTGGCTGCGATAAATGTATCAGAAGCCGCGAATTAAGTTTCATGTTTAAAGGCGGATTAATTTCTGTTGCATTTTGAATCTTATTTCCTGCAAATTTGGTAAAAGATATTTGATATAATTATTTTCATTATGTCTAGGCGTTGGTAAATGCAAAAACTGTCAAGCACTTCATCTTTATAAAACCTGTTGCAGTAAGATTAAGGTTTGTGCACTCTATAACCTGGTTTGAACCCCCCAGTGGCAAACTGTTTTGCCACTGACCGTTCCGAGGCTATAACCCCTCGGGTTCTCACTTTCGTTAATTTTTGTAGTGTCTTTTTGAAATTTGATTAATTTATAACCATGCTCTGTTTTCATCTCTTCTTTTTGGCTGTGTGGGGAAGCCGTGCCATTTCTGATCTGCATATTTTACTTTTCTATGGGGACTTGTGTGAAAAATTAAACCTACATATTTTGCTGTAATCAGAGAAAAGGTATTGAAGGTGTATCTGGATAATAAACCTAAATGATGAGACTGTTTATATGCTACCTGTACATGTGGAACCTGTTCATCTTTAACCCTCAGCTTCTCGTAACTTATAGCACTTAAAAATGCTAACCCCGTTCTTCTCAAGCCTGTACATCTGCTTCCTCCGAGCATTCGCTATCTGCCGTACATATCTGAGCCTTACACTTTCTTTTACCAATACATTCGTTGAATGTTAGCCGTACATCTCCTACCGCCTGTACATTTTCTAGCCGTTCATCTGCTACAATCCGTACATCGGCAACACGCACAGATACTACCAACTGTACAGCTTCTGCTCCTTCATATGCTACCATCCGTATACTTGTACCACGTACATCTGCTATCACAATATCTTTGCTTCCACAAATATATCCGCAAGCTATACATCTGTATTACCAAAACATCTGCTACCACGTACATCTGCAACAAACCGTATATCTGCTACGACACGTACAACTGCTAACCTTGCACCAACCCGTTAATCAGCCCCAACACGTATATCTATAAACCGTTCACTTTCAATCCGTTAATTCGCTGTCAACCGTACATCGTTAGTCGTACATTTACGACTCGTACATCCACTGCCACCCGTACATCTGTTAGTCGATAATCTGCCACCCGTACATCCGCTGCTACCCGTACATCTACAAGTCGTACATTTGCGACCCGTACACCCGCTGCCACCCATTCATTTGTAAGACGTATATTTGCGACATGTACTTCCGCTGCCTCCCGTGCATCTGTTAGCGGTACAATGATTTACGACTCGTACATCCTTTGCCACCCGTACATCTGTTGGTCGAAAATCTGCCACCCGAACATCCGCTGCCACCCGTACATCTGTTAGTCGTACATATGCGATCCGTACACCCGCTGCCACCCGTACATCTGTTAGACGTACATTTGCCACCTGTACATCCGCAGCCACCCGTACATCTGTTAGCCGTTCATTTGCCACCCGTACATCTGCTGCCACCCGTACATCTGTGTGATTCGTACATTTGCGACCCGTACACCCGCTGCCACCCGTACATATGTTAGACGTACATTTGCGACATGTACTTCCGCTGCCACCAGCACATCTGTTAGACGTACATTTACGACATGTACTTCCGCTGCCACTAGCACATCTGTTAGACGTACATTTACGACATGTACTTCCGCTGCCACCAGCACATCTGTTAGACGTACATTTACGACATGTACTTCCGCTGCCACTAGCACATCTGTTAGACGTACATTTACGACATGTACTTCCGCTGCCACCAGCACATCTGTTAGACGTACATTTACGACATGTACTTCCGCTGCCACCAGCACATCTGTTAGACGTGCATTTACGACATGTACTTCCGCTGCCACCAGCACATCTGTTAGACGTACATTTACGACATGTGCTTCCGCTGCCGCCAGCACATCTGTTAGACGTACATTTACGACATGTACTTCCGCTGCCACCAGCACATCTGTTAGACGTACATTTACGACATGTACTTCCGCTGCCGCCAGCACATCTGTTAGACGTACATTTACGACATGTACTTCCGCTGCCACCAGCACATCTGTAGACGTACATTTACGACATGTATTTCCGCTGCCACCAGCACATATGTTAGACGTATATTTACGACATGTACTTCCGCTGCCACCAGCACATCTGTTAGACGTACATTTACGACTCGCAAAATCCCCCGAAATTAGTACTCCATGAATATTAAAGATATAACAGTAATGCATCATATACATTAGCCACATGTGTATTTTAAATGTACGTTGCTTTCTATTTCAGAAAAAAGACTAACAAAAAATGAAACCATTTGTTGATACTATTTTAGACTTTCAATTAATTGGAAAAAAAACAGTTAACAAGCAGTGCTTTCGAACACAAACCAACGGAGCGGATGCGTGAGTAGCGAGGCCTAACAATATTTGTTAGGGTCATCCGATCCTACCTAAAATATGCCCTACCTTACCATTTGTAAGGTCTTCAGAAAATTTTGGGATATACTGATGTTGTTTATAACAATTATATTATACTAGCAGGAACCCTCAGTCGCAAAATTAAAAATATTTTTAAAAAGCTTGAGCTTGCATTGACTAGCTAAAGGTAAATATGGTTATACATTACACCACTCACCGCGCTCTTGTGTAAAAAAATAATCTTACCTTTTTACCTATTCCTGGAAATCATATAACCCTAACAATACAATTTTATTCTCTTTTTTTTAACTGACCAGACAAAATGTATCTCAAAATTCTCATTCAAACTCCGGCCATAGGATCAAGTTTTCGTTAGAATACTAAAACCCTAAATAATCACCAGCCGTAACTGAAAGGTTAAACCCCCCCCCCCCCCCCTCAACACACAGTATCCGGGACGTTTTAGGTCTAGTATTTGGGTAGTACGCCGCACCCCTAACAAGTATAAAGTGTTCAGAACGAATAAAAGCTTCATCATTATTTAAAAACCCCAAGCTTTTATTTGTTTATGTGTAAAAATATTATGTATAAAAGTATTATGAATATAAAAGTGATAAAAGCGCCAAATTTTATTTTGCGAAAAGTCTCCTTTCTTACGGCCAGTTTATAGACGGGTGGTTTCAATATCCCAGCCAATAGAGATTCGGATATTGTTCAATCACCCGAAGGATATACTTCCTGCTTTTTAAATTTTGACTTTGGCGTTGTCTGTGATATGCATTATTTTGACCCCCTGTCAAAATTCTATTCTGTTTAGTTCTCGTTTAGGGCAAACCCATTGTTTTATTTGGGACCATACGCCGTAAAAAATAGAATGGTATTAATCAGAAAATACTGCATGGAATGTTCCATGTTCAACGCCATATGCATACCATCGTTTAGGATGGATCAAAATTGTACTGTTAATTGGTGTACATACGTAAATATTGAGTTGTGCTAAACCCGGGGCTAGGCGGCGCGGGCAGTAATATGCCATTACTGCACATGAACGGGTTCAATCAAACCGAGTCTGGAATATTTTCATATTTTTCGTGTTTGGCGGCTTTCGAAGTTCCCTTTTCATCTATATATTACAAGTAAGCCATTTTAGTAAAAAAAAATCATCATTCACGAGTGTTAACGTTGTGTCATAGTTTAACTTTTTTGTTTTTGGACATTTTCAATTTATCGTGTTCATTTACTTTCAAAGTTTCCTTTTCATTTATGGCACGTTCATGGATGTTGACGGTTTTAGGAGATGGGAATCCGGTTGCGTCATCCTAGAATTTTACAAAGAGACCCCAATTGAGACCCAAATTCCTCTGGTTCTTAAGCATATACAGTGTAGGAATGAAGAAATGACGAAGGATGGATCCAGTGTACGAATAAACAACGGTATAGAAACCTAAGAATTAACGTAATAATGCATTAATGGGTACAATCTAGAGACGAACATTGGTATGAATGGCTAAAATATAGGATTAAATTAAGGAGATAGGAAAAAATATCGGACGGGCGACAATGTAGAATGCAGGAATAATAATACCAGGAATTATCAGGAATAAGTCAGATTTGAGACGGGATCGGACGTTTTGAAGGAATAAACGTAGTTAAGTAGCTTGTAGGAATTGATCGGAAGAGGCCTATCTTCGCTGTCTTTACTTCATTATAAATTTCTTATATTGTTAATATCTATTTAATTTTTAGCTGTAGTGTTTTATCCTTAACATTTTCCGATTTCTGTTTATCTTTCAGCAGTATACCGATATATCTCTTTCTATCGAACACAGACCCTATTTTACAAATATTTATTTTTGAGTTGCATAAAGAAAATTATCTCATAAAAATAATAAATACTTTGTTCAGAGAAGTGGAATTAGGGATTTCTGTCCATAACCGAAGTTAAAATTTAGAAGACAAAATAAATATTGCCCGTCATTTAAACTTTTATATCTTATGTGTGCTCGTACAACAGATTTCAGCAAAAACAATGCAATATATAAAACATAGAAACCGAAGCGAACATAAAACTTTACCGGTCAAGTTTGGCCAGGAAATGACCAATGAAACTAGTAGATACTCCATTTGCCGTATCTCCATGAATGAAATATTTACAGATATCTTATTTCTTTGCATCAGTGGACTTGATCTGTTGATTTTTTTCATCTGTAAATGTCATAAACTTTAAAATTTGACAGTGAAATAATCTGTTTGAGACTTTTATATAAAATATCGATGTCATCAATTTTTAGGAAAGAGGAGATAGCCTTGACCACTGTGAAAAACTAACATCTTTGCGCATTATCAAATGTCCAAAACCTTAATTAAGGATAAAATAAAGAATAACTGAACACAAGTTTCCAATTGTTATTTTGTCAAGTTATCATTCTTGCTCACTATGTGTGGGATGCTTAGTTTTAAAATAAAACAGAGAGTTGTGCAAACATCATGAACGTATAATGTAGATGGATATCGTGTGAAATATAGACAGGTACTTGACGATATCGATATTAACTGTAAACAATAACTGTGCAGTTCATTGATATCATTATATCAGTTCTATGTAATACAACTGCAGCTTCTTCTTTCCGGAACAGTCATTAGAGACGGCAAGTCGTGTGTTATCCGTGGATACACAAACACTACGTGGTTGCTTCATGTCAAGCACATGTGAGGACAATATCTGTCCTGTGTGAGACACCTGCACTACAGAGTTTGTGTTTGTACTGCAGACAAAGATACAGTCGGCTGGACCGACCGCCATGCCACGTGGTCCCTGGATCGTCTCGTCACTGACGTCGACTCTCGTGTCCATGAGTTGGTCATAGATGTAGACGGTTTGCGCCAATCTGTCAGAAATAACAACCTTATTACAGTTCTTAATGTAAGTACAAGTACTGTCGTCGGGTTTGTATTGCTTTGAAGGAAAGTTAATAGCTAGTGTTTTCTCCTCGCCTCCCACTGATACAACTCGGACTGGTTGTGGGTCGTCGCGACATCCTACCAGAAGATCGTCATCCTTCATCATGCATAAAGACACGCAATTCATTGTCGTATTTAAAGTACTTGTTATTGTGATTTCACTTAATTTACAGATTTTTATTAAATATATTCTAGGACCACTTGATACTGCCGCGTCCTCATCTGTTATCACAGTCACGTCGTAGATTGAATATGGGAATAGCACAGAGCCCACTTTTTCAAGGATCTGGTTATACACTAAACATTTCTTGTTCTTATTGTCCACAGCAACCAGTCTTCCATCTGGCAGAAAATCCAGACCTGAGTACAACGGTTCCTTCTGATCACCTTTGTTTTTCTTCAGGGCAATGGAAGCCAGCAGAGTCAGCTTCACTGTATGATCTTTTTGCTGACCGTTCATACTATCTGAATACATAGTGACATCGGCAGGAACATATTTCATTGTAAGCTTACCAGGTGTTGCATTATTTGTTGGGGGCAGATGAATTGACTGATAAAAATCAAACGACATATGTATGTCTTTCATTTCTGCAATATCCTTGACAGTGTTCTCTCTGAGCGTCTTGACTCGATCTTTGAGATGATGGGCCACGATCAGCTGTTGCGCTGGAGTCCCTAGTTGACGAACACTGTCTACATCAGAGAGTGCATTCGTCAAATCAGTGATATAATTGTTGCAAACGTCATTTTTTAAGTCAAGATTACTTTGTACTTTTTGTTGGAAAGCGTGTGCATCATTGGCAACGCTCGTTTTCAAATTTTCAAACATCTCGTTAACCTTGTCCTGCATATCTTGTATTTTGTTTGTTATTTCAGTGGCATCTGTTGCTATCTTTACTTTGATATTCATTAAACGTTGGGCGTAAGCGTTTGTTTTGAAATCGATATCTAGCAATTCTTGTTTGATGTTGGTCAATTCGGGAACCTTTGTTTTCGCTGTATATTCTATCTCAACTACACTGTGGCACTTCCGGTGCTTGACTATGGCGCATGTACTGCAACAAAGCTGGTCGTCATCTTCACATAGGAACTTCAGTTGCTCGTTGTGTTGTTGGCATTGGTCTATGCCTTTCATATCATACGAAACGGTTACATTATTTACTTCGCCAGCGGCAATTATCCTATGATCCCTGAACATAGTCAACCGTGTGTGCGCTTCTGAACACGCCGAGCATAGAAGCTCCGAGCAATTCACACACCAGTTATCTGCCTCGGTAAAATTATCTTCAGCACTGCAATGCTGACACAGTTTATCAAATCTTTGTCCGGAAACTGCAAATATCTGTTTTCCTGATATCTCATCTCCTTGTATAATCTTCGAAAATTTGGAGTCCGCCATTTTGTCATTATTTAAGTTCGATCAGAAAAGTTAAGACAACACTTTAATAGGTAAGTATTTAATTTGTTTGTTCTTAGGTAGAGGGACATATCCTTATTATTTAAGATGTGTTTCACTTTTGAATGGTACTCCATGATAATATGAACATGTCCAGAAGCTTTTTAAACTCGCAGATACGATAAGGTGGGAATAAAGATGGACATTGTTCAATAGTTTTCATTAAAAACTCCTCGATTCAAACCAACCATTTGTGTTATTGAAAAAGATCTTCACCATTGTACTTCACATTTTGCATTTTGCATTTTGTACTTCACGTTTACTATATGCATAAAGAAAATCATATTTGATTTGTTTAAATGAAATATTGTAAGAACATTTAGGAATTTCTGTGCCCAACGAAATCGTTTGGAACGATTACAACAATGGTAAGCAAGTGATCAATAACAATAAATAGCTTAGGGTGAATACATTTGTAATTGATACGTTTAAAGCATTATTGTTAACGTGCAAACGCATTTACATGTATGAATGCAAGCATTAAAATGACGAAAATTTGATATTCTTTTTTCTAATAAACTTTGCTAATTTCAAATTCACCTCATCTTTGGCTAAATCAATAAAAATATCATTGCCTGCGTTGCATCGATGCCAAAAACGAGCACATCTTATTGAAAGTAAACGTTGAAAGTTCTTTTTTGTGTCGCCTGACTAGGCGACATACAGGAATTACTTTCGTCAGCGGCGGCAGTGTCGACGGCGGCTTCGTCCGCGGCGTCGGCGACGTCCGGATTTCCTTGTCCTGAGCCTAACTTTGACACCGTCGGTCCAAATGACTCCAAACTTGGTATGCATGTTTCTGGCAATATCTCAAAGTGCATTGCACAAGAATCGTAACTCTACCTTGTTCCGTTTTTTAGTTATTCCTCTTTGATTAGTTTTTATAGAGCATTTCTTGTCCGGAGCGTAACTTTGTCAATAAAAGGTTCAAATGACTCTTAAACTTGGTATGCATGTTTCTTGCAATGACACGAAGTGCAGTGCGCAAGAACCGTAACTCTACCTTGTCCGTTTTTGAATTAAACCCCTTTGATTTTATAGAGCATTTCTTTTCCGGATCGTAACAATGTCACCATATGTTCAAATGACGCAAAACTTGGTATGCATGTTTCTTGCAATGACTCAAAGGGCTGTGCACATGAACCGTACCTCTACCTTGTTCCATTTTTGAATTAATCCCCTTTGATTGATGTTTAGTACATTTCTTGCCAAGGGCATAACTTGTTGTGCATGTTTCTTGCAATGACAATTAAAGGGCAATTTTATATGTGAAAATTTGTGCAAATACATTGCACTGTACAATAAAAACTAATTAACATTTTTATGTCGACTAACAGAAATTTCGTCAGGCGACAGATCCGACTCGCGGAGTTCTAGTCTTTGCAACATTAATTAGTTAATAAAATGTAGTTGGTTTGTTGGAAATAGAAATATTATGTCGTTAGAAGAAAAATATCTACACATTAAATTTTACCAATCTACAACAATGGTGTTCATATGACAGTAATCATGTGTTGAAATTTCAATTCAGTGTTTCAGCAGATTGAAGCTTTGCTCTGAAAATGAATTCAACATTTAAACATTCAAAACTATTAATTTAGCTATAAACTATTTCAGGAAACCTACACGCAAAGAAAGCAAAATGTAATCAGCTTTTTAAAAAAAACAACAACATCATAAACCATAATAAATCAAATGTAGTGTACGTGTTGATCGACGAGCATAAAGAATGCTGTAGAATATCTTCTTGGTAACCCAAACTTATATTTTGAATGTTTCGGACTTCATTAATAAATTTGTAAAATAGCGTTGTATTTAATTTTGTAAAATTTGTAAATTTGATTACATTTAAGTAAAACATTGGTAAAACATTTTGCTAAAGCAACTGTGTTTATCGAATAAATCAGTAATGTAACCAAATTTACCAAAATTGTAACTGATTTGCGCGAAAATCCTTGGAAACGATGCAAATTGACAAAGATATTTAGCATTATAAGAAATAAGGTGATCTGGTGCTTTACTGTTATTTTTTCTTTTAGGACAAAAAAGATAAGTTTATTTTCGTGATATTTACAAACAGATATACAGTTTGCATTTTTAGAATAATACAATCCACATTTTACAACAAGTGTAAATAAATAAATAAATAATAAACAATCAATAAATCAATAAATCGATGTACCGGTATACACACAATCTCTACATGATAATGTTATTGAATTAGTAAGACAAGATGGTAAACACATACTGAAAATACAGGAATCAACCAACACATGATAGCACGAATATATAAGAAAGAAAACACCCACCCACACCCCAACAGTCAAACAACTTTCATATAAAATGTTTTAAACATCTTTATTGCTGCGTTATGGAGTCATGATGTGACAGTGTCATATTCTGACATAAAGCACGGCATCTATGCCACCTCATACGTAACAACAGTGATGACAAATTATTCTTTTACACATCTGGTTTTACTAATTAAGTTGATACTTGTCGCTTCTCGTTCACACAAATAGGTCCCTCATCTTGAATTCCAGTTACTTCTTACACAGCGCTATTGTTAATTTATATTGTGTATTGTATGTACGTTCGAATTCCTTGTGCAAGTCTGAATCACTAGTGACAAATATACAGTAGCCGATAACCTTCAACTGTGTCCGGAAAACTTGCTCTCAACACTTAAACTGTTGGGTACCTTTCAGGTGGTATCATTCAGTTTTTTCCACTGGTACCTTTCAGGTTTTCCACTAGTACAATTAAGTTGGTTCCGCCGGTACCATTAAGGTTTTTTCCACCGGTACAATTCAGGTGTTTTACCGGTACCATTCAGGTGTTTTACCGGTACCATTCAGATGTTTCCACTGGTACAATGCAAGTGTTTCCACGGAAACCATTCAGGTGTTATCACCAGTACCATTTAGACGTTTCTACTGGTACCGTTCAGGAATTTCCACTGGAACAAGTGTTTCTACCTTTACCATTCAGACATTCCACTGATACAACTAATGTGTTTCCACCCGTACCATTCAGGTGTTTTCACTGGTACCATTCAGGTGTTCTTACCGGTACCAATCAGACGTTCCACTGATACCATTCAGGTGTTTCCAACTGCACCATTCAGGTGTTTTCACTGGTACCATCCAGACGTTCGACGGATATCATTCAGGAGTTTCCACTGGTAGCATTCCGGTGTTTTCAATGGTATTATTCAGGTGTTCCACTTGTTACACGCACCATTCAGGTGTTTACGCTGGTACCATTCAGGTGATTTCGCTGATAACATTCAGGTGTTTCCACCGGTACCATTCAGTTGTTTCCACCGGTATAATTCAGGTCTTTCCACCGGTACCTTTCAGGTGTTTCCACAGTACAATTCAATTGTTTCCACTGGTTCCATTTAGGTGGTTCAACTGGTACCATTCAGGTGTTTCTACCGGTACCATTCAGGTCTTTCTACAGGAAACCATTTAGGTGTTTTCACAGTACCATTCAGTTGTTTCCACTGGTACCATTCTGGTGGTTCCACAAGTACCATTCGTGTTTCCACTGGTGCAATTCAGGTGTTTCCACCTGTACCATTTAGGTGTTTCCCTGTACAATTCAGACGTTCCACTGGTACCATTCAGGTTTTTTCACCGGTACCTTTCAGGTGTTTTCACTGGTACCATTTAGGGATTTTCACTGGTACCATTTAGGTAATCCACTGGTACAATTCAGTTGTTTTCATCGGTATCATTTAGGTGTTTCCACTGGTACCATTTAGGTGTTCCAATGGTACCACTCAGTTATTTTCACCGGTATGATTCAGGCGTTTTCATAGATCCATTCAGGTGGTTTCTACCGGAACCATTCAGGTGTTTAGACAGGTACCATTTAGTCTGTTTTCACGGTACTATTTAGGTCTTGCCACAGGTATCATTAAGATGTTTCCACAGGTAAATTCAATGAGTTTCTACCGGTCAATTCAGGTGTTTTCAATGGTATCATTCATAAAAATGTTTACAAACCGTTGCCTTAAAAGACAGAGTTGACTGTGGTTATATTGAATTATACTTACAATATTGATTTGTAAAAAGTAAAGCACAAAATGTGGCAAGTAATTATTTCATTCCATGTTATTATGGTTGTCACATTCTTCTATCAGCGTTTTGCAGAATCAATTAACAAAATCTTCTCTCTGTAAAACCAATCGTTTGTACGAAACATTTCTGACATGTTTTCCATCTGCTGCAAAATAAATGCTCCGTCTGCTCGTTTGTAAATACTTTTCGGAGAACAGGTTCAGCTCGGCGCAAAAATTTGGGAATTTTGACGTCCATGTCACCTAGATTTGTATGAAGGAGATGGTTTGTTAGTAAACCTAACATAATTGTATCTCATTTATCATCGAGAAATGTCATAATGCCATGGTTTGGCAATATGTATAAGCAAACTAAAAGCCAAAACTGGTACATATGAAGGTACATATTTTTGTAATAATTACTTCTTGCATTTATCTTATATGTTTCGATAGTGCAAAATCAATAATAAAATCAAGTAGAAGTAAACCTCATCAAACATATATCAGTTACATGTTGGCTGTGTAGATCAATCTGTTGGTAGGAATGATGAGGCGTTTGTCCTTTGAATGTCTACATGTACATTTCTAGCCCCTTTCTAAATTCCTTACATGAAACATAAATTTTAAACAATTGAAACAATTAAACGAGCCTTTATTTGGTTAAACTCAACCCGTTGCAAGGTGGCGTTGGCAGTAAAATGCATTTTCATTACTTACCATAAAAAGGCTCACTTAAACCGAGTTTGCTATTTGTTTTTAAATATTTGACCTATCCGATGACTTTCAAAGTTCTTTTTGATCAATGGTATTTATTTTCAAGAACATTTTGATTACAACATTCAAGTGTTCTTTCTTAAATAATCTATTCTACGGAATAAAATAGCTGCAAGTGTTATCAAGGTTTGAAGTAATTATGAAGTGTTACCAGATTTGGCCAATAGCACCAACCATATGAAGTTTTCGATGATCTTCACCGATCACAGTATCTCTGGCAGGGTTAGAAAACACGAAAGATCGACAACTTCTTATATGGAACATACAGGACTTTCATAGTTAAAGAGGTGGTGCCTTCCTCAGCAACATCAAATAATGGGTTAAGGCGACTTGCGTTTCTTTTACTAAGCATGCGCCATCGAATCTGCAATATGATCATTAAATTTTGTCGTTTTCGGTGATTGTTGAGGTTCCCTCTTGGTTATGTCGCATATAAAAAAGTGAAATATGCATTTCAGGAATGGCCACATTCAGCAGACACAGCCTACCCACACAGTCAAACGATAGAGAGGAAAATAGAGCATGGGTTTACAATAATCCGTTTCAAAATGGACTCCATAAACAAAGTGAGAACCAGAGGGGTTACCGCCTTGGAACGGTCAGTGGCAAAATAAAGATGAACAGTAATTTTTTACCACGAGTTTCTTGTTAAATAAACTCTCTTTCAGTTGAGTAACTTTTGGAAATGCTAAGTTTTATGCCGCGGGAACCTTTGACATCCGAACGTATAATTTTCTCTTGAAAGGAACATTAGGTTATTGATTCTTCGAGTTATTTGATCTAAAACCGTTAAACTATAACGACGAACTTTACAAAAAGGTAATATATGCATACCAGGAATCGCCACACTAAAAAAAAAACTCCCCACGCAGCGAAAAAGAAGAGAGGAAGAGAGAGAGCATGTTTTATATAAGTATGTCAATTCAAATAGGACGCCACAAACAATTAACGAAGAAGAGAACCTTTGGGGATACCGCCTTGGAACGGTCAGTGGCAAAACAAATTGCCACTGGGGGTTTAAACCAGGTTCTAGGGTGCACCAACCTCACACTTTCCCCAACAGGTTCTCGTATCACAAAACAAGCACAAGTTGTCTTGGTGAAATAACTCCAACCCACCCAACGGCTCAACAATGTTGCATGCAAAAGCACACAAACATATAAAACATTTTCATATCTGTCGTGGCGTTCAAAGTTCCCTTTTTTATCTATCTACAAGTCGGCGCGCCTTTAGCGACGAAATGTGATTGTGTCTTGGGAAAAAACTTATTTACAATATAGATTCGGAAATTGTTCTATCAGACCAATGATATACTTCCTGATATTTAAATTTTGCCTTTGGCGTTGTCTGTGGTACGCAGGATTTATATTCTCAGATCCCTTATCAAAATTCTTTTTTGTTTAGTTCCGCCCATTGTTTTATCGTTTAGGGCAAACCCATTCTTTTATCTGGGGACCATACGCCGCTGAACACGGAATGGTATTAATCTGAAAATACCGCATTCACCGCCATATGCACACCATCGTTTGCGATGGATCAAATTTGTACTGTTTATTGGTGTAAAGATTGAGTTGCGCTCAATCCGGGGCTAGGCGGCGTGGGCAGTAATATGCATTTCCATTACTGCCCATTAACAGGCCCAATCAAACCGAGCCTGCAATATTTTCATATCTGTCGTGTTCGGTGGCGTTCAAAGTTCCCTTCTTATCTATTTGCAAGTCGGCGCGCCTTGAGCGACGAAATGTGAAGGTGTCTTGGAAAAAAAACTAATTTATAATTTACATTGACAACGTAGCCTAAAGATATACAACGGCTGTATTTTGTTTTCATGAAAATATTTATTTAATACCAACCTGTCCCTAAATATAATTATTTTTGCGCTGCTAAATCGTCATGTGATGATTAAGGCGTCGCAAACATTGCAAATGGCGAAAACAGGCTAACATTTCAAAAATGAATTTTGGGGAAAATACTTATTGCCATCTAGATTTTAGTAAAGAAATGTATTTAGCTAATGATGTAGTTTATGTTTGCAAACTCATCTTAGTCTAATTCATGTTCTAATTATCAAGCACATACTAAAACTTAGTCACGTGATGATGGTTAATTGTCCTTTGAGAGACACAGTGAGCTTTTTTCTTCACGTAGTTAGGTAGACTGGGTAGCCTGGTGGCCTAGGCACCAATCTCTTTTACTAACCTCTACGCATGGCCATAATATATTAGAAAATGAATGTTAGCAATAATAATAGAAAAAAGATGGTGATGAAGAAGAAGAAGAAGAAAAGAAGAAAACGCATCTTGTTAATTTTCGTTATCGATAAATAAATAGTACCCATTTATTAAATTACATTTTAAGACTGATTACGCAGACAAATCGGTAACCAGACTGTTGTGTGTAAAAATAGCCACCTGACCTAAGAAAAATCACGCATCAGTTTCAAAATGTTAACTATGAAATGAAAATGATAAAACGTTGTGAGCAAGTTTCGTATAATATTTAACAAGTTACTTTAATTAATGCAGAATAAATAATGAAAAAGCAACATATGCATATCAGGAATCGCCACACTCAAAAAAACGCAGCCTCCCCACGCAGCGAAAAAGAAGAGAGGAAGAGAGAGAGAGAGCTCATGTTTTATATATGTATGTCAATTCAAATAGGACGCCACAAACAATTAATAAACAAGAGAACCTTTGGGGATACCGCCTTGGAACGGTCAGTGGCAAAACAAATTGCCACTGGGAGTTTAAACCAGGTTCTAGGGTGCACCAACCTCACACTTGCCCCAACAGGTTCTCGTATCACAAAACAAGTACAAATTGTCTTGGTGAAATAACTCCAACCCACCCATCAGCTCAACAATGTTGCATGCAAAAGCATACAAACATATAAACATAAGAATTTAATAGCATTGCAAAGCCAAAGGGCGGGTACTCAATGATCTTTCCGAGACCAGAGCACCTGGAGTAAAATAAGCAAGAACACGATGACAGGGATAAAAGAAACAAATCGAGCTTTTAGGTTCTTTTAAGAAAAGATTTCCCCATAAACTTTCATAAACTCTAACACCCCTGCCACCGTCGTGCAACCAAAGAGGTAAGCATAATGATCAACTGTAGATGGGTTAATCACCAGGCCTGCAGAGCGCTGTAAAATATCTTGTTGGTAACCTTTCTTTTTAAATTTACAGATGGTTTTTACGAATAACCGGGAGAAATTTGCATCGCCTTTTATCTTCTTAAGTTTATAAATTAAATCTCCATAAAAAACTTGCTGTGAAATTCCTTGTTGCAATAGTGATTTTAAACTGCAGCTGTATTTATGAATTAGATCTGGATATCGGCGATAAAACTTGCAAAAGGTTTTCCTTAATTTGTGATACCGATAACCTTGTTTTAAAAGTTTTTCTGTAATGCATAGATTACGTTCATTGAAATCATTCACATCGTTGCAAGCTCTTGAAAAGCGAACAAGCTGTGAGATATTAACCCCGTAAGAAGTTGCACGAGGAACATCGCCGTCTAGAAACGGAAAATTTACTATATTAAAATTAAAATCATCTCTTTTATCATAAATTTTAGTAGTGACGTAACCATTTTCGATGGATAGATTTAAATCAAGGAAGTTTGCTTGCTTTTCTGAAGCGTTCGCTTTGTAAAGCTGTAGTTCTTTAGGATAAATCTTATTAACCAGTGATGGAAAATGGTTATTATCTATATTTAATAAATCATCAAGGTACCTCGAGGTGTTGTTAAAAGCTGTAATAATATCATCTTGATGTTCGGTAGAAAGAGATAACATGAAATCTCTTTCATAACAGTATAAAAACAGATCAGCAACAAGGGGTGCAGGAAGATTTCTGTTTTGTATTGAGTTTGAAGCTTGTCTTGTTAAACAGCTAACAATAAGTTAAGTTTTACTTGTGAGTTTAAGTTTTGATGATATTCGGTTATTAATTAGGCAGTCAGAGTTGTTATTAACACAAAGCGCGGAGTGTTTTGGAATAACTTGTTGTTGTTTTTTTATCGTTGAGTTACCCTTTGTATTTACACTCAAGATTTCCAACAGTCTGTTATTGTTGATAGAGCAAGACTGGTGCGTTCGGTTATCATTTCATACTGGTCAAATCTACACCGTTCTTTAATTGCTGCTGTACGAAGGAATAATGATGTTTCTTTCTTTTGACCTATCTAATTAAAAAAAGAGTATTATTTGCACCGGTATCATTTTTATCTTGTTTGACTATTGATCAAAAAGTGACCTTAAAAAAATAGGTGTGTGAAGAAAGCGAGCAATAAAATGTTACTTGCGCAGGTTGACTGAGACCATTTAATTATGGAAATACCGTTCTTCCCGAACTTGAGCGCATGTAACTATTAACAACAATTTTGATACATCCTGAACAATGTAGAGCATAAAACGATGAGCTCAAAAACAGCGATTTCCATTGCCAGTTATTCACGGAAATATTTGGAATTCAAGCAAGTGTAGGTAGATTGGATGTTAATGCGCGAGTCACGCACGGTATAGAGATTATCATCAACTCTATAACGTTAACAGGGGATAATTATTACACTATAGATTTCACATAATCTATTTCACAGAAATCTTGACTAGCATGCCTTTGTTTTCAAAAATGCAGCTCTGTTGTAGAGAATTGAGCATGAAATGCAGATTTCTAGGATCAAGTACTGAAACAATATCAAAGAATACAGGCTGTTTGACGGCATTGTATGGTTTTCTTCCAAGTATGTAGTAATGGGTTTTTAAAGTATAACTTGTTCGTTTCATGTTCGAGATTTTTTTTCAGATGAAACCAGTATATTGAATACAACAGATTTGTTTAATTTTGTTTGCTACGTTACATTGTTATGCTATCTTAGAATTTCTAGAGCACTTAGTTTTTCAAGTAACAATTTCTATGGAACTCAATCATGTCCAATCTGTAACGATATAGGCGATGAGTATCACTATATGCTAATTTGTCCTACTTTTAAACACTATTCGAAAATATATCAATACAAATATTTTCAGAAGACCAATTATGTTAAAAGTTATCGAACTAATTAAATCAGAAAATTATGTAGTTCTAAAATACTTGGTATATTTTGTAGTAAAAAAATTACATATTTCAAAAACAATGTTATTTTAACATAAGCTATATAATGCCATTTTCTTCTAGTTCTTCTCCGAACTATTATAATTAAAACATTTGCTGATAAACCTAATACTACCATTGTTTTAAACATGTGAACGATTTTTATGTAATTGTTTTGTTACTCATCGATTTAAACTTTATTATTACATCATACCTAACATCATACCTATTTTTTTTTTTTTTTAAAAACTTAACAATTGTCGTTTTACAACTGTCACGTGATTTATTTTTGTAAATTGTATCGTGATATCTTTGTTGATGTTATGTTTGCATATTTGTAAATTGTATTATAAACTGTATGTCGATGTTTCCCATATTATGTGAGACTCGAATCCTAAGATGACAATCTTTTTGCAGGTAACACTACAGTAATTCAGGTTGCTCGGGAACCAGTCAATTTTGTGCGGACCATTAGATAAAGTAATTCTGTGATTGGTTAAAAATGCAAACGCCTAATAAAATATTTAATAGCAATGTGAAAAAAATGCACAGTCCATAGAAGAAGTTGAAACAAAACATTTGCATTTTTATTTTAAGTGTATGAACATATTTATCTTTAAAAATGGGTAATATTTTGGGCAGTGAAACTGAAAGTGGTACATGTATTCCAATGCATGTCGCGATAAGTTTATGAGTTACGCTATATTTTTGTTGTGTTTTATGATGTCTGTAGTTTAGTTTTATTTGCAAAAGAAGGATTTTAAGGCCTTGACCCAATAGCTTATTCAGAATTGGAGATGAATCTTTACCGGGAGTCTATGGGAAAATAATTACATTACTGTAGTCTAACCTGCATATCAATCTGGTGTATATAGAATACAAGGGGAACTACTGCTGATCAGCAATATAACATGTATGTTAAATCGGCCAGCAATTATTTCCCTTTCCATAGCTGTAAAGTTCAATTTATTAAGTTATACCTAGCAAAGGTATTGTTTGACCCGACATGTCACGTATTTTAAATCTGACATAAGTGTGTACAAAAATTATATATGCATAAATACTCAAACATATCGTTACTAAATGTCAAAATAAAATAGGGATGTTTCTGCGTGATGAAGAAGCGAACGTTTATAACGTAGTAACTACATACGCACATCACAGAAAGTCATCCCTGAGTTTACATTATCTTGCAGTACTGTACTATAGATGATAGTATGAACCATCGCATGCTTTGATCCTTCCGTCACTTTCATGTCGTCTTGATATTGAAGTAGGTAGCTTTAGACTATTTTCGAACTGCTCCGGGGACGGAGAGCTTTCGTGTGCTATTTGCGGGTTATATATATATATGTTCTTGATCTTAAAAAAATGAGACCCGACCAACATGACAAGATGGCCGAGAGACAATTAAAGCACTTAATTTTTTCCATTATGTAAAAAGGAGGTCTTACTTCAGTAGAAAAAGCTACAAATAATGGTCACAAGTGGAAAGAACTATCATTTTCATCATTCGGATGTTTGATCTTTCCATTACGGTTACCGTTTACTTGTTGCCAGTTAAAATGTAAACATGCAGTCACAGTTGATGTATGCATGTTATTTGATAAGTAGATATAAAATATTGGTTTTAAATTTAGTGTCCACAAAGGTAAGACATAAATAAATATATTGCACTGTTATGCTTTTTGAATGGAATATTTGTTATTATTATTCATTTATTTAAGTATTGTCCATAAAATTAATTTTCTTTAATCAATTAATAGTGACGAGCACGTCACTGCCCTGCAAGGGGTCTTTCTTTCACCGAAGTTTTTTAAAATAAATAAAAACATGCATATTCCTAGTCATTCTATATTTGGAAATAACTTAGCTAAATAATGCACCATCTTAGACAATTATTTGTATAGAAGAGAATGCCTCTTTGTTGGAATATTGACAAAGCTCATTATAAATTCCAAGACCACTTCCATATCTCAGTCAACAGTACTATGTTAATTGTTGGTACCGACGAGTTGGCTTCGAAATTCGCATGTCATGCTTGGCAACAAGTAAACATGCTATGCTTATAGGACATAACATAACAACTTTATTAAGACTTGTATTGTAAAATAAACATGTTGAAATTTACAGAATATAAATAAAAATCGAATGTTAACAGACTTTCTTGATATGGAACTAAGGGAAATGAACAAAGGTCACGGTCATTAAATGTGTTGCTTGTAACCTTGAATTGTTTTGTATTCGCAAATACTGACAC
Source organism: Corbicula japonica (assembly GCA_038501625.1). Lineage (NCBI taxonomy): Eukaryota > Metazoa > Mollusca > Bivalvia > Venerida > Cyrenidae > Corbicula > Corbicula japonica. The sequence goes on along the minus strand of JAZAYU010000037.1, from coordinate 1,735,511 downwards.
GCTAAATCGAAACAGGTTTCGTAAATAGATATTTAGAACTTTGATGGACTTCCAAGACATATAGCAAACTTGACTCACCTTCCGATCATCTAACGTAATTTACATTAATTTTAGTCTGCAAATACACCCTGGAAAAATCAGATGTTGACAAAGAAAGCGCCTGGAAAGTGTTGCTTTAAGCTTCTTGAAAACGCCGCCCAATTTTCAAAGTGACTCAATAGATTTTCGCCAGTCCTTTCAAAAACGTTTGTGCAGTGCCTAATTATAATATGCTCTTTGATGGCTGTAGATGCACGGACAGTCCATTAGTTGTACAGAAATTGAAGTTGGCCATAAATATTGTTTGATATGAATGTATGTGCAACACCTAGTGGTATTTTCTTGTTAAGACACTGATGTTATTCGACAAGTATTTTGAGGAGTAAGTGCAGTGACAATACCTCTCTAAATAAAGATGTCAGTATATATGCATTAGTAATATTTTAGCCTTTAATTTAAATATTTATATGTAGTTTATACGTCAAACTGTAATTATGCTTTTTAAGCCTTAGTAGCAAGTTCCTCGTGCAAAATCTTACGGGGTATATATCTGACAGCTTGTTCGCTTATCTAGAGCTTGCAATGATGTTAAAGATTTCAATGAACTTCATCTTTGCATTACAGAAAAAACTTCTAAAACAAGGTTATCGGTATAACATATTAAGGAAAACAGTAACAACAGCAACAAGCTTTATTTGTCTTGGTTACATAGTAGTAACAACAAACAGTCATGTACAATTATACAAGCGAATTACACAATTTTTTGGGTATTGAAGTGGGAACAGTTTTTTTCCAATGCAACATATTCAATTAAATAAGAAGAAGGAATTTAAAATTAATAAAGAAACCACAAAGATCATTTCTAAATGTTTAAGTATGTATCTTATCTATGGATGCGTGATCAAAAATGCAGGTGCAGTTTAAAATCACTATTGCAACAAGGTATTTCACAACCAGTTTATTTATGGAGATTAAAATTATATACTTAAGAAAATAAAAGGGGTTGTTAATTGCGACCGCTTTTTTCTTAAAAATAATCTGTAAATTCAAAAAAGAAAAGTTACCAAAATGAGTCTATCGCTGTGCAGGCCTGATGTAAAGCCTATCTACAGTTCATGTTATTTCACCAAGACAACTTGTACTTGTGTGTATGATAACCTGTTGGAGCAAGTGCGAGGTTGGTGCAATAGAACCTGGTTTAAAGGCGGTAACCCCAAGGGTTCTCATTTTCTTAAATTGTTCATGACGTCTATTTTAATAACTGATTATTGTAATACCATGCTCTCTTCTCCTCTCTCATTTTGGCTGTGCAGGGAGGCTGTGTCTGCTGAAATGCATATTTCACTTTTTTGTATTACAAATCTGTTATAAAAGTATTGATTCGTTAATAATAAAGTTATTTTCTTTGGTACAAAAATAAATGTCTTTTATTATAAAATTGTGTTTTTCAATTATAAATAAATAAAGGAAGACAAAACCCAATAATTTAATTAGAAATAGCATTTTCAGCATTGTCTCACCCCATTTGTTGCAAACAAACGTAATGACTCTGCAATATGTGCACGGCAGTTTCAAAGAAAGAAGTCGGTGTTAGGAACTTTTAAACTACGGATTTATAGCAGATAATGATGCAAGTATTGATATGGCAGGCAGGCTTGAATCAATATTTTGAATTTGAACGAAGGAATGTTGTCAATAGTTTGTAAATGATACTTGATGTTGTTATTGTATTTTAACATTGTATTTATGTTTGTTCTGTTGCTAATAAACGATGGATGATACCTTATGCTTTTATGAACTTTGCACAGCAAATTCAATTGTTTTATCTTTGAATATACTTGGAAGGTCAATGAAATATATTCCTTTTTATAAAAAAGAAATCAGACGGTAAAAATATTTGAATTTGTTACACAAACACCGCTATTATTTGAAACCGAAAGACAAAGCCTGTATAAAAAATATGTTTTGCCACTGACCGTTCTGAGGCAGGTAACACCTCAGGTTCTCGTTGTCTTGAATTGTATGTGGTTTGTTTTAATTAATCGTTTGCGGACTTTCGATGACTCTCACTCTCTACCTGGCTGTGCAGACAGGCAGTATTTTCGGCATTTGGCTTTTCCTGATACGCTCATTCACCTATTTTAAATTAAATTAAATGTTTAATTATTGATCTCGCGATCAATTTTGCAGAAAAATAGAAAGGAATTCCGTATTCACCAAGTCTGGATAAAATGGTAACGATAATTATAAAAACACGTAAAATTGCAATTCTCTGATTATTACAAGTACAAGTTCATCTGTGGAAAGAATAAAAACAGAAAACTGTTATTTTAATGTTGACGTTTGGACAATGTCGAGATCGACAAATTAAATACGTCTGATCTTCATGACGGTAGTTTTCAGAGAGTAATAATGCCCCCAAGGGTAATACCACTCAATGCCGTCCGCGAATGTTGCGTGTACTCCTCCTAAATAAAGCCCGTTCAGGTTGCTCCAATGGCAGGGTGAGCCATACCACCATGCTCCCTTGTAGTTCAGAGCACAGTTGTTACCGGAGTCCTTTGTTTTGAAGCTCATGCCGTTATGCCGCTCAAAAAGACTCTCTCCCGCTGTTCCAGAATAGCCACTGACATGTAACGTGTAATTTGTTGACGCAGGTCCTATCTGAAAAGATGAGTACTCGGCAAAGCCAGATGTCGGTGATACATCCCCAAACGTCTCCATGTCTATTCTCATCTTGGACGGCTGTAATGTCAGTAGATGAAGGGTTTCCAGTCCGAGCCAGTATTCACCCGTCTGGTTCCCAAAACCTGCTACATAAAAAGGCCATGTGCGGTAAAAGTCTTCGGAACCATCTTGGCGTCGTTGGAAAACAGTCCAGCCGCCATTTGTCATGTCACACCACGCGAGAACTATATTTCCTCCCATCGGCTGAATTTCATAGACACCGTTAACATGGAATCCCCAGTTGTACAAAACTAGACAGTCTCGAGCCGTTGGCGCCACTTCAATATTTATGTTTGTCAGCCATCTGTATTTCTATGAAAAGATTTATTTTGCAATGTAATTTCGAATATTATAGAGAATTAAAAATTTATATGGTGTAGTCATAACAATAATTGCAGACTATTGTATTATATTTATTATATTCGTGGCATTGCATACAATTGAAATTAGTGGCCCTAGAATATTTACACACTTGGTCAAAGGCGGTAACACCTCGGGTTATCCTTTTCGTGAATGTTTTGATGTCTATTTCAAATGGATCATTTTGTTGCCCATGCTCTATTTTCCTCTCTACTTTTTTTAAAAAAAAGTGTGGGGAGGATGTGTCGTCTGGTTGCGGCCATTCCTGTTTTTCAGTTTTACTTTTTTACAAATACTATTTTTTATTCATCTTGTACGATAAGCATAAATCCAGTGCATTATGATCATACGGATATATTTTGAAATCAACATACACATATACCAATAACTTTATTTCCACCATATTTACGCTTAGAAATCTAATGTACGCGATGCAAAAATCAGAAGAACAGAACTATAATTATACTGAATAATAATAATAATAAATTCACCTTTGCAGAATTGGCTGCCCAACCGTACCTTACACCTTTATTGGTGTTGATTAGTACCGCCGCATTGTCTGTCTGTGTGTTGCAAAAGCATGTATTGTTGCTGGTGACGAAGTAAAGAGACGGACTGTCCGCTGTTCTGCAAGTCTCAAAGCATTGCAACTTTGATCTGACCGTCCTCACAGAATCTACAATGCTGGAATTTATCGACGAAGAAATATAAGAGCTTTCAAAATATGTATACTTTTCTCGTAAAGTCCATTCTTGCCAAACTACAGATGGCACCAAAACCAGCAAGAGACAAAGCTTGAGTACAAATTTTAACATACTTTCAAATGTTTTACAATTTATTATTATTATAATAAGAGGAAATGTGAAAACTGCCTATTCTGCACACGCTGCGAGTTAAAATAATATTATTGGATAATTGGCGTATATATTAATGGAAACAAGTAAATATTCAAGAATAAAGTATAATATTTTCAAGTCATAGCTGTGAAAGGTGTCCCGTAGCTATGAATGGTCCCCCGCCGAGTACTTTAACACTAACATAATGAAGATTGTGACATTGATTTTTTGATATTTGAATATTGCACTCTTGTTTTGTTCATGGAACCTCGAACCTACTATTGATCGGCAATCGATATAAGCTTTGTGTTTCAGATAAGTCTACTAAACGGTATCAATTTTTAACGCAGAAATCGAAAGTACGAGTATTTTTTGTATTACATGCATTTATTTATTTATTAATTTATTCGGTCAAGAACGTAAATTGATATAGGAACGATTCGATTTGAAATGTCAGTTCATCATATTCGGCGAAGCCTCCACTTATATTCGTTTAAAAGGTAAATATAGAAATTTTCATATCAGGAACCGCCACACCCAGAAACCACAGCCTCCCCACGCAGCCAAAATGAAGAATATTTTTCTATAAAAATATCTTCAGAGTCTACACTCTTTTTGCAATAAATGGTGCAAACGAGAACATTATGAACTTATGCTGACACTCGTGTATCCTTCTATAAAAACATAGGTATATTACCAGCATGACCTCGTTTTAAAAAAAAAATAAAAAAAATATGCATATCAAGAATAGCCACACAGCCTCCTCACGCAGCGAAAAACAAGAGAGGGAAAAAGAGCATATGTTTATAAGAATATTAATTTCAAATAAGACACAACAAACAATTAACGAAAAAGAGAACCCTTGGGGTTACCGCCTTGGAGCGGTCAGTGATAAAACTATTTACCACTGGGGGTTGAAACCAGACCCTACGGTGCACCAACCTAACATTTGCCCCGACAGGTTCACATATCAACACACAAGTACAAGTTGTTTGGTGAAATAACTCCAACCCACCCATCAGCTCAACAATGTTGCATGCGAAAGCACACAAACATATAAAACATAAGAAGATAATAGCATTGCAAAGCCAAAGGGGTGGGTACTCAATAATCTTACCGAGACAAGAGCTCCTGGAGTAAAATCAGCAAGAACATGACAGGGATAAAAATAATTCGAGCTTCTTAGTTCAAATAAGTGATAGTCTCTAGCTGGGAGCGAACCCGCACCGTAACGGCTTCAGCGCCTAGCCCTGCAATTCCTGCGACGCAATCAACTGAGCTTACCGGGACAACCCCCAAAAAGTTTAATCGGATAGCCCTGATATACGTAACAATCACTGCATGACATCGGTACGGGTTATTTTACTGATAACAGCACTGACCTCATGTACGGGGAGACTTTTTACGGCCGTCACACTGCACAAATAGGGCTACTGTGAATTTCAAATGATGGTGTCTCTAGCTGGGAGCGAACACACACAGTCACGGCGACAGCGCCTAGCCCTGCAATTCCTGCGACGCAACCGACTGAGCTAACCGGGTTAAACCCCAAAAAAGGTTATAAGACTTCCCCACAAACCTTTATAAACTATAAGCTGGTTTAAATCACAGTGGCAAATTGTTTTACCGCTGACCGTTCCAAGGCGGTAACACCTCGGGTTCTCACTTTCGTTAATTGTTTGTGGCGTCCATTTTGAAACTGATTACTGTAATACCATGCTCTTTTGTCATTTGTCATGTAACACCATGCGATACTCCCATCGGTTAAATTTCATAGACATCGTTAACATGAAATCCCCAGTTGTACAAAACTAGACAGTCTCGAGCTGTTGGCGCCACTTCAATCTGTATGTTTGTCAGCCATCTGTATTTCTATAAAAATGAAATGTTAGTTCGAATAATATACATGCAAATGAATAGATTCTTTAAAAGCCGCGGAACAAGAATGATAGAAAATGTTATTTATTTTGAAATGTTTAGCATGTTGGTGGGCAATCATTTAAGTACAAATTATTCCTCACGTCACCTAGCCGCGGGTTGAATAATAACATACACAATATAATTTTCTCTTAATGCTTCTGCATTTTTTCTCTATTTAAATTGAGCTAGCATCATTATCACATTAATAATTTGAAATAATTACTGTTTTAGTAGCCCACCCACATGTGTAGGAATTTGTTAAAGACAGCTAACGATTATAGCATACATTTTAACAGAATGACAAATTAAAGTACCTTTGCAGAATTGGCAGCCCATCCGTACCTTACACCTGTATTGGTGTTGGTTAATACCGCTGCATCGTCTGTCTGTGTGTTGCAATAGCATGTATCGTTGCTGCTGACGAAGTAAAGAGACGGACTGTCCGCTGTTCTGCATGTTTCAAAGCATTGCAACTTTGAACTGACCGTCCTCACTGAATCTAAAATGCTGGAGTTTATCGCCGAAGAAATATACGAGCTTTCAAAATATGTATACTTTTCTCGTAATGTCCATTCTTCACAATTTACAAATCTCACCAGAGCCAGCAAAGTACAAATCTTGTGTGTTATTTTCACCATTTCCGCCAATTATTTTAATTATTAGAGTTTATTGGTTCTGTGCACGTTCTGTTTTAACAACAATGTTAACGAAAGCTGTCTGCAAATGGCTTCATATTTTAATGCTTGCTGTGTATGGTACCCCATGAATAGTCTCCATGCAGGCTTTATTGATTGAATATGATTGTCTATTTGTTTACACAATATTGTTTTAAGACACGCTGTGACAATTACAATTGTATAAACGAGTAATGTTTAGTCAGTCTTTATAGAAGCTATACTTTAAATACGATTTCGACCAACCAAATTGGAAATCGTATTTCATAATCAGCATAATAATAAACATAATAAACATAATAATAAACATAATAATAATAATAATAATAATAAAAACCGTCATCATCATCATCATAATGATGATAATCATAATAATGATAATATTAATCAAACACTGAATGAAGGGGTGACGCTCTGCCCCTAACTCCCATTTCCTTACAATATTTTAAACAGATTCGAATAACATGCTGAAAACGTTTTCTCACACAAATTATCACTGAATAAAACGAAATTATTATCAGATTAAAAGAGAAAGTTACCAGTGGCTTATGTTACGTTATTTATATTCAGTGTCATAATAACCCTTAATATATCTTTCACTTATAAGGCCGCTGACGATAAAGAAAACAATGGCTGCAGCTATTGTTCAAAGAGTTTAAAAAGATATTAAAAACAATGCTAAACAAAGCATTTCTGCAACCATCGGTACTCTTAAACGAACAAATATTGTGTTAATAATATTGTTGCATAACAATCTGATGTGAAGCATCAGAACTGGCATAAACCGTTAGAAACAGTAAGAGCCGATCAATATGATAAAGTTTCTTTCTGTTTAAAGTGGACATATATATAGCTGGTTTTTACTTTTTTTCAGTGAATTAGTTATGAGTTTTCTGAGTAAAATACAATAAGTTTTTCATTGTTCTGAAACTGTGGAAACAATGTTTTTCAATGGTTTAGCCGAACTCGTCCTTTTTGCACAACTTATTACCTCCATTTCTATTTTTTCACATTTGGTTGACAAACAACAAAAAAATTTTGAGTTCACGAGTGAAAAATAATTTCACTGCAACAAACATTTATCCTCTATATGTTTCATAAATATTAAGCACACCTTAGTAGTCACGAGACAAACTGACATTACTTTAGTCTTGGTGGCGTCATACCAGCTGTTGAAGTCATGGCGTCAACATCTTTAAATCATGGCATACACTTTATACCAGTGATTATCGAATGAAAATAAATAATATTTTCTACGCTGTTACTGATGGTGTTGCGTAGTGAGGCATTAACAAATGAAAAGAGAGCACAAGTTGTTTATACTTTGATCATTATTTTAAAAAAGACACCATATATAAGTGGGGTGATTAATCATAAAGTCGACGAATCATGACGAAACACCAAATGACGTGATCGTCATCGATACAATCAGTTCGTCGATTATAGATGATGACGAAAATTTTTGATATGCACAAATCTTTTTACTAGAACAGCATGTTACTAAAACTCACAATTTCATTGGTTAGTTGACATCAAAATTAGCCAATCATCTGCATTAACACAAATCGCCATGTTGATAGTTGCAAGATGGCTGTCCGTTGACAGGGAAGTGTTTTAAAACAAGAAGACGTATTTTGTTGTGTAACTGACACGCATTTTATCCAGCAATTAATCATTAGAAAAAAATCTGAAGTGACCAAGAGCGGCAGAGGTTAAGTCTATGTTGCCACTTTTTTGGTAATATCTTGCTGTGCAATAAAAGCCATCGAGTCTAACTCGCTACTGAAGTACAACAACAACACGGATGTCAGCAGCAAGAAGGAAACTAAATAAACCGCGAAATTTCACGGATTACTACTGATTTGAGCAAGTGCATTAAGCATTATGATGTAAAAAGGATTAAACCTTAGTTTGGATAACTTACAGACATGTTAAATAGAATTATTCATGCGAAACTCATGGATGGAATGTGTCAAAAAGTAAACTCGTTCTGGATAACATTCAGACTGGATGAACAAGAGAGTTGGCTGCCATAGTGTGTCAGAATAGCACTGTTGTATTTGTATTTATTCAAAATGGAACAACTTGCATATCTGCATCTTTGTAGCTTATACCAGCCAGTTCACATCTGTAGATTGAAGATTGCCAGACATTTGAAATTTTGAATAAGATTAAGAATCAACACTTCATCTCTTCAGGCTGGTAAATTAGTAATTTTAAAATCTATAAAAACTACAGATTTTTGTTAATTGAACAAATTGTCATTATTCAAGTGAATCCATTGGCCAATATGACTTCACTTGAATAATAACATTATAATATATTTATGTAACTAATAAAATTAATAAAATAGTTTAGAAAGACGTATGTAAATTAATCGACTTTAATCGATGATCGGTCATAAAGACAGCCGATTAATCGATTATTTTTTTCTAATCCGATTCCAACCACTACCATATATATATATAAAAACTCTAAAATCTACCATCAGAACGATAAGTAAGTAACGAAATATTTTTGCTTTTGGGAGATTTAAACCAGGAAGGTTGTTACTCACACTTGCTTCCTCACGACAAATGGATAAAATGCGTGAGAGACAGCATACTTGTGAAGCAATATCTTTCATGACCGGTTGGAACTAGGCCTAGTATATCAATAAATACTGAAAATTAAATTTAGAAAAAATCTTTTCAAGTATTGGAATATTTGCTAAAGGTTGTTTAATTGATCTCGAGCAGACATATTGACGAATCAAGTGATATCTGAAAGAACGCGATGCAGTCTGGAGAACATCGCGTCACAATACATTTTATTAGCCTTAAAAAGTCTATTGGTAGAGCTGATATCTGGTAGTAGTTTCTTCTCCTGTTTAAATCATTTGTCTCATATACTTCTTTCATGTTCAGTGACTTTCAAAGTTACCTTTACATACTTCATCATATTGAGTTGCGCTTCAACCCGGTGACAGGCGGCGAGGGCAGTAATATGCATCTCCATTACTTAAAACACCCAGTGGCAATTTGTTTTGCCACTGACCGTTCCAAGGCCGTATCCCCAAAGGCTCTGTTTTTTTTGTTAATTGTTTGTGGCGTCCTAATTGACATAATTATAACAAACATGCTCTCTCTTCCTCTCTTCTTTTTCGCTGCGTGGGGAGGCTGTGTTTTGTGAGTGTGGCCATTCCTGATATGCCTATATTACTTTTTTCCATGAACAGGCTCAATCAAACCAAGTCTGCAATATTTTCATATTTTTCGTGTTCGGTGACTTATATACATAAAGTGTATATATAAAGTGTATGTAAATGTCTAGGCGTTAGAGGGTCATTTGTGGATATCTATGGCATACAGGCATTGCCTGAAAAATTTCTATATGACAACTTTGATGGCACGTCTGTTACCATGTACAGCACTCTTGGCTGGGCGATATCACCGTGTCTGATGGTTAGATCTGTTCCTTTATGTCTGAAGGTTTGTTCGTTGGTTACCTATCTCACCCATATGTATCTAACTTTTGCGAACATGAATCCTTTCGGGGATCCCTTAATTCGAAAGTTAGTTGTTTGAATTGAATTATCTCCCATTAATATAATATATTTTCAATTCAGTGTATCGAAAGAGCCAGCAGACGTTCACTGTGTGTGTCTCTGTCTATAGCACTAGTGTGCATAAAAAACTCCTAAAATAAAAAAGGAGGAAATACGATGCTAATAGATTTGTTAATGTAATTGTTTTAAATGTATGTATATGTTACAAATAAGTTTTTAAATATCTATGCGTTTAGAGGGTCATTTGTGGATTGGTATGGCATAAAGGCGTCTTTCAAACAATTCAATGTACATTAAGTGTTTCAATTCTAGCAGAGTCGTTCTAAAGGCAGTAGGACAGTCATAAGATTTCAAAATTCTTTTCCGTGATGGTGCGGGTTCGCTCCCAGTAAGAGGCAATACCATTCGAAATTACCGCTATTTGTTCAGTGCGACGGCCGTAAAATGTCTTCCCGTACATATAGTCAGTATTGTTATCAGTAAAATAACCCGTTACCGATGTCATGGAGTGATGGTATCGCATATCAGGGCTTTCCGGTTAACCTTTTTGGTTTTTTCCCGGTTAGCTCAATTGGTTGCGTTGTCGGAATTGCAGGGCTAGTCATATTTTTAAATCTGCTTTTTCCTCGATAGCTGGATGTGGCCATTTCTGATATATTTTAATCTTTCCCTCACTTCATTTTAGCGGTGGTGGAGGGGGGGGGGCTTGGTTTTCTGCATATTTTTTCACTGTTTTTCTCCTCGATAACTGAATGGGGTCATTGCTGATATAGTTTAATCTTTTCCTCTCTACATGTTTGCTGTGTGGGGAGGCTTGGTTTTCTACACACCTTTAAAATCTGGTTTTCTCCTCGATAACTGGATGTGGCCATTCATGATATATTTTAATCTTTCCCTCTCTACATTTTAACTGTGTGGGGAGGCTTAGTTTCTGCATATGTTTTCAAACTGTTTTTCTCCTCGATAACTGGATGTGGCCATTTCTGATATATTTTAATCTTTCTATCTACTTTTACCTGTATGGAGAGGCTTGGTTTTCTGCATACTTTTTAAATCTGGTTTTCTTCTCGGTAGCTGCTTCCCTGTTCTACTTCAAAAGAATTACTGGATTGACAAATACAAACGAAATTTGCATTATTCAGTTTTATAATATCTTTCTATGTCGTACAATTCATTTCACACTAAACAGAAGGAAACATTTAAATGTGGGCTGTTTCCAAAACAAACGGCTGAAAAAGTTTTTAAAAAAAAATAGTGAAACATTGAATTCATTAAAATTCCAAACTTGTTATTCTGTATTTTTTGCTTATTGAAACTGAGTACAGAACTGAAAAGATTTTTGAAATCGGTCAACTGGTTGCTGAGATATTGTCAATTGAAAAATGGCAAGTGAAGTGAAAAAATGTAAAGAATTTAAGTTCATAAAAAGACCAAACTGGTTGGTCCATATGTTTGTACAGTCTTTACAGTGATCAAAATCAATCAATTTATACTTATATGTGGCAGAAAAAAAAATTATGGAACTTTATTGATCAATATTTAATAAATCAAAGAATTTTAATTGATGTGCTTAAAATACAAGTATTACTGTTTCTTATTATTTAAATGTGTATTTCTGTTTTTGTTTTCATGTAAATGATATGTTGACAGAATATTGCAATATGTGCATAATGTCACACTCCTGACAAATTTAGCTGACATTTTCTGAAGGGAGCTGCAGACAAATATAATTTCAATAGAGGTGATAATATTATAATTATAACATCTAGAAACATAAAACTTAATGATGTACAAAACATTTCTTATGTACTATTAATCTTTAAAGTCCTATAAATTTTTATAAAGCAAAGATGTATTGATTTTCTTGAGGTATTTTCTAATCTATCACGCTTGACTTAATAGCATAAATTTTGATTTCTTTAAGTATAATATGCTTAATTTTATCACTATTTGATGCCTTATAAATGCACATTTTACTTAAACAACACAAAAACTTGTCTTTACTCAAGCTTTTTGTAAAATAATGGTCTGAACAAATGTGATTTTGAAAAGTGTCACACTTTTTTGTTATACTCCTGACATTTTTGCCCATTATTTTAGAATATTTTTAACGGATGGTGCTATTTTAATGAAACTTCACAAATCTTTAAAGGGCATGATGAGACACCTCTGCAAAGTAGGACAATGGAAGTAACTGTTTGTTGTACATTTTTATAACAGGAAAACCAAAACCAGCCATTTTTTGAAACAGCCCATGTGCACTGTTTGGTGCAAGCGGCTACAATAACCACTGTCGTGATCGAGCACCGGCACGGACTTTTCGGGCACCGGTATTGTCATACAATATGGCGGACTGTTTACATCTGAAAGGTATATGTATAGATTTTACTTCACTGAATAGATCACAGGCCTTTTCCTCAGTTTTCAATTTATTGAATCATTTATGAAATCATATATGTAACAAATGCACATGCTTTTGATATTGGAAAAGCTTTGATTGTTTCAAAATTCCAGTCTAATTTGGCGGTTTGACAGAATGCAAATTTGAACCAAGAGATGTGATTTGTTTTGGGCAATACTTTTTATAGAACAACTGATCCGCAAAAGCTTCAACTGTGATGACTTCTTATTGTATTTTTCTTCAAAGTCCATCAGTCCCAATCATTTAAAATTGTTTAGATACTATAAACTGGCTTACTTTCTGTTTTGACCATACACCGGTATGGTCAGCACGCACCGGTTCAAGAATTCCGTCAAATTGTACAGATTGTTGATAAAAAGGCACCGGTTCGGTCACATTTTACATTTTGTATACGGTTCAGTCTCCATTATTTCTACCTCAAAGAAATAATAGAGACTGAACCGTATACAAAATGTAAAATGTGACCGAACCGGTGCCTTTTTATCAACAATCTGTACAATTTGACGGAATTCTTGAACCGGTGCAATTTTAAAGGATTGGGACTGATGGACTTTGAAGAAAAATACAATAAGAAGTCATCACAGTTGAAGCTTTTGCGGATCAGTTGTTCTATAAAAAGTATTGCCCAAAACAAATCACATCTCTCGGTTCAAATTTGCATTCTGTCAAACCGCCAAATTAGACTGGAATTTTGAAACAATCAAAGCTTTTCCAATATCAAAAGCATGTGCATTTGTAACATATATGATTTCATAAATGATGCAATAAATTGACAACTGAGGAAAAGGCCTGTGATCTATTCAGTGAAGTAAAATCTATACACATACCTTTCAGATGTAAACAGTCCGCCATATTGTATGACAATACCGGTGCCCGAAAAGTCCGTGCCGGTGCTCGATCACGACAGTGATAACACTACACACGAGAAAATGAGACAATAAAACAAATATGCGTTATTTTGTTTGTGCTTTGAAACATGACAAAACGTAGGATTTATAGTCGTTTGACCTTCATGACGGTTGTTTTGAGCGAACTATTAAAAACCCATGGTTTTTTTCCAGTTCACAATGTAGCTACTCATGATATGCATATTTCTCTTTTATTAAAAATCTGATTTGCCACAAATAAAAATTAATATTTCACTGCAACAAACATGTATCCTCTATATGTTTCATAAATATTAAGCACACGTTAGTAGTCACGAGACAAACTGACCATACTTAAGTCTTGGTGACGTCATACCAGCTATTTGAAGTCACGGCGTGCTCATCTTTAAACAATGGCATAACCTTTAGACCAGTAGATGTGTGAAGTTAGCGGCCTGGCGGCCTAGCGGCGTGAAGTTAGCGGCCTGGCGGCGTGAAGTTAGCGGCCTGGCGGCGTGTAGTTAGCGGCCTGGCGGCGTGAAGTTTGCGGCCTGACGGCGTGAAGTTAGCGGCCTAGCGGCGTGAAGATGGCTGAATTTATCGCAATTAACGTTGATCTTAAAAACTGATTGAAATCTATTTTTACAGATATAATGTAAATTGCACGGGTGTATAAGAAAGTTATCGACATGATTTAGCTTTTATTTTTTAAATCAAAGTTCTAGCTTATCTGCAGAGACGACTCGGAATCTATTTGTACATTCACTTCCATGTACTCTTTGTAAATTACAGTTCAGTTGATGATAAAGAACTAAGTTTGATTGTTTAACTTTTCGAAGCTTTGCGGCCTAGCGGCCTAAACTTAATATTTATCATAATTTATGTTTATCTTTAAAACGGCTTGAAATCGATTTTTAAAGCATGCAATGTACATTTCAGGGATGATTAAGTAAAATATCAACAAAAACTAGCTTTGAATTTTTTTTAAGTTTTCGAAGCCTGGCGGCCTAGCAGCCTAAACTTAATATTTATCATAATTTATGTTTTTCTGTAAAACGGCTTGAAATCGATTTTTACAGCATGCAATGTGCATTTCGGGGATGATTAAGTAAAATATCAACAAAAACTAGCTTTGAATTTTTTTTAAGTTTTCGAAGCCTGGCGGCCTAGCGGCCTAAACTTAATATTTATCATAATTTATGTTTATCTTTAAAACGGCTTGAAATCGATTTTTACAGCATGCAATGTACATTTCAGGGATGATTAAGTAAAATATCAACAAAAACTAGCTTTGATTTTTTTTAAGTTTTCGAAGCCTGGCGGCCTAGCGGCCTGTCGGCCTGGCGGCCTAAACTTAATATTTATCATAATTTATGTTTATCTTTGAAACGGCTTGAAATCGATTTTTACAGCATGCAATGTACATTTCAGGGATTATTAAGTAAAATATCAACAAAAACTAGCTTTGAATTTTTTTTAAGTTTTCGAAGCCTAGCGGCCTAGCGGCCTAAACTTAATATTTATCATAATTTATGTTTATCTGTAAAACGGCTTGAAATCGATTTTTACAGCATGCAATGTGCATTTCAGGGATGATTAAGTAAAATATCAACAAAAACTAGCTTTGATTTTTTTTAAGTTTTCGAAGCCTGGCGGCCTCGCGGCCTAAACTTAATATTTATCATAATTTATGTTTATCTTTAAAACGGCTTGAAATCGATTTTTACAGCATGTAATGTACATTTCAGGGATGATTAAGTAAAATATCAACAAAAACTAGCTTTGATTTTTTTTTAAGTTTTCGAAGCCTGGCGGCCTGGCGGTCTGCCGGCCTAGCGGCCTGGCGGCCTAGCGGCCTAAACTTAATATTTATCATAATTTATGTTTATCTTTGAAACGGCTTGAAATCGATTTTTACAGCATGCAATGTACATTTCAAGGATGATTAAGTAAAATATCAACAAAAACTAGCTTTGATTTTTTTTTAAGTTTTCGAAGCCTGGCGGCCAGGCGGCCTAGCGGCCTAGCGACCTAGCGGCCTGGCGGCCTAAACTTAATATTTATCATAATTTATGTTTATCTTTGAAACGGCTTGAAATCGATTTTTACAGCATGCAATGTACATTTCAGGGATGATTAAGTAAAATATCAAAAAAGCAATATATGCATATCAGGAATCGCCACACTCAAAATACACAGCCTCCCCACGCAGCGAAAAAGAAGAGAGGAAGAGAGAGAGCGCATGTTTTATATACGTATGTCAATTAAAATAGGACGCCACAAACAATTTACTAGCTTTGATTTTTTTTTAAGTTTTCGAAGCCTGGCGGCCTAGCGGCCTGGCGGCCTAAACTTAATATTTATCATAATTTATGTTTATCTTTGAAACGGCTTGAAATCGATTTTTACAGCATGCAATGTACATTTCAGGGATGATTAAGTAAAATATCAACAAAAACTAGCTTTGAATTTTTTTTAAGTTTTCGAAGCCTGGCGGCCTGGCGGCCTAGCGGCCTAAACTTTAAGTTAATGTTAATTTTAGGAAATTTAAATCTGTACCGAGTGTAAACGAAAAAAATCAAGGCTAGTTCTTGTTTATCTTTTGCTTATCCACCACTGAAATGTACATTGCATGCTGTAAAAATCCAATTCAAGTCGTTTTTAAGATAAACATAAATAATGATGAATATTAAGTATAGGCCGCTGGGCCGCCAGGCTTCGAAAACTTAAAAAAAATCAAAGCTAGTTCTTGCTGATATTTTGCTTATTCACCCCGAAAAGTACATTACATGCTGAAAAAGTCAATAACAAGACGTTTTTAGATGAACATAAATTATGATAAATATTAAGTTTAGGCCGCTAGGCCGGGAGGCCGCTTGGCCGCCAGGCTTCGAAAAGTTAAAAACATCAAAGCTAGTTCTGGTTGTTATCCCAATGAGATCGAATCCACTGCCAGTGGTGATTTGGGTATTCGCTCTACACTGACAGCGAATACCCTAATGAGATCGAATCCACTGCCAACAGTGAGTTGGGTATTCGTTCTATATTTCCGCCATTTAATTATCAGTTATCATGTTTTACCGTTCCACTCGCAATAACGAGATCTTAATATTGTTCTGCAGGCCTGAGGAAATTCAACTAAAGCGATGCAAATAAATAGAAAAAAATACGTGGGGCTTGAAACCGAGTCTGGTCTCGATTTCTGATTTTTCTTTTATTTCAAATAGGTACAGATCACTATGGTAGGCATATATATTTGCGAGGGTTGAAATTCTGGTTTCAACCAGGTATGAATTGTTTGGCCAGATAAGAAGACTGTACAGATCCGAACCTCCGTAATTGCGATTATATGCAGAATATGGATTTGTCTTATTGTTAAACGTTACGTCGTCCTAAATCTCCACCATTTTATGGACAGTTTTTATGCTTTATATACCATTTTAATCGCAAGAACGAGATCTTAAAATTATTCAGCATGCCGAAAGAGATCGCACCAAAGCAATCCAGGTTAAAGCGAAAGAAGGAAGGTTTTAATCCGAGGTTGGTCTCGGTTTCTGATATATTTTTTTCTTTAAAATAGGGACATATCGTAAAGATAAACATACATATTTTCGAAGGTTTAAATTCCGGTTCCAACCATGTATGGATTGTTTGGCTAGTTTAGAAGACTGTCCAGATCCGAGCCTCCGTAATTGCGATTATATGCAGAAAATGGCATTTTTTTCTCTGGGTAAACATTACGTCGTCCTAAATTTCCGCCATTTCATGAACAGTTGTCATGTTTTATATACCATTTTACTCGCAATAAAGAAATCTGAAAATTATTCTACAGGACTGAAGAGACCGCACTAATTCAAACCAGGTTAAAGCGAAAGAAGTAGGGCTCGAATCCGAGGCTGGTCTCGGTTTCTGATATTTATTTCATGGAAAGTGTGACATACCGTAATGGTAAACATACATGTTTGTGAGGGTTTAAATTCTGGTTCCATCCATATATAGATTGTTTGTACAGCTTAGAAGACAGTACAAATCCGTGCCTCCGTAATTGCGATTATGTGCAGAATATGGATTTGTTCTATTGTTAAACGTTACGTCGTCCTAAATCTCCACCGTTTTATGAACAGTTTTTATGTTTTATAAACCATTTTAATCGCCAGAACGAGATCTTAAAATTATTCAGCATGCCGGAAGAGATCGCACCAAAGCAATCCAGGTTAAAGCGAAAGAAGGAGGGCTTTAATCCGAGGTTGGTCTCGGTTACTGGTATCTTTTGTCTTTAAAATTTGGACATATCGTAAAGGCAAACATACATATTTTTGAAGGTTAAAATTCCGGTTCCAACCATGTATAGATTGTTTGGCCAGCTTTGAAGACTGTACAGATCCGAGCCTCCGTAATTCCGGGTATATGCAGAATATGGCATTCTTTGTATAAGTTAACTTTACGTCGTCCTAAATCTCCGCCAGTTGATGAACAGTTTTCATGTTTTATATACCATTTTACTCGCAACAAAAGAGATCAGAAAATTATTCTACATACCAGAAGAGGCCGCAACAAAGAAATCAAGGTTAAAGCGAAAGACGTAAGGCACCAATCCGAGGCTGGTCTCGGTTTCGGATATTTATTTCATTAAAAAAGGGACATATCTTAAATGTAAACATATATGTTTGCGAGGGTTTAAATTCTGATTCCATGTATAGATTGTTTGACAAGCTTAGAAGACTGTACAGATCCGAGCCTCCGTAATTGCGGTTATATGCAGAATATGGATTTGTTCTATCGTCAAACATTACGCAGAATGCACTGCTGGACATTCAAAACATGCATAAAATCGAATTTCAAAGAATCAAGAAGGCCGCCAGGCTTCGAAAATTAAAAAAAGCAAAGCTAGTTCTTGTTGATATTTTGCTTATTAACCCCTGAAATGTGCATTGCATGCTGAAAAATCGATTTCAAGACGTTTTAAGATAAACATAAAGATAATACCGCTAGGCCGCTAGTCCGTCAGGCCGCTAGGCAGCCAGGCTTCGAAAACGTAAAAAAGAAATCAAAGCTAGTTTTTGTTGATATTTTACTTAATCATCCCTGAAATGTACATTGCATGCTGTAAAAATCGATTTCAAGCCGTTTCAAAGATAAACATAAATTATGATAAATATTAAGTTTAGGCCGCCAGGCCGCTAGGCCGCCAGGCTTCGAAAACTTAAAAAAAATCAAAGCTAGTTTTTGTTGATATTTTACTTAATCATCCCTGAAATGTACATTGCATGCTGTAAAAATCGATTTCAAGCCGTTTTAAAGATAAACATAAATTATGATAAATATTAAGTTTAGGCCGCTAGGCCGCAAGGCTTCGAAAACTTAAAAAAAATCAAAGCTAGTTTTTGTTGATATTTTACTTAATCATCCCTGAAATGTACATTTCATGCTGTAAAAATCGATTTCAAGCCGGTTTAAAGATAAACATAAATTATGATAAATATTAAGTTTAGGCCGCTATGCCGCTAGGCCGCCAGGCCGCCAGGCCGCTAGGACGCTAGGCCGCTAGGACGCCAGGCCGCTAGGCCGCCAGGCTTCGAAAACTTAAAAAAAAATTCAAAGCTAGTTTTTGTTAATATTTTACTTAATCATCCCTGAAATGCACATTGCATGCTGTTAAAATCGATTTCAAGCCGTTTTACAGATAAACATAAATTATGATAAATATTAAGTTTAGGCCGCTAGGCCGCCAGGCCGTCAGGCCGCTAGGCCGCCAGGCTTCGAAAACTTAAAAAAAAATTCAAAGCTAGTTTTTGTTGATATTTTACTTAATCATCCCTGAAATGTACATTGCATGCTGTAAAAATCGATTTCAAGCCGTTTCAAACATAAACATAAATTATGATAAATATAAAGTTTAGGCCGCCTGGCCGCTTGGCCGCTAGGCCGCCAGGCTTCGAAAACTTAAAAAAAATCAAAGCTAATTTTTGTTGATATTTTACTTAATCATCCCTGAAATGTACATTGCATGCTGTAAAAATCGATTTCAAGCCGTATTAAAGATAAACATAAATTATGATAAATATTAAGTGTAGGCCGCGAGGCCGCCAGGCCGCTAGGCCGCCAGGCTTCGAAAACTTAAAAAAATTCAAAGCTAGTTTTTGTTGATATTTTACTTAATCATCCCTGAAATGTACATTGCATGCTGTAAAAATCGATTTCAAGCCGTTTTAAAGATAAACATAAATTATGATAAATATTAAGTTTAGGCCGCTAGGCCGCCAGGCTTCGAAAAGTTAAACAATCAAACTTAGTTCTTTATCATCAACTGAAATGTAATTTACAAAGAGTACATGGAAGTGAATGTACATATAGATTCCGAGTCGTCTCTGCAGATAAGCTAGAACTTTGATTTAAAAAATAAAAGCTAAATCATGTCGATAACTTTCTTATACACCCGTGCAATTTACATTATATCTGTAAAAATAGATTTCAATCAGTTTTTAAGATCAACGTTAATTGCGATAAATTCAGCCATCTTCACGCCGCTAGGCCGCTAACTTCACGCCGCCAGGCCGCTAGGCCGCCAGGCCGCTAACTTCACGCCACCAGGCCGCTAGGCCGCCAGGCCGCTAACTTCACGCCGCCAGGCCGCTAACTTCACGCCGCAAGGCCGCTAACTTCACACATCTTAGACCAGTGCCAGTTATTATCGAATGAAAAGAAATATCTTTTTCTATTCTGTTCTTGATGGTGTTGCGTGGTGAGGCATTAACAAATAAAAAAAGAGCACACGTTTTTCATACTATGATTTTTATTTTTAAAAAGACACCATATAAATAAAATATAAAATCTCTAGGGACTACCATCAGAACGAAATGTAAGTAACGAAATAATTTTGCTTTTGGGAGTTTAAACCAGGATGTAGGAAGAACCTAACTCACATTTGCTTCCTCACGATACATGGATAAAATGTGAGTGTTTCAAGCGTAAAATTTTTTGTGAAGCAATATGTTTAAATTTAGGTTGAAACTAGGCCTAGTTTATCAGTTGATATTGAAAATTAAATTTAAAAAAAAGTTCTCAAGTATATATTTTGGAATATTTGCTAAAGGTGGTTTAATTGATCTCGAGCAGACTTATTGATGAATCAAGCGATATCTGAAAGAAAGCAATGCAGTCTGGAGAATATCGCGTATCAATACTTTGTCCTTTGATACATTTACATTTTGTTAGCCTCAAAATTTCCATACGTAGAGCTGACATATGGTAGTAGTTACTTTTCTTGTTTGAATCATTTGTCACATATACTTCTGTCCGGTTCGGTGACTTTCAAAGTTTCCGTTTAATCTTTCATCATATTGAGTAGCGCTCAACACGAGGCTAGGCGGCGTGGGCAGTAATATGCATTTCCATTACTTCCATGAACAGGCTCAATCAAACCAAGTCTGCAGTATTTTCATATTTTTCGTGTTCGGTGGCTTTGCGAGGCGATGTCGCCGTGTCTGTTGATTAGATCTGTTCCTTTATGTCTGAAGGTTTGATCGTTGGTTACTTATCTCACCCATATGTATTTAACTTCCACGAACATGAATCATTTCGGGGATCACTTAATTCGAAAGTTAGTTGTTTGAATCGAATTATCTCCCATTAACTTAATATATCTTCAGCTCAGTGTATCGAGAGAGCCAGCAGACTTTCACTGTATTTGTGTCTCTGTCTATAGCACTAGTGTACATAAAAAATCCTAAAATAAAAAACGAGGAAGTATGATGCTGATAGATGTGTATATGTAAAAGTCTTGGCGTTCAGAGGGTCATTTGCGGATTGTTGTGGCATATAGGCGTCTTTTAAATTCAATGTACATTAAGTATTTTAATTCTAGCAGAGGCGTTCTATTTTTTTATAATAGCAGTAAAACAGTCATAAGATTCCAAAATTCTTTGCCATGATGGTGCGGGTTCGCTCCCAGTTAAAGGCAATATCATTTGAAATTCACAGTACCGCTATTTGTTTAGTTTGGCGACAGTAAAAAGTCTTCCCGTACATTATTGTTAGTATTGTTATCAGTAAAATAACCCGTTACCGATGTCATGGAGTGATGGTATCGCATATTAGGACTATCCGATCAACCTTTTTTTTTTGGGGGGGGGGGGGGGTCCCGGTAAGCTCAATTGGTTGCGTTGTCGGAGTTGCAGGGCGATGCATATTTTTAAAATCTGCTTTTTCCTCTTTAGCTGGATGTGGTCATTTCTGATATATTTTAATCTTTCCCTCTCTACATTTTAGCTGTGTGGGAAGGCTTGGTTGTCTGCATATTTTTCCAATCTGTTTTTCTCCTCAATAACTGAATGGGGCCATTCCTGATATAGTTTAATCTTTTTCCTCTCTACATTCTAGCTGTGTGGAAAGGCTTGGTTTCTGCTTAGTTTTAAAATCTGTTTTTTATCCTCGATAGCTGGATGTCGCCATTTCTAAAATATTTTAATCTTTCCCTCTACATTTTAGCTGTGGGAAAGGCTTGGTTTTCTGCATATTATTAAATCTGCATCCCTACTCTACTTAAAAGTATTAATGGACTGATAAATACAAACGAAATTTGTATTTTTCCGTTTTTTATATCTTTCAATTCATGACACTCTAAACAGAAGGGAAACTTTTAACCATTTTGGTGCACTATTAAATCGGCATCAATGACACTACAAACGAGAAAATGAGACAATAAAAACTATTACACTCACCCAATTCACATTGAATTCATTCTTTATTTATTACATGCCAACAACAGTTTTCAACTAAAGCTTTAATCTTGTAATAATTGACTTCGGAAGAGAATGGCGAGAGTTATCCTTAATTTTGCTAAAATGCATTTCTTGCATAAAAAGGTTAATCAAACAGAAACGTGTTATTAATTTCTTGTTTTGTTTTAAAAGGACCCCTCATAAGTAAAAAACATTAATCAACAGCACATTTGTTTAAATAAATCCCCTTCAAAGTATCCAATTTTAAATTTCCCTCCCTTTCATTTTAATACTGTTCTAATTTTGACAGTGTAAGTAAATGGTATAGGATTCATTTAAGAAAACAATAATAAAAAAAAAAGATTAAAAAGACATTAGATATTTGATTTCAAGACAAAACAGTTCTTTCCACAACCTTTCTTGACGTAGGGAAGAAACGAAACTAGCATACATTGTAAACATATACAATTGATGACCAATTAGAACTTTGGTTGAGAGTATGCGTAAGTTTTTTGTGCTTTATAACGTGACAAAACATACGATTTATAGCCGTTTAACCTGAATGACTGTTGTTTTGAGCAAATAATTAAAACCCGATTGGTTTTTCTAGTTCACA
Source organism: Corbicula japonica (assembly GCA_038501625.1). Taxonomy (NCBI): domain Eukaryota; kingdom Metazoa; phylum Mollusca; class Bivalvia; order Venerida; family Cyrenidae; genus Corbicula; species Corbicula japonica. Next base: position 1,712,784 of record JAZAYU010000037.1, on the reverse strand, counting down.
ACTTAATTATGTTGCATGACTGCTCAAAACAAAAAACCCTGTATATTATTTCATCGTTCTATGTTTCATCGTTTTAGATCATCCTACTTAACATTTTATGGGAAACTTCTAAACATTCACATTTTTTTGCCCAAATGACACTATCAATTAGAAAATTAATAAAAAGAAATATGCATAAGGTTGCTTGTTTTGGTTGTTGTTGGTTAAATACGTACAAAACATGTGTTTATTAGACATTCTTAGTGCTTTTCTTGAAAAAAAGTCCAGTTCAATCAAAAAAGATATAAAAAAAGATCTTCAACAAAAACATTAAAGATAATAAAGTCTGGATTTCTATATTCTTGACATGTAAAAAAGTTTTCAGGATTTATAGTCGGTTGACCTTCATGACGGTTGTTTTAAGGGAATAATAATATCCCCATGGGAAATTCCAGTTCACACCATTAGCAAACGTACCATGAACACCGCCTAAATACTGTCCATTTAAATTGCTGTGATGACAGACGTTCGACGTTGCCCCGTACCACCATGCTCCATGGAAAGGAACAGAGCAAAGAGACACCGTTTCATAAGTTTTAAAAGTCATGCCGTTGTGCCGCTGTGTTAGGCTATCGCCTGTGTTGCCAACATAACCAGAGACAAACATTGTGTAGCTTGTTGCCGCAGGGCCTATCTGAAAAGACGAGTACTCGGCAAAGCCAGATGTCGGTGATACATTCCCAAACGTCTCCATGTCTATTCTCATCTTGGACGGCTGTAATGTCAGTAGATGAAGGATTTCCAGTCCCAGCCAATATTCACCCGTCTGGTTCCCGAAACCTGCTACATAATCAGGCCAAGTGCGGTAAAAGTCTTCGGAACCATCTTGGCGTCGTTGGAAAACAGTCCAGCCGCCATTCGTCATGTCACACCATGCGAGAACTTTATTTCCTCCCGTCGGCTGAATTTCATAGACACCGTTAACATAGAATCCCCACTTGTACAAAACTAGACAGTCTCGAGCTGTTGGCGCCACTTCAATCTGTATGTTTGTCAGCCATCTGTATTTCTATAAAATGAAATGTTTGTTCGATTAATATACATGTAGATGAATAGATTCTTTGAAAGCCGAACACGAATGATAGAAAACTTTATTTATTTTTACAATTTTAACATGTTAGTGGGCTACCATTTAAGTACAAAATATATCTCATGTCTCCTAGCCGCGGGTTGCGCACATTTGAATAATAACATACACTTTATATGTATAATTTTCTCTTAATGCTTCTGCTCATTTTATCTCTATTTTAATTAAGCTAGCAGGTGTATCGCATTAATAATTTGAAAAAAAAAATACTGTTCAAGTCGCCACCCACATGTGTAGGAATTTGTCAAAGACAGATTACGATTACAGCATATAATTTAATAGAATGACACATTAAAGTACCTTTGCAGAATTGGCCGCCCATCCGTACCGTACACCTGTATTGGTGTTGGTTAGTACAGCCGCATTGTCTGCCTGTGTGTTACAGTAGCATGTATTGTCGCTGCTTACGAAGTAAAGAGACGGACTGTCCGCTGTTCTGCATGTTTCAAAGCATTGCAACTTTGATCTGACCGTCCTCACAGAATCTATAATGCTGGAGTTTATCGCCGAAGAAAAATAAGAGCTTTCGAAATATGTATACTTTTCTCGTAAAGTCCATTCTTCACAAACTACAGATGTCACCAGAAACAGCAAAGTACAAATCTTGTCTGTTATTTTCACCATTTCTACCTTAATTGTTTTAATTATTAGAGTTTATTGGTTCTGTGCACGTTCTGTTTTTAACAACAGTGTTAACGATAATTGTCTGCAAATAGTGAAGCGTAATATTTAATGCTTCACTCTGTATGGTACCCCCGTGAATAGTCTCCATGCTGTCTTTATTGTTTGAATATGATTGTCTATTTGTTTACACAATATTATTTTAAGACACACTATGACATTGAAAATTGTATAAACGACTAATATCTAGTCAGTCTTTATAGAAGCTATACTTTAAATACGATTTCGACCAACCAAATTGGGAATCGCTTTTATAATCATCATAATAATAAACATATTAATAATAAACATAATAATATACATAATAATAAACATAATAATAATAATAATAATAATAATAATAATAATAATAACCATCATCATCATAATGATAATAATCTTATTAATGATAATAATTATTTTAATGAAACACTGAATAATGAAGGGATAACGCTCTGCCCCTAACTACCAGTTCCTTACAATATTTTAAACAGATTTTAATAACATGCTTAAAAACCGTTTTCTCACACAAATTAACACTGAATGTGTACGAAATTATTATTAGATTAATAGAGAAAGTTGCCAGTGGCTTATGTAACGTTATTTTGATTCAGTGTCATAATAAACTTAAATATATCTTAAACTTATAAGGCCACTGACGAAAAAGACAACGATTGTTTAAAGAGTTTTAAAAAGATATTAGAAACAATGCTAAACAAAGCATCTCTGCAACCATCTCATTCTGTACTCATCAACGATCAAATTTCTTGTTAATAATATTGTTGCATAACAATCTGGCATAAACCGGTAGAAACAGTATGAGCCGATTAATATGATAAAGTTTATTTCTGTTTAAGATGCACATATATATGGTAATAAAAAAACAACTTTTTTTGGTGAATTATGTATGATTTTTCTTAATAAAATAAAATGGGATTATTCATTGTTTTGAAACTGTGGAAACAATGTTTATCAATGGTTTAGCCGAACTCGTCCTTTTTTTCAAAACTTATTACCTCCATGTCTAGTTTTTCACATTCGTTTGACAGACAACAAAACAATTTGGAGTTCACGAGTGAAAAAAAAAAGTTTCACTGCAACAAACATTTATCCTCTATATGTTTCATAAATATTAAGCACACGTTAGTAGTCACGAGACAAACTGACCATACTTTAGTCTTGGTGACGTCATACCAGCTATTTGAAGTCACGGCGTCAACATTTTTAAACCATGGCATAAGGCCGAGTTTGGCTATAAATCAGTTGTCAGATTCATGCTGCTTTATAGCATTTAATTTAACATTTATCTGCCATGTTATCTCACTGTAATAATCTCTACTCTGCAACAATTAGCAGCAGTTTCATGCCTTGTCCCATGAGATTATTTATGGCCATTTACATTGGAGAACATTTTCTGGTTTTGATTTCAACCTTAGTTGAAGTAAAGTTGGGTTTTGAAACTATAAAATACACTGAAGTATGATTTTGTATTTACTTATATACAATATTTTATACAAACATGACATAATGGATGCTGTAAAATAAATAAAACACTGAAAATTAAGAACGCTGTAAAGCTCCATTGTGTTGAACATGAACATTTTTAATGACAGTCAAAATGTACCAATAATATCTATTGAGATTTAAAAAGATCATTAGAATCCATTTACATTTCCAATTGCTAAGAACAACAATGTACTTGAATTGTGAATAACATTAAAATCAAATGAAATTTTGGAGGAAATTAATTAATTTGAAATGACACAGGACATTCAAAGTAACATTTTTACAATTACTGTACATCAATTATTCAATTAACCTTTATGAGATATAGAGGATATTTGCTTTTACCAGTGTATGATTGAAATACGAGGGATGTTCCAAAATAACGTAGACTTTTGTTATAGTTTTAATATTATTCAATATACCACAAATAAAATTATACAATCTTTAATCGGAATATGTCTAGCATATATTTACAAAATATCAGCAAAATACAACATCTTGTTAACAAACTATTAACAATCAAAATCATACACGAAGCGCTATCCAGTAAACGCTCCAGTAAAGAACTCTCAACGTCAATGACGTTAATTCACGGAGGCAGCGTTAGCAAAGTCTCGACTCGCCAGTGGTTAAGAGGCGATCAAGAAAAAGGTCCTCTTCTCGCTCGTACAACCGATGAAAAGAACCCGGTGCAATACCCATTTGTAACTGTTATAATAGAACAAGTATTTGTGTTGTAGACACAGTGTCCATAGCTGTTTACTCTGGTGTAATTAAAATAAGAAACGTATCTATTGTTATTTAATAATTTATGATTTTTTAATGAACCATACATCAAACAAAAGATGCTTTGAATATAAAATATTAGAATAGCTCTAAAAAATGTAATTTGTTCGAAAATATCCGTTGAACTGTTACTGATCCAGTAAAGAATAGCTCGAAAAGCGCCCCAATAGTTAGACTTCTGTCCGTTTCTATCGCCTCCCGGCTTGACGTCATTGCCGTAACGCCGATTTATTTCTTTTACCCTTGCACATGGTCTATTTCATGACTCTTCTGACCGTTACAAAACCACTGATGCCATGTAAAAACTAGAGCTCGGCTTACGTAAGTTTTCATTTGCGTATTCTCAATCTTTTTTAGATTTTCTGGAGGTGATTTTCTAAGATCGTGACAGAAATTTATAATAGCGCGTATTTCCAGCCGTTCTTACGACGACATTTCTGAAGATTTTAAGTTGATGATAGCTCGCTTATGTATTCATTGTTTTAAAAACGCAATGTCAGAATGACCTAAAATTTTACTATAACATAAATCGTATACCCCGCTTTGACTTTGTGAAGTTTAGCTCTTTTACCGCTAGTAGTTTTGTTAATATTCACAGGTATGTGCTTTATTAAATACAATGACAATGACGTGCGCCGCATGCATGTTACCATGGTTATTCAAACAAGCGATGCGCTTCTGAAATCTATTAAATATATATTAATATATCAGCTCAGTTTGTTACGTTGGTGTTCTGATTGAATTTAGTATATAATTTATTCCAAACGTGTTTCAAATTAAGATGCAGTAACAAAAGTGTACGTAATTTTGGATCATCCCTCGTATATTTTACTGAGGGAGCTCCGGAAGTCCGGAATATATTTCAATCTTAAAACAAGGCCAAACTCCATGTAGAGATAATAGTTCCATTACATGTGCAAAAAGTATTCAAGCTATTGGAAAGTAATGTCAAGTTTGGGGGCCTGGAATGATCCAAGATATTTACAGATGAAACAATCACGCGAAAATGGAGGGGGATGGGCAATCTGTCATAGATGAGAAGTGATGTCACAATGCATTCTGAGACAGATCAGTACATTATATCCAATCTAAAAGATGTGCCTTACATGGAATGAATAAGTGTTTATGTTGAATAATCAACTATCTCTTATATTATAAAACTGCTGTTCTAAAACTGTTTTCTTAAAGTTTAGAAGTTGATAAGGATGGCAGAGATCCTTTGTTTTTATTAATATCATTATCTCGTGACAATACAGGAAATGGGCTTGAGACAATTTGCTGGTTAATATAGTTTTCTATTTCTTAGCTGAATGTAGTGTTTTCTGATTTGTAATTCAATTTTAAAATAAAATGGTAATTATTTTGGTTATCATATGCTTTTATATACCTAATATATGTAATTTCTGTCATGAAACATACGCAAGAAATTACATTGTGTAAATCTATCAAGTTGGTAAGGGATTCTGCAAATACCTTGGCATTTTGAAAACTTTCATTTAGACAGAATCAATGACCAGACAGGCACCCATTAATCTGCACCCCCACTGTTATTTAATGACCTCTGTGTGCAAAGCATCCAATTAACCTCAATCAAGCAAAAGTTCTCCAGGAGAACCGATCTCGGCCTTAACCTTTATACCAGTGATTATTGAATGAAAAGAAATATATTTTTTCTATTCTGTTACTGATGGTGTTGCGTCGCGAGGCATTAACAAATGAAAAGAGAGCACAAGTAGTTTATACTATGATTCTATTTTTAAAACAAGACCATATTTAAATAACAAAATCTCTAGGGACTACCACCAGAACGATAAGTAGCAAAATATATTTGTTTTGGGGAGTTTAAAACCAGGTTGTAGGAAGAACCTAACTCACACTTGCTTCCTAACGATACATGGAGAAAATGCGTGATTAACAGCATAATTGTGAAGCAATGTGTTTAATTTCCGGTTGGAATTAGACCTAGATTAGCAGTAAATACTGAAAATCAAATTTAAAAAAAAGCTTTTCAAGTATTGGAATATTTGCTAAAGGTGGTTTATTTGATCTCGAGCAGACTTATTGATGAATCAAGCGATATCTGAAAGAAAGCAATGCAGTCTGGAGAACATCAGTGTCTCAATACTTTGTACTTTGTTATATTTACATTTAATTAGCCTAAAAAAGTCGATAAGTATAGCTGACATCTTATAGTCGTAGTTTCTTTTCCTGTTTAAATCATTTGTCTTATATACTTCTGTCACGTTCGGGGACTTTCACAGTTCCTTTTCATCTTTCATCATAACAACATTGAGTTGTGCTCAACCCGTGGCTAGGCGGCGTGGACAGTAATGTGCATTTCCGTTACTTCCATGAACAGGCTCAATCAAACCGAGCCTGCAATATGTACATATTTGTCGTGCTCGGTGGCTTATATATATATATATATATATATATATATATATATATATATATATATATATATATATATATATATATATATATATATATATATATATATATATATATATATATATATATATAACGTGTATGTAAATGTCTAGGTGTAACAAGGGTTCTGAAAAATCCACGCCTGAACCAAGGATTGAACCCGGGATCCCTCGCATGACAGTCCGACGCTCAATCACGTCGCCATAAAAGCTAGCTCTATGGCGAGATAGTACAAGCGCGGTACTAACTCAACCAGAGCCGGGTTACATACACCCCCTCCAGATTGGAATTCGTCATCGAATTTCCATTGAGTATAGAGATTCACTTGTGGAGTGATCTCGAGGTGTTTAAACATCCTTGACTGCTCCCACGTTGGGCGCCATTTGTAACAAGAGTTCTGAAAAATCCACGCCTGAACCAAGGATTGAACCCGGGACCCCTCGCATGACAGTCCAACGCTCTACCACGTCGCCATAAAAGCTAGCTCTATGGCGAGATAGTACAAGCGCGGTAATGTCTGTATATGTTAAGGTAAGACCTGTGTAATGAATACCTTTATCCAGAAGAGTATCCAAGGGAGGTAACTATAGTAGTAAATTAGCCAAACTCCCCGCAGTGGTTACTTCCCCTTGAGTTGCAAGAGGACCAGGGTTCAAATCCTTCTGGAAGCTAACTTTTTTTTGTAAGCCTTGAGCTTAAATAATTGGCATATTTCTTTTTTTCCTGTGTAATTCTGTCATTGAATAAAAAATTCTCATGATTTAAACTAAAATAAGCAAAATAATCAAGATTAAAGGGGTTTTCGCTATCAGAATAGTGTTTATTCAAGTCATCAATTTGAAAATTTCTAGAACTGGACGGTAAACTTCTCTGAAATTTTGTTTAAATTTTGCTTAAGGTATATAGTTAAAAAATAGTAAAGTTTGGTATATTGCACCAATAAGGATTTTGCACAATTTTCATTAATTTAGTCTCGTGAAATATAAAAAAAATGCATTTTTAAAATTTATTTGGTCAAAAAATGTCATTTTAAGATATATTATGTATTTATATATTATATCTTAAATTGGTTTAGTAAAATATAACATATTTTTGATAAACTGTAAAAAAATTAAGGTTGAATTTATCAATAACATAAAATTTTGTCACCGATTAAAGAATTTGGATACTTTCACGTTTTTTCTCACTTTTTTAAATAAAAAAAGCTAAAAATCTCAAAAACTACACGGTGAAAATCATTAAAATTTTGCATACAAGTCAGTGGTATGAAGCAGTTGATGAAAATATAATCAGATGTTGGATTCTTAATAGTGCCCATTACACAGGTCTTACCTTAAAAATAAGTCTATGTTTATGTCTAGATATTCAGAGGGTCATTTGTGGATAGTTATGGCATATAGGCGATGTCAGAAAATTTCTCTATGAGAACTCTATGATGGCACGTCTGTTACCACGTACAGCACTCTAGGCTAGGCGATGTCGCCGTGTCTGGTGCTTAGATCTGTTCCTTTATATCTGAAGGTTTCTTCGTTGGTTACTTATCTCATATCTTATACGTGCCATGGCTAGTTCTGGAATATAAAAAATAAAAAGTAATAAAGAACGTTGGATTAGTTACATGATTGGATATGTTTCAGAGATGTTTTAGTACAAATGGTACGTTGGTCTCGTTGTTGTGATTCCTGGTAGGAAGCAGGACAGCAAACAAGCGGCCAACTAAGCAGACAGACAGGCAATTTCATTTGCAATTTGTGGACACACTTCGGTCTTCCAAGTACAAGTAAATTTCCTCCACAACATCACAATACACCAAGATTTGCTTTGTCATTTCACCACAGTTTACTATTGATTTACCGTCTTTTAAACGATTCAATATACATTAAAGTGTATTAATTCTAGCAGAGTCGGGTTCTCTCCCAGGTAGAGGCAATATTATTTGCAAAACCCCATAAACGCCTTTCTGTATACATATAATCGATTATTCCCATTGGACCATATAAAGGTATTAACGATATAGTCGTGGAAATACTAACGTGTATAAGCAAGGTAACGCTTTAGTGAGTAAATTGTGTAGGCTCTGTTGGGTAGGTGTGTAAATGACTGTAAAAGATGTTTTTCCTGCCATCATTTTATGATCCTACTTCTTATTATTTCTTTAGCGCCCTGCTGGAGTGTGCGCGTTTTGTGGCTTGTATAAACTGCATTACCAAATAACGTAGTATTCCTCTTTTGTCCGTTCGAATCGAGTACTATTTTATCTACGATGATTTTTTTATCAAAGAGCAGTAATTTTCTTAACAGTAAATTAACTTTAATAGACGAAACGTAGAACTTTCACTTTTAAATAGTTTGTTAGGAATTAAGATGGCAGACATTTTACATTTTTCGTTTTTGCAACAGGATTTACTTTTTAATTTTGGTTATGCGCAAATGACACTATTGACCGTAGACTTCGTTAATCTCCGATAATCTGACGACTGATAAGAAGGGAAGATAATTAACAATACCACATAGTCAACGCCATACACTCTCCCTTTATGAGATGATGAGCAAAGTGCCATATGATTGCTTGCATGTTACAAAAATGTAAATATTGTCGGTTGATCTTTGTTTATTAGTAACACAGGAAACGAAACATTATTTTTACCTTCCTTATCGTGTTTTAGTACAATTTTCTTACTACTTGTCCCAAATAATTTAAGTCTAGAACATGACATAATACGCGCATATGGAAAGTTCAGAAAGTCAGGGTTTAAAACCGCGTGAGCCTTCTGAAGTCAGAGGCTTTTTACAGAAGATCATTGTGTGTCCTACTTTCAAACTTGCACCTCTTTGATGCTTTATTATATGTTTTAGATGCGACATTGTCGAGCTGATTGGTTTGCTGGAGCTAATTCACCAAGACAACTTGTTTGTTTATATGAGGACCTGTTAGGGCAGGTGTAAGATTGGTGCATTCTAGAACCTGGTTAATACCCCAGTCTATTTGAATTCTCATTTTCGTTATCTGTTTTTACTGTCTATTATACAATTGATCTTTTTATAACCTTTTTCTCTCTGCGTTTTGATTTGGCTGTGTGGGTAGGCTGTGTCTTCTCGATGTGGCCATTTTTCATATGCTTATTTCGCCTTTTCTTACACATTTCCATATCGTATAGATAAAAATGGAAGCCGATACCGAATCTGGGAACAAAGAACAAATAATTAAAAACTCTGTAAAAAGCTGTGTTTTTCTTACATAAAAAGACCATAAACTTATACAATGGCATTTATACATATTTTATCTAAATAAAATACAATATTCAGTCTCAAACTTATAAAACGTTGAAGTTATGTTCACCTCGAAATGAACCCAAATGAAGGCGATGTAAATGACTTATATAACAGCAAAAAGCAAAACCTTTTGAATTATCAGAGAACACATCTTTCCATGTGTCCTTTTTAACGCTCTGCATTTGTCAAATTTTAAAAGTGAAATCCATTTGCTCAGACAAAATCGGCGGTTTATACAAAACACAATGTTAACTCCATTTCGACAACAGTGTACGTTGAACTTGTGACGGACTTAATTAGGGTGGCTATACTACGTCACTTTAACAAAGTCATGCACACATAAAAATAACTCTCCTGAGTAATTTCTAGACCGATTTTGATCGGATAAAGAGCACCAAACTGTTAAAAGCATTTTCATCGACTTTTAACCGCCAATATCATTCGTTTGCTGTTTTCTCAAACATTTAACGACAAATTTTGTTTGAAATGTCTTTGATTGTTAGAGAAAACGCTAGCCGATTGATATTTAATGTTAAACGTCGTTGAAAATGCTTTTTAACAGGAGTACGGTGCTCTTTATCTGACCAAAATCGGTCCAGACATTATTGAGAAATAAGCAAAACTCCCACATGTAGCGAGTGATTTTGTGAGTGCACGACATTTTAAAAGTCTAGTGGTATAATAGCCCTGTTAGTGGTACCGTGCATATTACGAAATAAGACGAATTTATTACTTTCTCAAATCGTCCAATGTATTATCGCTTATGCAACAACAATTTGAATTTAATATGTTAAAGATTGTTTAACTACATTTAACACATCTTCACATGATATATGCAGGATCAATGACAAAACGGATGAAATAGATGCAAAGGGGAATTTGACATTTACCGAAATCGACAAACATGAAAATTTATCAGACTCGGTGTGATAGAGCCTGTTCATGGGCAGTAATGGAAATGCATAGTATTCCCCATGCCGCCTAGCCCCGGGTTGAGCGCAACTCAATATTTCAATAGTAATCAGTACAATATTGATCCTTTCCAAACGATAGTATGCATATGGCGGTGAACATGGAACCTTCAATGCGGGTTTTTTTTAACTGGCCGAAATATTTAAACAAATGTAATTTTAGATGTACTACAAACTTTCAAAAGTACCCTGCTCAACGACCTTCGAATGACGTTACGATAACCGCAATGACTACGATGCTAAATAGAAAAGGATTGGTATTTGTCAACTGTAGGTATGACTGTAGGGTTGTGTCTGATTCGACTATAGGATTGAACATTTGACTGGGCGGACAGTATATAAACACAGAACAGTGGACGATATCGACTGAAGGAATGAACATAGGACGTAGGTTTGTGACGACTGTAGAAATGAGTGTTAGAGATATGGTTGAGTAGATTTGACACAGAATATAAAACTGGAATAGGATGAACGTAGGATGTAGGACGTATTACTGGCTCGCCTACTAGTATATGAATGGACGTTAGAATAACTGAGGAGCGCAGGACTCACCTCACTCGGTTGTAAAGGGAAGGTAGAACTTGGGCTGGATCACTTGTAGGATTAAGTGTAGGACAGATTCTACTCTAGAAATGAACATAAAACCGGTTCCATAGAAACGAAAAACGCATTCACGAAAGTACTTAATATTTACATTAAATTTCACGAATTAATAGCATTTATCTTAGAATCTTTAAAAGTCGTAGGACTTTAGAAACAAACGTTGGTCGTAACACTTTGTCGACTTAAACAATGAACCTATGAAGTGGGACTGAGTCGACTGTAGTAATGAACTTAGGACTCTTAAATGGAGAATGTCGCAGTAGATTTGTATGTACGACGTATAACCTATGGCGTAACGCCAACTTCAAAGACGTAAAAAAGTCTCCGTCCTAGATCTATTGTGAAAATCTAGAATTTTCTTCCCTCGTATCGTCACCGGCGAGTTTCAATTCTTTTTGCACCGAGTCCAAGCCGCTGGAGGTCTTGCCGTTAACGATAGCTGCTGACTGTTTTATTACATTGTCCAAGTCCATAGTGAAAATCTCGATTTCTATACCAGCTGTCATTACCGACGTGTTTCAGTTCTTACTTTATCACTTCGCCCAAGCCGGTGTGGTAGCAGCCGTTACCTTAATGGTTGTCAACTGTTTGTTCGTTTTTGTGACGCTCTTCGCAATTCTTCTACCAGCGCAGGTATATCCAACCGTCGTCGTTATTTCAATTTGTGTCCATACGAAGTTTCCATTGGCGTCAAGTTGTTTATGTTGCTTTAGACCGGGGATGGTTTGTTTAATAGGTATGCATTCGTGAAGTCTGCCTGATCCGATGCAGTAATCGCACAGACTAACGGCCTTTAGAATGGTGGTCGGGAATCGAGTGGCGTCGTGATCGGCTTCATAATACCAGGGACATGTTGAGCGTTTGTGGTCTGGATCATTCGCCCCTGTTGATACTATAGTCGGACATATGTATGCGTTGTTAAAAGCCGTTTGGCTGACGGAAGCTTGGTTGCAATTTGATTTTATTTCCTCTTGAATTATCAAATTGTTGTGCGACTCCTGGTCCATGAAAAACTCGGCTGAACCAGACGATCGTTTCTGGACCATGTGTTCCGCTGTAATGTTATTATCGATGTCCAGCAAGGTTGCTAGGCCTAATTTGTTGCTTTGTTTCTGCGCTGGCATGCTGACTGCCAACTGTAGCAAATACATGGCTGCTACTGACGTTATTATCATCTGCAAATATGGAAAGGAAATTAAAGCAATTAAAACGATAATGATATACGCCTCCCGAATAATTCGATGACATGTTTGGTTGTCTCCCCTATCGATTCACGTGGCTCATATACGTGAAAAATGATCGCTTGCTGTATGTCGTAACAGGGAACGTGTACCTGCAACTTTTCGTTTTGTAACATTAAGTTTTGGAAATTAAATTAAGTCTTGTTTATCTTTGAATGAGTTACAATACATCGGCGTGATGATTGTTTTCAATATAGTTAATTGTAATTTCAAGAATAATTTGAACAATCCAGCTATTTTGATTAAAGTGTCACGTCATTATTCCTCATTATTCCTTAGTTCGCGTGAAATCAAAACGATTTTAATTTACAGTCAGTGTACTTTCAGTGCAAAAATGGTTAACGTTTCCGGCTTACGCGTCTTTTCAATTACCGACAGGTTCCGAATTTTCCCGACGGCGATTGATTTGTCGCGCACAAAGGGTCATAACATATATTATGTCAATTCACGTATATGTACAGATAGGCATTAATCAATTGCACATCGGTTTTAATAATATTTGCTTGGAACCTCCTCTACCAAGTGTTCAGTTATCATTTAATGTCCTTTGAAGGTCGTTGAGCAAGATACTTATGTACTATGTTAATAGTACTTTAAAATTGCTTTTGTTTAAATATTTTGGCCAGTTTATAGATATGTGGTTTCAATAACCCAGCCAATATAGATTTGGATATTGTTCAATCACCCTAAGGATATACTTCCTGCTTTTTAGATTTTGCCTTTGGCGTTGTCTGTGATGTGCAGGATTTATATTCTCAGATCCTCTGTCAAAATTCTATTTTGTTTAGTTCCGCCCATTGTTTTCTCGTTTAGGGCAAACCCATTTTTTTATCTGGGGACCATACGCCGGAATGGAATGGTATTAATCTGAAAATACCCCATTGAAGGTTCCATGTTCACCGCCATATGTATACCATCGTTTGGGATGGGTCAAAATTGTACTGTTTATTGGTGTAAATATTAAGTTGCGCTCAACCCGGGGCTAGGCGGCGTGGGCAGTAATATGCATTTCCATTACTGCCCATGAACAGACTCAATCAAACCGAGCCTGCAATATTTTCATATTTGTCGTGCTGGATGGCTTTCAAAGTTTCCTTTTCATCTATTAAAAAAATTAAAAAGTCAACAAAATCAAAACTAAAAAGCAAATACAAAAAAAATAATTAAAAAACAACTGAAAAATGTAACAGAAAACGTTTTAGTAAAGAATAAATGCATGATGAAAAGTCGTATTTTTTAATCAGTTAAGTTCAATGTTTACAGGACATGTATGAAAACTTGTAGTAAAAGTATTGCCTGTAACACGAGAGGAAATTATCTCAGCACTTGGGAATATTTCGATTGTCAATGAAAGTAACCATCTGTTTCAAGCCTTAAAGCTAACTTGTTAAGGCTAATATTTAATGAATGACCAGTATGAGTCATTGAAGTATGAATGAGTGGTATAGGAGCCTATTAATATTTTGATAGTTACATTGTGTATTGTTATAATAAGTCGAGAACTTGCGATGTAAAACGGAATAAAATAAAATTGGATGAAATTATTTCAATAAGAGTAGAGAACTTTCTACAGTTTAAAGTTTAACGAGAATGTGTATTCTGGGAGTAAACTTAAAGCATCATTTATATAACCAAGTATCAAACTGATTATAACAATAGACTATACAATATATATTTGAAATTAAAATGAAAGTATTTTTGATTAAATAAATAGCATCAACAGTTGAGATAGCTACCATATCAGCATGATAGCATTCATACTGCCAAGGATAAATTCAGTTCCACCGACAAAATTTTAAATGTTTTAAAAATATTAAAGCAGCAATATCGAACGAATAGTGAAATTTAAAAAAAAATGACTAGAACAAAACAACACACTACCGACACATTTTCGCACCACGACGATCGCTGACTGCAGATTCTGCTATCCAGTAGGGGCTGAAGTCATAGTCCAATCATTCAGCTTTCCCGTATAGCCTCGTTTTGAGTTGATTGCCGTATGATTTTTTAATGTTTAATAAAAAAATTGTATTTATATATTTATTTGTTTTGTGTTTATAAATTAATTAATTTATTTATTTATTTATGTATTTATTTATTTATTTATTAAATGATTTATTTATTTATTATTTATTATATTTTTTTTAATTTAATTTATTAATTAATTAATTTATTTATTTATTAATTGTATTTGTTTATTTAAGTATTTATTTATTATTATTTACGTTACTTGTTTTCTTAAATGTTTCACTCCGCTTCGAAATTCAGTGGTATTTATTTATCTTTCTTTGAATTTACTTGTTCTGTCGTTTATTGCTGTATTTTATGCATATATCACAGTTGCCCAAAATCCCAACCAGAGTTTCTGATCTAACCTTTTACTTTAAATAGACCGACTTTTTCATTTTCCGTTACAATTATCCCTGTAATATTTTTCATCACAACGATCCGTCAAAATTCGACAGGTTTGGGCTACCCAAGATGTTAAATGCACGCGATATTCACTGGGAATCCATAACCAGCTTTAGTCACTTAGTTTGTGTACTTTTTTATTATTTTTATTTGGTGAGTAACAGTTACATATGCAACTGAACTGAATTAATTTGATTATTGACATAAAGACTTACATATTTTGACTAACGTTGCCATTTACCAGAAAATTACATACCGAAACGATTTTTTTTATACATACGGTGGTTAGATACTTCAAAGTATCTTATGTATGTTATTAAAATATAACGTTAATTTGAGTTTTCCTTAGTGGTTTATCTGAATCTTCAAGTTTTTCTGTGTTTCAAGAGTTACCAATTTTCTTCCTGTAAACAAATGAGCAGGAGAAGAGAACATGACAAAGTTTGGTTAATATACAATCTCGGCAATACCGACCTGTAACACTTTTGGCCTTCGGCACGGCGATTGGTACGGTTGTACTATTACAGACGTTTTATATATGCAATAATTGACCTTCAGGCCTTCTACCGTGTTTAGTTAGCCATATTTTGATTCTAATTTTTCCGACTGGTACGAAATAGTGAACCCATGTTTCGTCACCAGTAACAATGTTTGCATTTAATCAAATTTGGAAACATTTTGAGCAATTGCTTAGCGGGTTGTACTTGTACCCTCTTTTGGACATCTGCCAATATATCCATTTGGCAGAAATATGTGCCACTCTTTAATAACTAAAATAGTGTACATTTGTTTGTTCACTAATAAAATGTTTGAACACATGTGCTGTATATCGTTCCTCCCCCTGTCTTTAGAACTCATGTCTAGCCAAGCTATTAATCGCTTATTATCTGCAAACATTTTGTTCATGTAAGTATAAACAGTGGAACAGTTCATAAGAAAACTCTCTCTCTCTCTCTCTCTCTCTCTCTCTCTCTCTCTCTCTCTCTCTCTCTCTCTCTCTCTCTCTCTCTCTAGAGCGGATCATTAGCTCAGTGGTTAGTGCGTCTGCCTCCGAGTCCAGGGATCGCTGATTCGATCTCCCGATACACCAACTAAATTTACGAACAGTCTTTTAGAAGAGACGTTAAACCGAGGTCCAGTGTAGTGGTGCTATACACCTGGCACTTAAAAGAACCAGGGACGATTCTGGAATTGGAGAGTCCTCTGTATCTTTCACTATCCTCCAAAAACCTAAAATGACTAACACTCTTCTGGATGCGTCGCTCCTATAAGCTTCCGGTAGCGACGATAAATAAAACTAAATATATACACAAAGAAAATTCGACAATCCGTAATAATCAAAAACACTTCATGGCTTTTTCACTGACGTTGGCAATTTAAGAGCTAAAAAACGAAAATGAACCAAAACAAAAACTGCAGAGAACACATCAACTTCCTTCATTTCATTACATCGTATGATTTATTAGGATTCCGATGGTGTAAAAATCAGATCACCGGACATGTAATAAAAAATAATGAGTTTCAAAGCAACGGTGTCGGCGATAACCAGCGCCCTAACTTGTGTGTATCAATAACAATCGCAGTATAAGAAAATCAAACTTGATATATAGCGAAATTCTTGTACGGATCAAATGTCTGGAAAATAAAAAAAAACACGTCTTCTTCCAAACGTAATTTTCCAGACGATATGCAACGAATATTTAATAGCTAGATGGGTGTTCAGTTGAACACTTGTACTATATCAGAATTAAAATGCACATACAAAAAGGGGCATATATCCATCTTGACCTAAAGAACTTGGCATCTTCATGGATGTGTAATTCTCATGAGCAATATAATTTGAAAGTTTGATTAAGAAATATTGAGATATGGCAAAGTACAAAAAGGGGCATTACTCTGTCAAATGAGACTTTACCCTAAAGATTTGGCATCATCACTAGGATATTGTCATAAGCAATATAATTTAAAAGTTTCATTAAGAAATCTTGAGAAATGGCAAAGTTATAGCCCACGTTAAGTTATCGTGTCAAAATCGAAGTTCAAAAAGGGGCATAACTCAATCAAATTTAACCTTGACCTAAAGAATTTTGCATCATCATGAGCATGTTGTCATAAGCAATATAATTTAAAAGTTTCGTTTATAGATATTGAGAAATGACACTATCATAGCAACATTAAGATTTTGTGTCAAAATCCAACTACAAAAAAGGGGCATTACTCCATCAAATGTGACCATTGTTGTAATAGTGATTTTAGTGAATATTGCATCATCTTGAGCGTACGCAAATTAATTATAAAGTATCATGATAAAATATTAAGAAATTGCAAAGTTAAGTTTTCGTGACGGACGGACAGACAAACAGACGTACGGACAAAGCGATCCAAACATTATCCTCTTTGTGGAGCCTTTTGTCTGGTGTACATTTGTGCCAGATTTGATAAGAAATAGCGATTTCACCGATTTTACTCTTCCCGTAAAGTCTCCCCGTACATTCAATCAGTGTTGTTATCAATTACGTCCTTTGAAGGTCGTTGAGCACGAAAATTATGTACTAGAATCTATGTTAATAGTGCTTCTAAAATAACTTTTGTTTGAATATTTCGGCCAGTTTTGAAATTGGTGGCCGCCAGGCTTCGAAAATTTAAAAAAAAATCGAAGCTACTTTTTGTTGATATTTTGCTTATTCACCCCTGAAATGTACATTACATGCTGAAAAGGTCGTTCTTTTCTAGGTAAAGCTTTAAGACTAATGTAATGACTCTGGTAACTTGCAACCAGTAAAAAAGGATAATGTTTTGCACAAAAGAATTTCAGATGTAAAGTTTCGTAAACAAACTGATATAATTGATGATATTGCTTGTCCGAACAGCATTTCATCTGTAAATAATAAGTAGCGTTGTTTTCGCCGTGTGGCGGCTGTAAAAATCTCACCGTACATTCAATCAGTGTTGTTATCATTTACGTCCTTTGAAGGTCGTTAAGCAAGATACTTATGCATTGTGTTAAAAGTACTTCTTAAATTACTGTTGTGTTAATATTTCGGTCAGTTTAACGATGGGTGGTTGCTATATCCTGGCCAATAAAGATTTGGATATTGTTCAATCACTCCAAAAAATATACTTCCTCATTTTTTTTTAAATTTTGCCTTTTGCGTTGTCAGTAATATGCAGGATTTATATTCTCAGATCCCCTGTCAAATTCTATTCTGTTTAGTTCCGACCATTATTTTCTCGTTTAGGACACACCTATTCTTTTATCTGGGGACCATACGCCGTTGAATATTGTATTTAAATATGAAAATGTCGCATTGACTGTTCCATGCTTCCCGCCATTAATACCATCGTTTGAGATGGATCAAAATTGTACTGTTTATTGGTGTAAATATTGAGTTGCGATCAACCCGGAGCTAGGCGGCGTGGGAAGTAATATGCATTTCCATAAACAGGCTCAATCAAACCGAGCCTGCAATATGTTCATATGTTTCGTGTTTGGTGGCTTTCAAAGTTCTTTTTTCATATATTTTATTATAGCAAGTAATGAACAAAAATTTAATAAAACGCTTCGTTCTCGGGTGAAATGATTCTGACACTGAAATTATGCCTCAGTATATTATTTGGGAAAAAGTAATATACGAGGGTTGATCAGAAAGTTCGTAGAATGGTGCTATAACTTCTATATATGACGTTCTATGCGCTTCAAATTTTAAACAAATATTTTTCCATTTATTTTAAATATTTTAACCAGAAATTTTTAAAATCGAACAGTTAGTTTTATTTTTATGAATATCACCACCCAACGTTACCCCGGAGCACGCCAAATTTTAAAGCAATGTAAGTATCACCTGGCACGACTTTGACCCTTGTATTTTTGCGAAATTCCGCGAAATATTTTCTGCTATTGACGTGACGTCAACTTAATTTTTTCACGTTGATTCTGACGTCATGCGATGTATACAACGCATTCAATGTACATTTGAGTGACGCGCATCGTTCACACACAACGTCCATTATGGTACTTTCAGAAAATGAAAAATCGCGAGCGGCAGTAAAATTTTGCTTCAATTTAGGATATTCAGCCACAGAAACGTATAATACTATGCAGAGGGCTCAACACACCAAAGATATGAAGAAAGCTACTGTTTTCAAGTGGTTTAAACGCTTCAAGGATGGCAGATCAAACATAAGCGATGATGCACGCTCAGGGAGATCATCCGTTATTACGCCGACGTTAGTGGCGTCAGTGAAGACGTTCATTGAAGAAGACCGTCGGCGCACTATTAGAGATGTAGTTGTGTATTTAAACTTTCCAAGCCAATCGTCAATATAAACTATTGATATCTGAGGTACGTGGTAAAATGACTGTTATGCAATTGTCTCTGCAGGTGAAGACCAGATTGCGAGGTAACCGTTACAGCGGCCTACCGGAACTGCGGCAGGCGTTGCACGAGATTATCGCCGACTTCAACGAGACTTGGTACCGGAACGTGTTCTCTGCGTGGATTCGACGTATACAGATGTATACAGTTTCAGGGTGACTTTATTGAAAAGTTGTAGTAAATCCTATGACATTTGCGCTTGTTGCGGTTGTGAGACGTCGACGCGACGTCGATTTCGACGTCGTTTATGTAACCCCGGGGTGCTTCGGGTCGAGTTTATTGTATTTGCTATTTCTTATATAGATTTCATATTTGTTATGATATTGTTATGATTTTTTCAGATTTTGTTCATGAGATATCGGGCTATATCATATTAAAATTTTAAATGTCTGCGCTTGTTAGTTGTCAAGTTATAGCACCATTCTACGAACTTTCTGATCAACCCTCGTACATTCAGGGTTATCAAGTTAGCAAGCATTTGACAAGTACACTTATAAAAATATATAAAGTAAACAAAATAAAAAGCAACTTAAATGATTAAAAGACTGGAAAATGTAACAGAAAAAAGACAACGTTTTAGTAAAGAGAGAATGCTGAATGCATGTTTAAAAGTCGTATTTTTTTTAATCAGTTAAGTGCAATGTTTACAGGACATGAATGAAATACATTTAGTAAGGGTTTTGGCCTCTAACACGAGAGGAAATTATCGCAGCACTAGTGGAGATTTCGATTGTCAATGAAAGTAACAATCTGTGTCAAGCCTTAAGGCTAAATTGTTAAGGCCAGTAATAGATGAATGACCAGTAATAGCCATAGAAGTATAAGTTGTATAAGTGCTTGTAAATATTTTGATGTTTAAATTGTATATTGGTATAATAGTTAACTTAAGATGTAAAACGGAATCAAACAAATTAGGATGAAATAATTTCCTAGAGAAAAGCTACAGTTTTTATGTTTTACGAAAATATGTGTTCTGGAAATTAACTTCCTTACTTCTGTAAAGGAATTTAAGGCGTGCTTTAATTGGCGTTTCGTAAGCAGAATAAATAAAAGTCATTTTTTAAGTTTGTATTCGATTAAAATCAATTAGGTCGTTCTAACATGGTTTAAAGATTTGGCGTCCAGTGCGGAGAAGATGTATGTTTCTCCGTCAGTGTATAACTAAGCTCTTACAACTAAGAGGACTGTAATCTTAATGTGATAGAGATTAACGGATTTTCAGAGAATTATTTATTTATTTATTTATTTATTTATTTGTACTTACATTACTTGTTTTCTTAAAGGCTTTCATTCTTCCACTTCGAAATTAATGGTATTTATTTTTTTTTACTTTATAATCTTTCATTGAATTTACTTGTTCTGATGGTTGTTGCTGCTTTTATACATTTACTACAGTTGCCCAAAATCCCGAACAAAAGTCCTCACCTAACCGTTTTTTAAATAGATCCACTTTCAATTTCCCATTACTGTCAACGATTTACGATGGATAAACATGTATACAAAAGTCTTTCGATATTCTAGAGCTACAGGCTACCCAAAGATGATAAATTCACGTGATATTCACCGGGAATCCCTAACCAGCTTCAGTCACGTAGTTTGTCTACTTTCAGTTGTTATTCTTTTCGGTATGTTACAGTGAATTATGCAGTTAGTTTGTACCATAAGTGCATAGCTCACGTTCATGACGGTCCTTGTCATACAGAACTTTTAACCTGTTAATTTAAAATACCATAATATATCATACCAAAAGCTTTGTATGGCAGCGAAATGTGGAGTTCCGTTACCAACTTAGGTTTTTGAACTAGAAACAAGTCACCGTTTGTTTTTTGTCTGAAACGGCAACAGTGTTGGTATTTCCTGAATGAATTTGATTATTTACATTAAGTCTTGCATATTTTTCCATTTACCAGAAAATTACATACCTAAACGATTTTTATACGTTGGGTGTTTAGATACTTAAAGTATCTTAAGTATGTTAAACACAGTGATTGTAATACATGTACTTGATTTTAATTTGAGTTTTCCTTAGTGGATTTTCTGCATCTTCAAGATTTTCTGTGTTTCAGGTGTTACCAATTCGCTTCCTGTAAACAAAGTGCAGGTAAAAGAGAATATAAAAAAAGTTTGGCTACCAAAATTTGTACGGCTATATCACAAGAGAAGAATATGCAATAAATGTTTCGTTATCAGTAACAATGTTTGCAAATTGTCTTTAAAATTTGAAAACATTTTAAGCAATTGCTTAACGATTTGTGCTCGTACCACATTTTGGTCATCTGTCAAAATATGGGGTAACCATTTGGCAGATATTTTTCGTACTTTCAAAATACGCTTCAAAATGAAATGCCCCCGCGATAGAGATAAGCCAACAGCTTTGGCAATATCAAGAATCGTGTACCTGCCTTTACTTCCAATTATTTCCTTGACTTTTGAGACATTTGACTTGCTTATTACAATCACACGTCGGCCAGGGTTTTGATGCATCTTTTACGGACTCTATGCAATGTCTTTCTCCACATACTAACTGTCTTATGAGATACCTTATCAGACCCATTAACTTCCCTCAATTCAGTAAAAGTCTGCTTTACCGAATGGCAAAGTTTTGTGCGAACTTTATATGGTGTACATTTGTTTTTTTCTTAATTCCTTACCTGTCTGTAGAATTCATGCCCAGCCAAGCTGTTAATTGCGAATTATCTGCAAATATTTTGTTCAGGTAAGTATAAAAAGTAGAACAGTGAATAAGAAAACGCGAAAATCCGTGAAAAGCATGGTATGGCGTTTTCACTGACATTGGCGACTATAGCATTAGCTTGTTTCCCTCTTAATAACGAAACTGAAAACTGAAAAAAAAATCTGCGTTGAACAACTTCCTTTACTTATTACCATCACATGATTTGTTAGGATTCCTATGGTGTAGAAAAAATTTAGATCACTGGGCAAGTCACAAAATTATAGTACTTTAAAGCAACGGTTTCGGAGATGGACAAGCGCTCTAACTTACGGTATCATTAAAAACATTCGCAGTTTACGAAATTCAAATTTATATTCTTGTACGGATATAATGTCTGCTTAAAATAAATTGCACTTTTTATTCCATTCGTACATGGATGACGATTTGCGGAGAAAAACGAATTGAAACAGTTTCCTCTTGGTGGAGCCATTTGTCTCAAAATTACGTCCCAAGCTACTTAAAAAATTATAATAATACTTTAAGTTCATTTGTACCAGATTTGATCAGAATCAGCGTTCTTACCGGTTTTACCTTTCGAACGTCAACAACGCTTTCCCGCATTTTAAATAGCAAACATCTGACGTTACGTTTACTGAAATTTATGTGCTCGGCCTAAAACATACTAGTGGATTAACAAATTAACGTAATCTTATTAAATTTTAGCAAAGTGTTGACAACATTTTGGATTATTCAGAGACAAAAAATTTATAGAATTCTTTGATGGACAAATTTCGCTAATGATTTTACCATGCCTTTCCACTTGTCGCTCTCTTTGTCTTTAGTTTGAAGTTCGATTTTAGATAAAATTTTGAACTCTGAGACGAGACCAGCTAAAATCATCTTGTTTGTTTGAGCTTTGAAACGTGCACTGTTGTGGGCGCGTATCCGAATTTATCACAACAGAAAGGGTCAAAGATTAAAATCGGGTTATTGTTTCCAGTTTTTTTTTTATTCAAATGAGAAAAGTGGTTAGTTTTATCGTTTAGAATGACTTTATAACGCTTTGCGTTGTCACTGACCGTACCGATGTAAATACTAGAAATTGATTGTCTGTGTTGATTTTTGTTAACCTCTTTTTACTCTAATTTCAACAATGATATATAAAACCATGGACACGGACAACAGAATCACAGCAATGAGAATCTTTGTTGACACACACAGAAAGTTGCCATACACGAAGGTGACCGTAAACCCAACAGCTTTCCAGGTGTGATAGTTGGCGAACGCTGAGTCTGTTTTCTCAGGGAACATCAGGGCTATCAGCGCTGTAAACAAACAAAGCACACATTGAGCGAGTCTGACTACGACGGAATACGTTTATAGAATTGTGAGAAAGTGCATCTGTGGGATTTTTTTAACATTATTTATTTTTAATGTAGTTTAGCGTCGGCCTAATATCAAAACCTCGTATTGTAAAATACGAGGTTTTGAATTATGAAATATCAAACCAATCCGAATACGGTATTTCATTGGCACAGAGATGCGATATTTTGACAGATTTCGCCTAGAAAATTTGGTCGATACAATGTTTTAATATTAGGCCGACGATTGTTCTAATTGCCTATGGGGTGAATCTAGGTACTACGCTACTTGCACAGTTAGTCCACCTAGTTCTTGTCAAAATAAGAAAATCATTTACAAAACAATTTCGAAAGCAAACTGTCATGTTAAATTGGAACTAGTCATTGAGTATCATCATCCTGTTATTGCCTAAAGTAATCAACTCAATGATTTCTCATTTTGTAAATGACGCTGTCGACAAAATGTTTTCGTGTTTCTAAAACTAGTATTGAAAACTCGATTTCCAAAGACCAATTGTCAATATTTTACATTGGCGTTACATGTTAATAATACTGTTTTGATCAGCGTATAGGTGGAAATGGTAAGAAAACAGTTGTGATGGTATTCAAGGCAGGTAATAGACATGAAAACATCCAAATATATTATAACAGTTCATTGCTGAAAAACGTTCAAACATTTACTTATCTTGGTGTAACATTGTCTTCGAATGGTAATTTTTATCAAGCTCAGAAAGCACTGTCTAACCAAGCCTTAAAAGCATTGTTTTCGCTGAATTCTTTATTTGATAATGTTTCTCTTGATGTAACAGAAAAGTTGAAATTATTTGATTGTATGATTTTACCTATTTTGTCATATGGATCTGAGATATGGGGTTTCCATAAAGCACCCGATATAGAGAAAATACATTTAAAATTTTTAAAACAGGTTCTAGGCGTTCGCCAGCAGACACCAAGCCCTGCCGTCTTTGGTGAATTTGGTAGATTTCCTTTGTTAATTATTCGTAAAGTCAGGATTATTAAATACTGGCATAAAATTCTAACATCTCCTAACTCATTATTATATCGAATAATGTTTTTATCAGATGCAAATGGCAATCTTGTAAATAGTTGGTCGAAAAATGTCAAAACATTATTGTCAGATTTAGGTTTTTCGTATTTATGGAACAATTTAAATATTGACAACGTACAATTAAAAATTATTATTCAAAGAATATATGACCAGTACTTGCAACAATGGTGTTGTGAACTAAATACATTTTCAAAACTAGAAAGCTATAATATTTTTAAAAGTGAATTTGTCCAAGAAAAATATCTAAGTAATATTAACAATGTCAGTCACCGCAAAGCTTTCTCTAGATTAAGATGTTCAGCCCACAAACTAGCAATCGAAGAGGGGAGGTTTAGAAATATTGAAAGAAATCAACGTATCTGTAGTAAATGCAATATGCATCAAATAGAATCAGAGTATCATTTCTTGCTAGTATGTCCGTTCTATAGTGATTTACGTAAACAGTTGCTTCCAAAATATTACTGCGTATGGCCAAATATTAACAAATTCAAATCTGTTATGAAAACAACACAAAAGAGTAAAATTGTTAACCTAGCAAAATTTGTCTATTTAGCCATGGAAAAAAGAAGCGAAGTGAACTAATTTTATAACAAATTCAATCTGAAATGTATTTCTTTTTCGGTTACTATTGTCAAAATTATAAACCTTACACACTCTGCAAATTTACTTATTGCACTCATAACATGTAATCATACTTTTCTGTTGTAATATATGTTTTATTTATATATTGTCTTGTAAAACATCCGCCAATATTGTAACTTGGCGATGAACATGTATATGTTTTTGCCAATAAATATTTTGACTTGACTTGGTATTATCATAAGTCCTAGGCTGAAGATTATAAAACAGAGATTTGAAACAAGTCTCAAATCTCAAGGACCTGATTGGCTGAGATTAGTCGCCATTTCAGCCAATCAAATCCTTGAGATTTGAGACTGGTTTCCATTCTCATTTTATCTTCATAAATCCTATTATCAGAGAGGTATTAACCGTTGTCACCTACATTTCACAATGGCCGTTGGTTCGAAGTTTAAATGGTTGATTTTACTCATACTTTGAGACGACTCGGGGGCAAAAAAATCTAAGGACGTAAGGTACGCCTATGTGTAAATATAAACTTTTTATTCATTTTATCATTCTATATATAAAATAAACCGCATTTTTCTTTGTTGACCAATAGCTGCTCATAAATTTTATTAAAGCAAGTAACGTTGACAGCAAAGCAAGTGTCATGTGAAGGGACATGAGTAAAAGTGGTCATTATGAGCTGAGTCATTCTCATTGTCGGACAACTCGCCTTCGATACTCTATGCGGTTGGTAATTAAGGCAATTTATAGAAATCCTAATCATGTAGTAGTTGGGATTTTGCGAATTGTTTCGATTAAATATAGGTAATAATAGACTAGAACTTCGGAATAGAAATTTAGAAAGCCTGGATCCGATCCTGGCTCCGACGGAATAATTTGCAGAGAAGAATTCATGCATGACTTATTCCATCGGGGCCATTTTCCTGAATTAGACTGAATACGTACTCAATAAGTCATGCTTAGGCGATATTTGTTCTGAATGAGCCTGACTTCGGATTCATTGAGTTCGGCTTTGAAAGAGTACTGAATAAACCAGGTTCAGGAGGATTATGATCTAAATAAGTCGTGCTTCAGCAGAGTTCGTATCGAATGCGCCCTACCCCAACAGAATATTCAATGAGTCGGGCTTTACAAACACATTACATCAGTCTCTACCTTACTCACATCAAAACAATATAAGTACGGATATTTATATGAAGCATAAAACTTTAATCCTCAAATCAATTCTACTGAAGCTGTACCACAAAAGTTGTCGTATCATAATATGTTTATAGATATGATCACGTTTTACAATTGTCATATAGTAAGGAGATGGTCTAAAATATTAAGTTAAAAAACGTTTAATTAAAATATTTTTGTTATATAGCTTTATTTGTATTCCAGTCGTAATGCGCAAAACAAAACGCATAACTTATATGATTAACTTCGCGATTTAATTCGCGTATAAAGCTCATTTCTTTAATTCTTTCAAACTGAATCAAAAAGTAGAGCAAACAAAAAGTGAAATATGCATATCAGTTATTTCCACATCCAGAAAAACTAACCTTCCCACGCAGCCAAAAAGAAGAGAGGGAAAGAGAGCAATGGTTTATCCAATGATCATTTTAAAATGTGACACCAAAAACAATTAACGAAAAAGGGAACCAGTTACCACGCTTCATATCTGATTTTCTTTTTTTAGCCCTTTACTCCACAGGATATGGCCGCTATCAATGGGAGAACAGTTTAGATCCTTGCATGGATAAGCCTGCTGATCTTGATCTACAGAGTTCGCACTAGCGATGAAACTCGTATATATTATGGAATAAGGAGTTAAGTTTCGAGGTGGTGGGTCCAAAGAATTCATATAAGTATTTTATTATTTCCATGTTATCATACCATTAGACTGTGTTTGCCAGATTCCTTCGGCCATTCCCCAGATGACCGGCAGCACAAATATGAAGGTGATGTTATCTGCAGAAGGTATCCACAAATACAGAGTGACCAGCGTCCCCAGGTTGACCAGTGCAGCTGTACCGAACAGAATATGACGGCCAGTGTACTTGGATAGACGGCTCAGACTGAGCGCAAATAGAGTTGTGGAACCTCCGTACGCTGCCATGACGAAACCAACCTTTTGTATACCAACAGGACAACTTATAAATGCCTGAAAATACAGTATCGACGAAAATCAACTACGACGGTAGAATGTTAGAAAAGAGTATTGCATATTGCAACCATTTAATTAACATGACAAACTACATTAAGCTTAATAAAACAATAAGAATGATAAACATGGGAAGCAGGACAGTTACCTTAGTGTAGTCGGTGCACAGGATAGCCTGTTCCATAGCCATAAACATGATGAGAGGGACTAGTAAGAGGAGATCTGCAAGGCCTCGTCCACAAGATACCAGGGACTGCAGGACCCGCGGCTTCTGTTTGAACACATCTTTCCTCAGAGGTGGTAACAGAAATGTGACCAGACACACTCCAATCAGATCAACTGCAAGGAATACCCCTAACAAGATGTAAACTATCTTCCGGTCAGGCTCCTCGATGCTGGTGGCGTTAACCTCTCTTGGACAATCTAAGCGACCACAGAACTTGACAGTTCTGTTCTCGGGCGTGCTATAGTAGCTGCCTTGTTGTAATACAATCGAAGAAATGAGATTACCAGTAACCTGTGTTGTCTCGTACATAGAAAAGAAAATTCCATTAAATTTGCTTAGAACCGTGTGCTCATCTGTGATCACCCTATCAGCATAAGAGTACGCCATGTTCGAGAGATAAACACTTTGTGAGGTCCACATTGGGCCCGCAGTGAGACCGAGCAATACCGACGACGGAATCAATGTCGCGAACGTCGGATAAAAGTTGCTTCCAGTATAAATTACATGACTTAGGAACGCGACGACTAACATCCATTTTTCTCCGATTTGATTGATGACTGCGGGCGCCAGGATACCGGAAATGATGATACAGCCATACATGCAGGAGAGCGAGATGAGACCAAGACCTTCCTCTTGGTTTAAACTGCTCTGCAGGTTCTGTATTGCGAGATACGCCGTGAAAATCGCCGTAAACCCACCCGACAACACCAGTACGTTTTTATATTCCGAACGCCTTCCCTCCATTTTTTTTTCTTGCCTGTTACTAGGATATTAGTAATTTTAGCTTAACACTATGTATTGTCATTGAAAACACCGTATTTAAAATAATTTAATGACAAAGTCCCTTGTTTTAAATGTGAACATTCCTCACTAGAGAAGGAACGTAAACAAACAGGATAAATACTAGATGTACTATATGTACTATCGTGCATTCTCACGTGTTTTTATCTAGTACAATTCATTATATCACGATAAATGTACGTGAAATTCTTACGTTTCTGACTAATTTACACGTTACATGTTAACTTTGAACTTGCGCTGTCGATTTTCAGTAAGTTCTTTTCCTTCCATTTTATATTTAGATTTTATTATAGAAAAAATCATTAAATGCGCTAACATCTTATGGATCGTAATTCTTTCTAGTAACAGAATGCAAGTAGCTCTTATTGTTAGAGCTGGGTTGTTGGATTTTAAATTTATTTAGATACATAATACAATGCCAATTTTTAGCAAGACCAAATTCACTTAAAAACGGAAACATTTCGACTGGATACTAATCTTGTCCGCTAATCGCTTATCACGAGTTCAAATATTAAATATCCGATACGATATGCGATATCAAACATAGAAGTAACACTGCCGTTAAAATATTAGTATTACAGATACCCTGTCCCAAAGTCACTTCATGCTAACCAGATCTTTTGCAAACATTGACAGCACGATTCTAGATCACGATAAACATATATTTGCCAGTACTCCAAATCAATTACAAATGGTGAATCGAGTGTAATGACGATTTAATTAAATTTAATTAAAATAAATTAAATTTGTAAAGTAATTAAAGTGGCTTTCAAACACGAAGTAATCACCGACATCAACAGTTTTTTTAGAAAAAAAAAGAAAAAAATATAAGAAGAAAATGAACCAAACGTGTAGAGTGTAATGTTGATAGAGAAGTAATATAAATATAAACACTTGTTAATTTATGACAAGCAATTATAATTGTCGGTCATCCTGATGACCGACATATTATAATCGACCAAACTT
This sequence comes from Corbicula japonica, assembly GCA_038501625.1. Lineage (NCBI taxonomy): Eukaryota > Metazoa > Mollusca > Bivalvia > Venerida > Cyrenidae > Corbicula > Corbicula japonica. The sequence continues at coordinate 1,683,569 of JAZAYU010000037.1, read as the reverse complement.
GAGATCTTTAGCCTGAACACCGGTTAACAGTGACTCACGGTCCAGAACGGATAATTTAGACTATGCCACCTGTTCCGCACTTTAGACAAAGCCGCCCGTCTAAAGCTTGAGAATGCTATTCCGTTCCCCCTGTTTGCAAGAAAAGTCTTCTAAATGTTGATGAAACAATATTTGAACATTGTAGTTACATCAAATCAGAAATTGAGCTGATCAATAACGACATGTTAAATTTTGTAAACATAAGTGTGTTGTATTTTCTACAGGGTATAGAAATAATGTTATGCGTCTTTTTTTTTAGAAAGTCACGTGATACAAACCTTTAAAGCAAAATATTAGTTGCATAAAAGTTGAATTGATACTTTATTTGAATCAAACAACTGTTCAGGATGATGCCATATCTGAAAAAGATTCGTTCCGTTATCTTGAATTTGTTCGTCAAAAGCAAGACATCGCTTATGTTTTCTTAGAGGCTAACGAATAATCGACTTTGGCGGGAAAGGCTGACTGTAAATAAAGTTTACAAAAAGCTAGTCTGTCATTCGCATAACTTTTTAACCAAAAAACACATGGCACTGAAGTTAAAACTTTAAGCCACTTTGAAATGAAAGCGCTTAATTTTTATTGAATGTGATACAAACATTAGTTTATTTATATATCCTTTGTTTTGAAGGAATGCATTAATTAGCTGGTGATAAATCTTATCATTTTGCAAACATTATTAATAATTTACTTGACAGTACCATAATTGTTAGGTTTGTCAAACTATACTACTTCGTCTAACACAATTTTTGTCTGAAAGTAAAGAGAAAGCAAGGACAATCAAGTTGTAATTGTATTCCAAAATCTAGAGTTTATGTTCAACAACAAAATTTTGTCACTGTCCTAGGGCGGGGTGGGGGATGGGGTGAGAAGCATGACAGGGACTCAAAACTATTATATTTACTATTCTGATCTTCAACAATTTTTTAGAACTTCAACATGCAATATATCGCTGGTTCTTGCACATTTTCTTGTTTTTGTTTGTTTGTTTTAATGATGTCAATTTCAGTGTATTCCATGTTAGATGAAATAATGCGGGTTTTAAAAAACTCATGTCCATGCGTTCATTTTGAAAATTGATGAAAACTTTTATCCATGCGTTACAATTATTTTTTTTCTTTCTTGTATAAATCACCAAATATACGATCGTGAAAAAGTGGAGGCTTATAACATAAGAGAAAATGTTTTAAACAAGCATTTAGGACGAAATGAACACTCAGAACTGTGACTAATTGTCAAAATACTGTCTTTTAAAGAAAGTGGGGTTTTTTTGCAATTTCCTGTGCAAATGTTGTGAATGTTCTCAAAAGTTTAGCGAGTGTGAGATGACAATTGTTAAAAGTAAACACAGGAGGTCAGCGATTTTGCAATTTGTTTGCGATTTCCAGTGTTGAATTTTGTTGAATGTTCTCAAAAGTTACCGGATGTTT